>CM019705.1:23351392-23826392 GCA_009760885.1 Achatina immaculata
AGCTGTGATTGTTGACTCCAAGGATTTTTTCTTTGAAGATCTATGACCTGGGAGAGGCTAATGTCCTCGCTTCATCCCATCTTTGCCTCAGGTGCCAGCTTCTCAGCAGGCTCTACCTTGATCAAGGACTTTGGTGTGGTAGACCCCAGGGCCTTTTTGGGGTGTGGTACCAGAAAAAAAAAATCACCACTGCTAGGATTTCAGCCGACTACCACCGGATTAGTAAACCGAGCGCCTAACCACTCAGCCAACCACGCCGCCGTCATCAAATAAGCTTTATAAAAACATTCCCATATGAAAGCGAAGGTAACAGGGCTAGCCATATGGTCTAGTCGCCAGAACTAACAATCTGGAGCTGATGAAGAACTATACTACCTAAACGTATTGCTTTCATAGGCAATTCATTGCTCTCAGTGATAAGAAACATTCTGTCGTTTCCATAGAGTAATGTGTTATTTTGGTTTTCATTAACAGCACCTGCTGCTGCTGCCTTTTTAAAAATATGCTCAAAACTGTTGCAGTCATTCTCAGATGTAGCGCTCACGCTTGCCGTTGTTGTCAATTATAGCATTTACATATACTGTCATTCTCATACACAGACTAACTTCTGTTGTCATTCTCAAATTCCTGCTTTTCTACTTGCAGATGAAATGGCACATCTCAACATTGACTGGGCTGCCAATTATTGGGTCCAGAAGGGAGCACCCAAAGAAAAGATTGTTATTGGCCTGGCCTTCTATGGTCGAGCCTTCACTCTCACAGCTCTGAAGATGGCGTCAGTTCTCCAGCGTCAGCAGGAGCCAGTTTTCCTTATACACGAGAGGCTGGCTATCTAGCCTACTATGAGGTGTGTGAGCTCATTGCCAAAGGTGCAGCTCTCCATTATCTAAATGATCAGCATGTGCCGTACCTAGTGTCAGGGAAACAATGGATCGGTTACGATAACGTGAATAGTTTGAAAGAAAAAGTTCGCTACATAAGAGACAATGGATTCGGAGGTACGATGGCGTGGGCTCTTGACCTTGACGACTTCAAGGGTCATTTCTGTGGACAAGGTCCATACCCACTGGCAAACGCCGTGAAAGATGAATGCTTAAAATCTAGTTCCTGAATCAGTAGTTACGGTCTGTTGCTTATCTCATGTTATACTTCTCTTTTTAATAGTTGCTACTAATATTTTTTTTCACGAATGTTTAAAAATGTCTGTTTACCCTAAATCTTATATAAGTTTATCGGTTTTTTTAAAGGAAGATATGACTGAAATAAAAATACAATGCATAGCTTTTTTGTGTTTTTTTTAATGATTGTGTATTGAAATAGTTTATTCATTGATATACATTTTAATATTGGACAGGGAATTAATGCCCACAAATAGACCTCCAAAGTACCTTTAACCAGTGATCGCGCCGTGGGTCAGAATATTACAACAGCCAGGTCATTTATCACTTGGAACATCATACTTCAATGCGTATGTTCAAGCTCTTTATTTCCACGAATGTTAAAACTATTTAAAACAAAAGTAGGAACAGCTTTATTTGTTAGCGATCACAGAGTTGTGACGTTCTGGCTTACACAGTTACTCGATAGATCATCCTCATTGTACATCGAACGATTAGCCCAGAAGTGCTCTGATCTCATATTCAATATTTCCACCAGTGTTTAGCGGCTGTCGATACCAGATCTGTGTTGATGAACCAGTCTTCTTTGCTTCTCGCTGTAGTGTATATAATGTGATTGTAAAATCATTGTGCGATCTGAAGTATTAGAACTAAATGTAGCAAAGCCATGATACTGACACTACAGTAAAGTGCAACTGTACCAATTTTTTTGCACTTGTACGTTTGGTTTTGTATGCATATTTAGTCGCGTGACGGTGACGCAATGCAAAACCTCCTCCTTCCAACATGTGGCGGATCAGTTCATGATGAACAGACAGTGCAGATGAAGGTTTTACGTGCTTGCAGATTTATGAATCGCTAAACATGTCTAAGAAAACTTTATGATTTACTCTTTCATTTAGTGTATATTTTCAATATACAGTATGTCAGTCAGTCATTTGCATGTCCCTTGGGGAACTTTACCTCCCTAACAGCTCTCTTGTATGCCTCTCGGTTGTAAGCAAGATGGCCTGCTGCTGATGCATCCATTTGCAGATTATTAACTATGTCTTTCATCCATCTTCGCCTTGGTCTTCCTCTCTTTCTTTTTCCCATTATGTACCCTTCCAAGGCGGTCTTCTCTAGATTACCACGACGTTTGATATGTCCAAAATATTTAAGTTGTCTCTGTTTACTAGCCAGCCTTCTTCAATATTAAGTTCTGTTTCCATGATATTTGAAGAACTCTTCTGTAACATTACATTCAAAGGCATTTATGTGTTTCTCAGCTGTTTTGTTAAGTGTCCAGGTCTTACAGGCATGTGTTGCGATGGGAATGGTCCATGCCCTTAAAAAGCTATAAAACATATATGTGTATGATTATTAAAAACAAATAGTTTTCAAAACGCACATTGATTTTACTGACAGTTGATACTCGTACTGTAATCATACAGGGCAAAGAAATAGGGAACGAAGATAAAATATAAATTCACATGTATGATATAATATAACAAATAAGAATGAAAAGAAATAGTAAAATGATAGGGAGCACTTATCTGTGACTTGCAAGAAGCTGACTCCGAGAGTGCGTGTCGTGGAGTACTATGAAAGTTTAAATGAAGATTTGAGATGCAGTAGGTTGGTAGTAAAGAGGGGGTGGAGAAAGCGGACAGAAGAGACAGGGATACAATGGTAATCAAGCACAGAAAATAGTAGGTGGAGTAGCTGAATGTGGTTATGGTTACATGGTTTGTAATCTAATACATTGAGGGTTATGGAATACAAGTTACATGCAAAGAAAGAGTAGAATTTAGTAGAGATGAAATATGACTGTGAAAAGAGGGAATGTTAACGCTTTTACTCCTAAATTAATTTCATGTTCTGCCAGAATAAATTTTGATGAGAAATTCTGATAGAAAAAAAAAACTGGAAGGAAGTTTGGGGGCGTTAAAATGATTAGAGGCATGTCGGGGGATGTCATAAAGATGTTTTCTGCATGTGGTCACCAAATCTGAGACCAGTCTCTCCAGTATAAGGTATCTTACACTTTTTGCGCAAAGTGGCATATATTAAGTTACGGGACTCACAAGTGAATCCTGCATGGAGTGTAAGGACTGTTTTTGGAAAGAGAATCGTTTTCGTTTACCAGATTACAGGGCAAGTGACACACCGAAAGCGGTTACATCTTCTATCCCCCACAAATACAGGATCCATCTTAGGATTTGGTTCTTGTTTGTAAACTAACAGGGGGAGATCAGAGAAGATGTAGCGAGTGTTAGGGTCGAGCTGTATTAGTGCCATGTGCGACAGAGAATTTTCTTAATCCTCTGGCCATGTGGATGGATAGGAAGCATTCATTTACCTCTGTCGGGATGAAGTCGCATTGTTTTTTTGTTCTGATCGCCTCTTTGTAGTTCACTTTTCTGATGCGGTTTAGGGCTTTCCGGGGGACTTTTTAAGGATAGTGACGACGACGGAAAAATTCTAATAATTTGTTGGACTGGTTCATAAACTCCGAGTCGTGTTAGCATATGCGGCGAACATGGATGAGCTGCACATACTCCATCTCATTCTCTTGTGTTCTGACACAAGAAAACACTCTACAGCTGGCTTCTGCAAAAGAACACAGTGATCCTTATCTCAAAGGTTTTTGTTTTTTTTGGTAAGATAAAGGTAAAAACAGAAATGCTACAGCTCTGTGTTCGTTAACCGATAAAGTGGTTCCAACTTTTGTTTGAAATAGTTTTAACATTTTTGCTACTACAGATTTACTGCAGTGGCTTTGTGTAAATGTATATATTTAGTCTTGCATACTATGTCTGTCGTTTATAATCTGGCATTATCAAGAATTGTATTATACACACAAACACTCAAAAACTATTCATGTTATGTTCACGAATAACGGCCACTTATCATTGACTTTGTTTCATCTCTTTGGACTTATCAGCAGGATGTTGTTAGCCGTCGCTGCTGTGAAGATGTACTACACAAGCATCATATAAAACAGAGAGTAGGTTAAGGTGGATAACTTCAAAAAACCCCCAAATTAAGCTTCTCAATAGAAAGGACTGTTCAGACCGACGGGGGTCAGTTACTATTGAGGTCGGTCCCGGTCAAAACACAGAAAACTGTATCATCATCATCATCATCATCATCATCGCCTTTCATTCCTTTGAGAGCATAAGCCACGGATAAACGTTCTTCAGTCATCCCTGTTCTTGGAATTATTCTCTGCTTCCTTCCATGTCTATTCCTTGTCTCTGAGCACTGTCATGATATCTATTTTACAAGTAAGTGTAGGTCTTTTTCGTTTTCTGTTTCCTTGATGATTCCATGTTAGTGCCTGTCTTGCTATTCTGGTGTCGGGTTTCCTCAGAGTGTGGCCAATCCACCTCCACTTCCTCGACATGATTTGTAGGTTCATAGGTTCTTGTCCTGCACTTTCCCAGACCTCCTCGTTCCTGATCTTGTCCTGCCATTTAATGTTTAAAATTCTCCTCAAGCAGTAATTCATGAATGTTTGTATCCTCTGTTGTATTGTCTTGGTCATAACCCATGTCTCTGAACCATATAGTAGGACAGTCTTTACGTTTTTATTGACAAGACTAAGTTTGGTTCTTGTTTTGATGTTCTTAGATGACCATATTTTGTTAAGTTGAATAAATGCTGTCCTGGCTTGATTATTCTAGCTTTTAACGTCCTTTTCCGTTCCACTATGTCGCCTAAATATGTGAAATACTCTACTTCCTCAATTGACGCTCCCCCAGTTACCATGAGGGTCGCCGATACCTGGGTCAGGAAAGGAGTTTCTATTCTCTATGTCCCGTCCACGTATACTCATTTTAATACTTTATATACTGATTTTTACGCTTTCTGTCAAATCAAGTATTTGTTTATATGCTTGTTTTGGTGCTGTTTATTTATCCTCCGGTTACCACATTTCACGGTTAAGTGTTTTAAGGTTATGGTTAGCTGACGATGAGAAAGCGGATCGTTTGGTTAAAGAAGACACTGAAAATGAAATATGCTAGTCACCTATTTTCAGAATATAAACATAATAAACAAACACATAAGGCAACAAACGCTACTGTATGATATCACCTGTAAACAGAAACGAGCTAAGCAAAATTTTCCCCTCAGAAAGGAACAGTCTACTCAGAAATCACATGTATGCTAAAGCTAAAGTTGACACGTCTCTCCTTTGAGCACATGGCCAGTCGCCTCAAACTGGATCATGTTATCTATTTTAAAAAAAAACAACAACTTTGAAGCACTGTGGCGCTCTTTGTGGCCCAATGAAAAAAAAAACCCCCAAGAACCTAAGTTTTATGCCTCATTACATGAACAACATAAAAACAATTCAATTTCTCTCTCTCTCTCTCTCTCTCTCTCTCTCTCTCTCTCTCTCTCTCACACACACACACACACACACAACAAAAATGCAGTTATAAACTTTAAACGCGAAAGATCGCGGAGGAAAGTTAGTTTTCCCATAATTCATCGTGAGACTGGTGTTTCAATATTAGTACAACAAAATATAACATTAATTTTCTTTTAAGTCCGAGGAGGAATAACAGAACAATAACCTTTCTTAAATAACATTTTAATGCACAATTTAATGCAACAGTGCAACAAAAACAGAATAACAGCGCCGTCAAGTGTGACTTACGATGGATGAATAAGTTCTCGGCCTAGATTATTTGTGGACACCTTTTTTGGGTTATTTCTCAACATAGTCCCCTTGCAAGTTTGTGCACTTAGTCCAGCGATCCTGGAGTACACTGATCCCTTCTTTGTAAAAGTAAGCATCTTGTACCAGTAGAAATTGATCTACAGCATGAGTGACGTCTTCATCTGAAGCAAATTTGTGACCACTGAGCTCCTTTTTGAGTTTTGTAAACAGGTAATAGTCCGAAGGGGCCAATTCTGGGGAATAAGGAGGATGTTCAAGAAGCTGGAAGCCCCACTCATGAATGGCAGCCATTGCCACCGCCGACTTGTGAACTGGAGCATTGTCTTGATGAAAGGTGACTCCTCTCGCCAATTTCCCTCGACGATTTTCTTCAATTTGACCCGTAGTTGGTTCACAAGTTAGTGTAACAGGCCCTGGTGACCGTTCTGCGCTTTTGAAGATAGTCTACCAGTTGCACACCTTCTGAATCCCAAAAGATGGAAGCCATCACTTTGCCTGCAGACAGAAGCACCCTTGTTTTCTTTGGAGGTGGAGATCCATGATGTTTCCACTGCTTTGACTGTTCTTTGGTTTATGGTTGAAAATTATGAACCCAAGTCTCATCCATAGTTATAAATTGCTGAAGAAACTTTTCAGGATCTGCAGAAAAATGGCCAAGATTGTCTCTTGACATGTTAAGACGCTGTCTTTTGTGATCAGCTCCGAGAAGTTTCGGGACCCATCGAGCAGAGACCTTTGTCATTTGAAGATCATTGTGAATAATGGCATGAACATGTTCCTGGGAGATGCTCAACTCAGTAGAAATGTACCGCTCAGTTAGTCGTCGATCCTCCATTATCATGTCACGAATTCTGCCGGTGGTTTCATCGATGGTTACCGTTCTTGGTCTTCCTGGACGGGGATCATCTTCCAGACTCTCCTTTCCATTTTTGAATTGAGCTGCCCATTTCTTCACTGTGCTGTAAGAAGGGGCACTCTCCCCTAGAGTCTCCACCATATCCTCATGGATCTCCTTCGATGATAAGCCCTTGATGCAGAGATAGCGAATGACTGCTGATGAGAAATTGTATCCATTTTCTTCATTTCTGCCACCCCTTACCAATTCAGTAACCTGTAAAAAAGAATTGGTCGCGGTTAATTTCTTGAAACTTGGTGTTTAATCTTACATTGACCTAATCTACAAATGCACCTAATTTCAACTGTGTGTTTCAAGTATTTGTACCTTATGCCAAGAACTTATCAATCACCCCTCGTGTGTTCATTGGCCTCAAAAATTATCCATGAAGAAAGAGTCAAAGCCCGTTCTTGATAATGACATATTATAAAAGATAGGCAGAAATATAAATCACTGTAACACAGAGTGCGTATCTATAAATTTTAAGCCATCGTGACTATATTTGTAAACTTTTATTTACTATTTTCCAGCGTGCACATTTTTCATTAAAAATAAGAAGGAAGTGAATAACAAAGATACATCCTTTGATTTATTATACAACTAAAAAATTATGTTCTGCAGCGTTATTACAGAAGTCAAAGTATAACATAACTTATATAAGTTGATCATGTGGAGAGCACGTGTTGATCGAGATTGTGACATTTTCTATTGTGCTGTGAGGATGTGTTTCATTTTAAAGAGTTCATCAGATGTTGGTTTACCTAGTTTAAGACAGCTCTGATTTATTTTGAGAGGTAAGGTATATTTTAATTAACAACAATTGCAGATCTTTGAGAACAAGATCCTAAGAAGACTCTTTGGGCCGATAAAGGATACCAACAGGGGAGAATGGAGAGCTAGAAAGAACACTGAACTGAACATCATCATCATCATCATCATGTGCCGTGCCGACTGGCGTTGGCTATTATGCTTCTCCAGAGTACACGATCCTTCATGCAGGCCATCAGTTCAGTTGGTGATCTCCTCTCACACCATCCCGTCAGACTGTTCAGTATCCTTTCTCTTGGTCTTCCTCTTGATCTTCTTCCTTCTATTTTTCCTGTTATAATATTTTCAATGCCCCCTCTTCTCATTGTATGTCCTTTGAAAGTACATTGTCTCTCTCTTATCTTTTTGACAAGGTTTTTTTGTCTCTCCAGCTCTTCTCATACATTCTTCATTAGTTATTTTTGCTGTCCAGGGTTTTCGCAACATTCTTCTAATAAACCACGTTTCTGCTGTTTCCAGTGAACTGAACAATTTATTTAAATCCCAAAAGAATTATAAATGTCTTGAAACTGAACAGACTACGCTGACTGGGGCATGTAGAAAGAATGGAAGAGAACAGACAAACGAAAATGATGTATGCACAAGAGATGAAGGAAACAAGACCAAGTGGTAGACCAAGACAGAGATGGAAAGACAACATAGAAGAGGATATAAAAGAAATTGGTGTCACCAACTGGAGAGAGAAGATTAGGAAGAGAGAGGAATGGAGGCGAACTTTATCTGTAGCAATGTGCCTTAATGGCTCGGAAAGCTGAAGAAGAAGAAGAAGAAGAAGAAGAAAAAGATCTATTTTATTTAGATCGAACGGAGACTGACCAAGAGACTGCGACACAGTCAATTCGACCAACTACAATTTAGAAGATTAAATGGCACAAAGCGACTTGTCTGACTGGTGATAGTGGAATTTATGTCTCCTGTAGTCGTCTTCCATATGACGAAGATTCTCGGCTGTGCTAAAGATTACTTGCACCTCTTTCCAATGAGGCTTTTTATAAAATGTATGGACTTGACCCGCAATGCATTTATGAGGACCATAAAAGATTTTAACGTTTATCTTGTCAAATATTAACAGCGAGTGTAGATTCATATGTACTTAATCTCTTTATCCTACGCATGTGTGCCATGAACAATGGAGTATTGATCATGCCTTTGGAAAGCCAGAAAACATTTAAAATTTCCAGATATTTTACCTTGCCTAAATAGTGGGTTTGGGTGTACTGTTACTCCTTCGTTCTCTCGTGTGTCGTGCACTAGAAGGTTAAACCAGTCCGTTTTCTGGGCACCTTCTTTAATGGTCTGACTCATGAGCTCTACTTCAGGGCGTCCTTTAATGTCAAAAGTTAACAACAGCCTCGATGGACCTGTAACAGATTCTAAATTGAAAGCCAACTCGGAGGTAGAGAGCAGTTCATTGAAATATGTACGAAACTGAGGTTCTATCCAGTCCTCCATATGTGGATAAATGTTAAGACCATCGAAATTATTTCTCCTTAGGAACTGTATGCAGGAATTCACAAACGTTTGCCGGCTTGCAGTGCTGTTGAATATTTCAAACAGGGCATCATAATCGATTCCATCGTTAGAGACAGACGAGCTTTTAGCCTAGGTTTGCGAGTTTTCATATTTGTAATCTGCGGAATAGCGTAAGCTATAAATGAATTAGCTTTTTTGGAACTTAATGTAAATTTCACGTGCGCCGGAATATGACAATGTTAGGAACACGATATAGTGGTTAAAAAAAAATAAATAACGGTAACCCTGTCATGATATAGTGGAGTGGTTCCCAACTGGTGGTTCGGGAAACCCTGGGGGTCTGTAGCATAAACTCAAGCTCATTTTTTGTCACAAGAAGTAGGAATGTTAATTGCTGCCAAATGTTCCCTAATTACATTACTGTCGTTTTGAAAATTCACCAAGTTTGAACTGTGTTTAAAAAAAAAATCTAATGTAGCGTTTACTCATTAAAGGTTACCCATATTTTCTGAAAATAATTCTCTCGCATTAAAGCACATAGCTACCATACAGATATGAAACTTCTCCAAACTATGGAAAGGGTGGGGGGGGGGGGTGTCCGTGGCCTGGATTTTGAAACAGTATGGGGTCCGCGGACATTTCTTAATTGGGAACATCTGATATAGTGAATTATAGTTATTGCCGGGATGTGTAAGAATAATGAAGGAAATAAGAAATAAAGATCGGACTGGCTTAATTATAAAACTCTAAAGTATGTAACATGTTTATATACCCTGCAAGACTATCTTAAACATTGCTGTGGTCGATTCTTTCCTTCACGTAGTCTGTCCTTCGCAGAACGTTCCTTCTCGATTGCCAGTCTGAAAACGTGCCTAGAGCTGCTGAGTTATTATCATTGCGGCTGCAAAATACTGCATACGCAGGTCAGTCATGAGTAAAGTTGATTAGCAACTTCCAAAAGTTGCCACAAGAAATCATTACTTGTGGTCACTGTTTACGTATAACACTAGACATAGCCAGCGTTTTTAAAAAAAATTGTCTTCTTCCTAAACCCAGGATTGATCTGTACAAGAAAAGCCTTGCATACTCTGCAGTACAGCTCTGGAACACACTCCCCTACCATTTAAAATCTATTAGTAATGCTTCATCTTTTAACTCAGACCTGTTTCATTATTTACTTGCTTGTAATTATATGCCTCCATAGAATAACCAGCACTCTCTCAACCCATGACTCGCTAGCCATCAAATACTAAAATGACATAGTTCGAAAAGTAACTTGTTAGATATTAGAAATTATTTTACTGTTCGTTTAAAAAAAGCATATGTTATATGATCTGTACTGACAATGTATTTTTGTTTATGTATATGTCTGTGTGTGCACGTGTATGAGTGTGTGTGTGCTATTATATTAGGTTAATTACTTTATCTCACTTACTTTGAATGTAATAGTTTAATCTTACACTCTTTTGATATGTTTTTTTCCTAATGTAATTTGTATATGTGTATTAAATCAAGTGTGTGGGAAGAATGAAAGATGGAGTGATGAAAGGCAGAATCTAAGACGGGCCTGCGTGCCCAATTCTTTACCCTTTAAAAATAAAGATGGTTCATTCACTTATTCATTACAGCCAGGCTTCTTGACAATACAAGGGAGACCATTCACATAATATTTTATTACGTTTGCATCATTGATGGAGGGAATTCCAACTCGATGCAGAAACAGCAAATCGATCTCTTTTAGTAAACAGTGAACATAGGAAGATAAACATTTTATCGTTTCAAGTGGTTGAAAAATGAGTGGATCAGATTATTTCCTACAGAACTTTGGAATTTCTGCATATTCTTTGCAAGAGGGCGTTTCAGATCAGGTTGTATAGAGCAGTACATTATATCTCTTGTTTATTGGAGGCAATAAGGTTATTTATCATCACATTTAGTCTTTTACCATAATTTATATGAAAACATAGGGTTGTTAGTGGACATAGTTTATGTTTATCTACTTCTTAAATGGATGTGAAAGGTTTGTCCATGAATAAGAGAGTACAGAGAGAAATGGAGGCCATGGAAATATGTTTCATAAGAAGGATGTTGAAGGTACCATGGACAGACAAGAAAACCAACGAAGTCCTAAGAGAGGCTGGAGTTAAAAGGCAAATTACAGCAAAGATCAGAGGCAGACAAGTGAGATTTATAGGACATTTTGTGAGAATAGGAAAATTGGAACACACTGTGGCAACTGGAAAAATTGAGGGAAGAAGAGACGAGAAGTTACTGGATGGGCTGTCAGTGTGGCTAGGAAGAAGGTCACCGGGGATCTCATAATCAAGTCTAAAGACAGGGAATTATGGAGAGAAATGATCGCCTACGCCATGCGGCACAGCATTTGATTGATTGACTGACTTCCTAAATGCGCAAACTTCGTACAAGATGCTTTATCATCAATATTAGACCTCATCGTTCACAGAACTACATTTAACAGAAATGAAAACAGTCCACCCAACTCGATTTTGAGTCTCCCCGTCTGTTTCCTGGTTTCTGGAGTTCATTCTGAAAGGTTTGTTTTTAATGTACCTCTTAGTGGTAAGCCTAGCTACCTTTCTGTCAGTGGAGTCCAGTCTGAAAGGCTTGTTCTCATATGTCTCCTGATTTGCCCTGCTGTTTCCACATGGAGTTTGCTTGGTCTGATAGCTGTTACAAAATGGAAATACTTTCAGCAGTTGTAAACACCAGGTAAAACTGAAATATATGAGCTGTTATTGTTCATCTTCATTTGTCCAGTATATTTCATCAATAAGGCCTTAGATTTTCTACATTTTTGATGGGGCGATGAAAAGTTATTGGCTCCACCCATGTCCCAAAATCTGAGCATACCTTCATCACTGTAGTTGGAAAGAGTTTATTTTGTAATGTAAAATGTGCCAATCTGTAGGACCATAGCACTGATTTTTGACATTTTTCAGCTCAGTGACACAAGCATGTCAACAAAAGATGTGGAATTTTCAAGTTTGGAACTCCAAGCGGTCATGAAATTCCTGCTCCTATAGAAGAAAACTCCAAAGTGTATGCTGCAAACATTGAGTTACAAGTGCTCATCATACTCAGCTATGAAGAAATGGTGTGCTAACTTTCGATGAAGAGTTTTGGAGGCTAAAGATGTGGCAAGATCTATAAGGCCTTCAACAGTATCAGTTCCAGAAATTATTGATCATGTTCGTGGCCTGCCTTTGACAGATCAGTGAACTTTAACTAAAGCAATTACTGGGGCTCTAAAGATGTCCAGGGAACATGTTGGATTTATAATTCATGAGCATTAGCATATATAGAAACTGTCAGCCAAGTGGATGCTGAAATGTTTGAATATCATTCAGAAATGAAGTCAGGTGGACACTACAAGTTCATTTTGCAGCATTTTGAGCAATGTAGTGATAACGTTTTGAAGTCACTCATCATTGATGATGAAAGATAGTTATGCCATTATGATCTGGAAACTAAACAAACAGTCCTTGACCTGGGTTCTCTGCAACTGAAGAAATTCAAGAAAATCAGCGGGAAGGGTCATGGCCATTTTGAAAGGGGGGTGAGGAATAAGGAAGATATTTTGATGGTTGACTGTCTTCAAAAGGTCAAACAATTAATACAGAATATTACTTCAGCTTTCTGTACTAATTAAAGGGCAAACTGAAAAAAAAAATGACCAGGAAATCTACAGAAAGGTTTTCACATTTCGCTGGATAGTGTGCCTGCTGTCAAGGCTCAAAGACGCAGGATATCTTTAAGAATTTGAGGTTTGAGTGCATAGATTGTTCACCCTACTCACCAGGTCTTGTTCCATCTGTTTCCTTTTTTCCCCAGCCTTAGAAAAGTGTTTGAAAGGGAGGAAGTTTTTGAGTGATTCGCAAGTGACAGCAGCAACTGAGCAGTATTTCAGTGACCAGATATCAAATATTTTTTTTTTGGAAAGAGTTAAAGAATATTGAGAAGCGTGCCAAAGATGTTAAACTTTGGGGTGAATATGTGGAATAATTGCAAATTTCATGAGTGTAGATCATTCTTTCATGGTCCTTGTAGTCTCATTTCCAAAAGACACTGGTATAGGGCACAGGGCTGTGAGGTCATGGAGTTGAGTAGGAAAATATAGGAGATGTAACTGAAGGCTTGGGCATACTGACTCCACAATCAAGATAGGACAAGCTAATAATTAAGTTCTCATCTGGTACTGATTCTCATGGAGACCATGCTCTGCTTTTGATTATCTTCCATGGCTGCCCATGCATCTGACATGGCTAGTTTATATTTTATTGAAGAAACACTATGTAACTAGTTGTGTCAGAGAAAAAGTTTCATTGGGTAAATGTGCACAGCTCATTGGATAAACAGCTCGTCTATCATTTTCTTTGTTGTTTCATATTTTCCTGTTGTACTTGCATAAAGATTAACATTATAATTATAAAACGAATGACAACTACGGTAAAATTGGTTCCAGTAATGAAAATATATGGGTGTATTGTTAAGTTTTTGTCAGCCACACGTGAAACTCTAAAGAGGACATTGTTAAGAGAGGCAAATTTAGTAGACATAAAATCCCTTGATGAGGTTGAAAAGCTTTGCTGAAAACAGGAAAACTTGGTGAACAACCATGTGAGCCCTATGTAATGTTTAACGGCATGGGAAGGATGTAAGATTGTTAAGTTTTACAAAAAAAGACAGAAAGAATGAGAAAAGTGGACAGAAAGCAAGATGAGTACATATAAACGAAGGACTTACAACAATCCAATATTTCAACACAAGCTTTCTTCAAAGATCACATAAAAAAAAAAAAATTACACACCAGATAAAAACATGAAAAATATAGACTTAGCTTTTTTGCCCTCCTCTTAGTAAGAAAGTCTGACACAAAATGGCAAGCAAATCTAGGTATAGTGAGTTATAGATCAATACAAAGATCTCTGAAGGTGGCAGAGATATAAGAACAACAGTGAACATCTAACACAATTACCAAAGAATTCTAAGATACATAGATCCATACGAAGATCTCTAAAGGTAACAAAGATAGAGTTTCTCTGAAAAATATTATAAGAACAACTTTGAACATCTAACACAATTAGCAAAGAATAGTACGATTCTAATATTATATCTGAGAAATTTCTGACCTTGTACATCTAATAAGATTACTGAGGAATGCTAAGAGTATCATGTATATGTAATGCAATACTGAGGAATGCATGGCACAATTCAGTGAAGGAATTCATTTAAAACTGTGTGAAGAAGTTGAAGTGAAAAGAAGATGACTTGATAGCATAGCATCCAGAGAAGAAAGGCAGAGATACAGAACCATGAGAGAATATCATGTGCTATCTCATATGCTGACATGATAGAAAAATCACTGGATGATGATGATGATGATGATGATGATGATGATTGATTGATTGATCTTTATTTCAAAAGGGTTAAGAATTGGGCAGCAGGCCCGTCTGACATTCTGCCCTTTATCATACATCTTTCATTCTGTTCCAGACATTCTACAAATATCATCATCATCATCATCAGGTGCTGTGCCGACTGGCGTTGGCTATTATGCTTCTCCAGAGTACCCGATCCTTCATGCAGGCCATCAGTTCAGTTGGTGATCTCCTCTCACACCATCCCATCAGACTGTCCAGTATCCTTTCTCTTGGTCTTCCTCTTGATCTTCTTCCTTCTATTTTTCCTGTTGTTATAATATTTTCAATGCCCCCTCTTCTCATTGCATGTCCTATGAAAGTACATTGTCTCTCTCTTATCTTTCTGACAAGGCTTTTTGTCTCTCCAGCTCTTCTCATACATTCTTCATTAGTTATTTTTGCTGTCCAGGGGATTCGCAACATTCTTCTAATAAACCACATTTAAAAATTTCTACAAATATGCTGTTCATATAACAAACATAACTAACATTGAAGCTGAGAGACATAAAATAAAATATAACATTTACATTTCACTCTTAAACATTCACTCAGTACAGAAGTAACTACATACATTATAAATGGCTATCTACTAAACAAAATTTTCGGGACTATTCAGAAAACAATTAATTATATTCGGTGTCTGTAAGAGCAGTTTAAGATAACTTTTAAGTTTTATAATTCATGGAGGCATGTAGTCGACATCAAATAGATATTGGGAAAACTTGTAGGAAGGAGTATAATTTATATTTTTTATATAGGATGGGAGGGTATTCCAAAGATGAGCAGCAGAATAACTAAAGCTTTTCTTGTAAAGATCAAGTCTAGGTTTTGGAAGACATATGTTGTTCAAGCGTTGGCTGCACTTTGGGCTAAATTTAAACAGGTTCCATAGATAAGGCAGGGCATGCCGTGAAAGAATTTGATGTACTAACTTGGCTTTGTTGAAGAGAAACCTGTTCTTAAGAGGTAGTATTTTGATACGTTTGTGATGGTTAGTTGTTTGTGCTTGATCTTTGTCACTAATAAGCTTTACTGCTCGCTTTTGGAGTGAGCAAAGCCTCTTTGTATTTGACACTGAGCAACCATCCCAAACTGTTGAGCAATAGTCAAAATGTGTTTGTATATGAGATATGTAGTATGTCTTCCTAGTGTCTTGATCGATGAAGTGCTTAATTTTAGCTAATTGGTATACTTTTTGTGCGATGAGTTGTGTTAGACATTGCACATGAGAGTTCCAGGTCAGATGTTGGTCAATAATAAGACCTAGCGTTTTGTGCTTGCTAATGTTTTCTGTCTGTGGTGTTTCTGTACAGAGCCGAAGTGTTGTTTTTGTTGCGTTTTGAAGTTTCTGTCTTGTTGTTATGAGCATTGATTTTGTTTTATCAGTGTTTATAATCATGCCATTATTTTTGCTCCATCTAATTAAATTGTATAACTCGACCTGAAGAGTTGATTCTAGATTAACACAATCGTAGTCACTGGTGTAGACTGTGCAATCATTGGCAAAAAGGTCACAAGAAGAGTGTTTAAGATGAAGTGGAAGATCATTGATATAGATAGCAAAGAGCAACGAGCCTAGAATAGAACCTTGCGGAACACCAGTGTCAACTGTAGCAGAATTTGATAGAGAATTGTTGAAGAATACTACTTGTTGTCTGTCTGAAAGAAACGATGCAATTAATTTTATTAGGTTAGGGTGCAATTTATAAGTCTTTATTTTTCTTACAAGAATATCGTGGTCAGTCATATCAAATGCCTTTTTAAAGTTGACAGAGATGGCACCACATAGTCTGTCGTCATTTATGTTTACTAACCAGTAATGATGATGATGATGAGGATGAACTTGAGCTATCATTCAATATAAAAAAAAATCACAAGTAATGAAAGTTCTTTGTCATTACAGATTATCAGAGCAGCCTCTATCGAGATTGCACAAATACAGGAAACTGGAAATAAAGCCTGTTTAATTGACATTGCAAACAAATTGCTTCCTTTCATTGAAGACAGCAAGTTTTCTCCCATCTGGGTGGTTCTTTTGGATGGATTGTCAGCCCTACATGAACATGAAGCCATCCAGGCTGTTTACAGCCTGATAAATGAGAAACAAGCAGGTACTGGCAAGTATAGTGAGTGATTATGCCTAGCATTGCACTGATAGCATCATAATGGTTGTAGAGTTTAACTTCTAACTTATGACCCCAACCCCTATTCTTCTACTCACCTACTCCAACTCCTGGTACACTTATGTTGACTGATTCAGCTTAAAACTGCTGCCAACTCTGGCTACTATTTTTGTTCTGATTTGTTCATAAATAGTACATTTATACCAACTCTTACTCGAACTCCTTCCAAACTTGTATCTGAGTTCTAGTCTGAAACCTTTCATGTACAGTATGTATACCTTGAAAGCATTCCTTTAGGAGGTCTTTTTATTGTTCAAGTACATGAACTGCCAGGGCCACTGAGAAGAATTTTGTAAGCCAGTTTCAAAACTATTTATCCCTCCCCATTACAATCCCTATTAATTATCCACTCTGTTTTTATCAACTATAGGCCCATTTTTAAAACAGGAAGCGTTACGGGTCCTCTCTTAAAACAGGGAAAGCTCTCTAAACCTTGGAACAGTGCATCGGCTGGACCACCCACCCAGAGATAGATATTAATAGTGGAGTATTGTTATTCTCAAAAACCAGCTGGACAGTAGAAAGAAACGAACAAGTAAATGAAACTTGATGAGCCTTGACATTTGAATTACTCTGTATTTATTCAAGTGCCGTGCCGCGTGGCGTAGGCGATCATTTCTCTACACGATACCCTGTCATTAGACTTGATTATGAGATCCGCCGGTGACTTTCTTCTTAACCACACTGACAGCCCATCCAGTAACTTCTTTCTCTGTCTTCCTCTGTCTCTTCTTCCTTCAGTTGTTCCAGTTGCCACATTGTGTTCCAATTTTCCTATTCTCAGGAAGTGTCCTATACATCTTGCTTGTCTGCCTCTGATCTTTGCTATAATTTGCTTTTTAACTCCAGCCTCTCTTAAGACTTCTTGTTTTCTTGGCTGTCCATGGTACCTTCAACATCCATCTTATGAACCACATTTCCATGGCCTCCATTTCTCGCTGTACTCTCTTATTCATAGACCATGCTTCACACCCGTAAAATAAAATTGGCTCGATGTAACATTTAAGTACTCGGAATCTTGTTTCCATTGATACGGATCTGTTGCACAAGATGTTTCTCATTGTCTGGAATGCTGACTTGGCCTGAGCACATCTGCTTTTTATTTCATTGTGACATTGTTATAATTGTTCCTAAGTACTTGAATCTATCAACTTGTTTCAGATTTGTGCCATCAATGGTAATGCTACATTTTGGTGGTATTCTTTTCTTTGAGATGACCATCACTTCAGCCTTCTTTTTGTTCAGGCTGAGAACCCTTTATTTATACAAGTGGTGAAGCAGAAATTCTAATGTCATATCTTTGCTAGAAATTTAACCCTCGCGTGTAAATTTGTAAAGGCTTTTTTTTAAAATCAATTAATTATTGAATGTCTTAATTTCATTATGTGTTGCTGACAAGATCTCAAAATGTTTGATTGAATTCTAGATTCAGGGTAAGTTTATACTGAGGTGAAGTGAGGGATTTAATTCATTATGGCTAGAATACTGCTGTATTCAACAGCAAATTAGTTGTATAATATCACTTGATCTCCCATGGTACGATCAATGGGTACATATAGCATATAAATATAGTTAACTTGTTGGTCAAAATTCCTAACGTCAAGTTCCCTCAGATCCTGCTTTTGCCTGGGATCTTGCCTCTGTTTGGTCCATGACTAGTGACATGAAGCATTGGGCTGTCCACCTGCCAGAATAGATACTCCATTACATATCATTTGCAAGAACACAGCCACTGGTCAAGAATTTGGGTCACAAGGTCATTCTGGTATCATCTGCGTCTTGTCTTGTGCCGTCTACCTGTAACTGCAAGCTGGTGTTCTTTGTAGCCGATGCTGTGGAGGTGTTGACGTACAGCTTCGTATAGCATGGGAGTGGGTTATGCAGCTACTTTTTCAGTTCCAGACTACAGCTAAAAAAACAGGGGGATGTGCAGTGCTTCTTTAGCAGACTCCACCACCATGAGGACTATGGCGATCCCTGTGCCTGTTACTGGGGATACCAACGGAGAGGTGGGACAGGGTCTTGCTCAGCTATGGTCGCTGATTGCCTGATCAGACAGCATCTTCACCCACATCATCTGCATAGAACTTCAAGTTGGTAATCACAGGTAGATCATCAGGTTACCACTTTGCTCTTGGAGCTGTATCCTTTCTATCATAAAAGACAGGCATATGTGCAGTAAATTTCCATTTGTTTTTTTTTTTCTTTACATGACAGGAAACCTTCCAGCGGAGATTGTACATAAACTGTGGCTCACTCACCTTCCTAGCTTGGAGATGGCTGTTCTGATGCTGGTTAAACATGTGTGCCTTGGTCATGACTTTCCAGACTTGACTGCTACACATGACGCTTTAGCCAGAAGTCATTTGGTTTGTGATCTCTATAAGTTACTAGCAGGATTACTTGGCAAGACTCTATTGACTGTGACCTCTTCACTTACAGGAAGCGTTTTAACTTTCAGTTATAGGGAGAAAGGGTGTCTGAGTGGTGAAGTGGTTAGTGCACAGGTCTCTCATGGCGAAGGTTGGGGGTTTGAATCCGGCCAGAGGCACCCAGTCACCCAGCTGTAGAAATGGGCATCTGACTTCTTCTGGAGTTGGTGAAAGAAAGACGGCCAGGCGTGATACTGACCATATCACCCTCTAGTGTGTTGACAGGTCAAGGAAAATATGGGCACTAACACCATATCCCTATGTGCCTCTAAGGCATGACAGGATTACCTTTACCTATAGGGAGAAAATTACATCAGAAAAAGTAGATTAATATAATTTTAACATTTTGAAACAGCCTGTAGAGTTTTATTGTTCACTGTTATGTGAATGACCCAGAGTACTCTTGATAAGCTCACTAAAGTCTCTTCCAAGTCAAAAGAATTAGATGTGCCATATTTTTGGAGTTTAATCCACAGGCTTTCATTTCAGTTTTTTTTTTTAATAGTCAAGGGTTAGAAAGTCACACACAAATGACAATTTGCTTCATTATTATAATTTATTGCTTGGCAGAAAATGACACATCTACAACAGTTTTATCAGTCACAGAGTGCAACATTTTCAGTTTTCAAAGCTGTCCAAGGCCTAGGTCCTGTTAAATAAAAAAAAAAAAGATGTGCTATTAACAGTTTTGTGTAGTGCTATGTGCAGGTGTTGTATAGAGCACAGACATCTGGATTTACATCTCTCGTATGTCTATAGATAAGATTAGATATTTCATTTTTTTTTCCCTTACATGTGTCCTGTTGGCTCAGGCTGAGTGACAGTAGAGGTTGGAATAGTTTATATGTGAACATCACTTAATCCACTGGCAGCCATGGGAATGATTGATTTGATTCATTGATTGATCTTCATTTCAAAAGGGTTAAGAATTGGGCACACAGGCCCGTCTGACATTCTGCCCTTTATCATACATCTTTCACCCTATTCCAGACATGCTGTTCATGTAACAAACATAATTAACATTGAAGCTGAGAGACATAAAATAAAATATAACATTTACATTTCACTCTTAAACATTCACTCAGTACAGAAGTAACTACATACATATATAAATGACTGTCTCCTAAACAAAAATTTCAGGAGTATTCAGAATAAACAATTAACTGTATTCGGTGTCTGTAAGAGCAGTCTAAGATAACTTTTAAGTTTTATGATTCATGGAGGCATGTAGTCGACATCAAATAGATATTGGGAAAATTTGTAGTTGTAGGAAGGAGTATAGTTTATATTTTTTATTTTTCATACAAAAATATCATGGTCAGTCATATCAAAAGCCTTTTTAAAGTCGACAAAGATGGCACCACATAGTCTGTTGTCATTTATGTTTACTAACCAGTTTTCTGTCATTATGGTAAGAGCTGTATAGCAGGAATGATTGGGTCTAAAGCCTATAAGTAAATTGTTCTCTTGCATGTGTTGTAGAGTTATTTTGTGTATATGTTTTTCAAGTGGTTTTGATAATGATGATAATATGAATATTGGTCTATAGTTGGTAAGATTGTTGGATGAACCAGATTTAAAGTGAGGATACACCTTAGCAGTTTTAAAGCCTCAGGGAAATAACATTTTGCAATGCACTTATTGTAAATGTATGTTAGTGTATGTGAAATGACAGGTGGCATAACATAAGATCTTATTACTAATATCATCAAGCCCAGCTGTATTGTTGTTTTTTAAGGCTAAGAGATAACCGTGAACTTCACTGGCTGTTAAGAATGGAATGTGTAACTGTTTAAAATCAGTACATCTGCTGTCCAGGAATGTTTGTAGTTCATGTAAGTTGCATACAGGAGATGGTATTGATGATTTAAGAACGTTGATTTCTTCTCTGAAATGTATACTGATATGTGCGCTAGTGTATGCACAATTGATGGCTTGAAAATCAAATTCTTTTCTTTTATTTGATAGGGTATTTATGGCTTTCCAAATTGATTTACTGTCTGATTTATTCTGTACTAGATTCCTAAAGTAATTTTTTTCTCTTGTCTTATTAAATATTGAACTTTGTTTCTGAGTGAACGGTAGGTCCTAAAGTTCTTGATTTTGTGCGCCCAGTCACGTTCTCTCATGAATTGTATTATTTCAGGTGTTATCCAAGGTGACTTCGTCTGGTATTTTACCCTCATCTCTTTCATGGGGACAAGTTTGTCTAATTATCTCTGAAGATCTTTAGCCAATATTCTATTGCCTCATCTTTGGTACACATGTGTAAGTGAAGATGCTTGCAGATCATTAACGAATAATTCTAGGTTAAATTTTCTGAAGCTTCTAAATTTCATACTGGTGTGTTGTGTTTAGGAAGTTTATACCCCTTTCTTGTCCACGTACAGCAAACTGGGTAATGATCACTTAACGAAGTATGAGGGATGTTACATTCAGTGATGTTTTCTGGGTGAGCTACATATATATGATCTAATAATGTGAATGATACTTCTGTTACTCTAGTAGGTTTGGTGACAGTTTGGCAAAAATTGTAGGATAATAATATTGCTCCAAGTTGGATTTGATTGTGTTAGATCTATGTTGAAATCTCCAAGAATGATATCTTTGAACTTAAAGGTCGACACCTCATCCATCATAGTCGTGAAGTGATCATACCACAGGGATGATGAATTTGGATTATGGTACAAAAGTCCAGTAACTAATGGACTCTGGTTTGACAATTTCACTTCCGCCCAAATATACTCTACCTCAGATGATTCGAGGTCTTCTCTACGACTAAACTGGATAGTTGTGGAGACATACATTACTAGACCTGTTTCTAGTTTTCTGGTTGGGTCAAGCCGGATTAGGTTAAAACCGTTAATTCTAATATCTTCATCGGTTATGTTCCTATTTAAATGGCTTTCAGAGAAGCCAAAAGTGTGGAAATTTTGATTTAATATGTGTGTTACTTCAGGAATTTTACCAAATAGGTGATATACATTCAGATGGCCTATCTGAACTCCTTCTTTATGTAAGCATTTTTCGGTCGGTGGGGTCATTTTTTTTTCCTGTCTACTGTTATTGGTTTGAAAGTAATTCCTATTATTATACTTATACTGAAGTAAATAAACTTTTAAATACTACACAAAGACACACTCTGTATATTAAACTTTCAACTGGTACACAACTCTCCAGCTGAAATAATTGGAGACTGAAAGAGAGACACACCTAACTACTGAATAATTAAATGCTGAAATACGCGAGTGCACTAAAAAGTGCAGTAATTAAGTATATAGTTCTCACACACAAACAGATACAACTCACAAACTGCAAGGACCTATAGAAAGTTAACAAGAATTAGACAAATAGGTACAAAAGAAGAGGGGCAAGAAAAAAAATGCAATAATAAAATGTAAAGAATTCTAAATCAACTTAAGAAAAAAGATATCAGTCACTATGTCCTGCTGGTAATAATTCTTTTTTGACATTGCGGGTTGAAGGGAATAGTTTTTATGTGAACATCACTTAATCCACTGGCAGCCATTGGAATAGTTTTTATGTGAACATCACTTAATCCACTGGCAGCCATGGGAATAGTTTGTATGTAAATATCACTTTATCCACTGGCAGCTATGGGAATATTTTTTTATGTGAACATCACTTAATCAACTGACAGCCATGTATACAGTGTACTTTGGTGTGCCTTGCTTTGCATGTTAGGAAAGAAAGAAAATGATTTGTGTGTATCTCTCTCTCTCTCTCTCTCTCTCCCTCCTTCCTTCCCTCAGCCCATTCACAGCTTGGATATGCTTGGATAAACTCTGTTTGATCTGCAGGTTGTGTTAGCCAGCAGAGAAACTATAATATATAATACAGTCTACCGGATGCTGCATTCTGTCACAGTGGAAAACAACTTTGCATCAGCTTTGGTAGAAATCACCGCTGAATTTTGTCATATGGTGAGGATGGTGACAGCAAAAGCTGCATGTCATAGTCAGGTAACTGCTTCTGTTATCATTCTTTGGTTAGTGTGTGTGTGGATGTATGTGTGTATGTAGACTTAATCGTGCATGCATGAGTTCATATATGTATGTATATATTTCCAATTCACGCCTGATAATGGACACCTGATATATGCTTCTCGCAAAAAAAAAATTAAGCAACAAACATTTGAAGCTCAACAAAATTTTCAATGTAACTCATACAAAAATGAAATTAGTAAAATAATTTTTCAACATTCAGTTTATCCAAAATTAATTAATATAACAGCCCTTCACAATTTATTCTGTGGTAATTCATACTGAAATGAAGATAGCTAAGAATAGGTAAAAGTAAAATCCTCATGTCCATGCTATTGAGGAAGGCATATTGAGGATATGCTTTTATGCCTGTGTTTTCAAGACCTTTGGAACATGAAAGTGTGATGTGGTGAGTATTATGCCTGGCTGCATTTACCTTCCCAGATTTCTCTGGTGCCCATTTTTAGAGGCTGGCTGTGCCAGGGGCCTTTTTGGTGTGGTGGTACCAGAAGAAATCCCAACTGCTGGGACTTGAACCTGGTACCACTGGATTAGTAGACCGCCTAACCACTCAGCCAACTAGGCTGCTAATTGAAAAGGTACTTTTAAAAAGTTACTGTCAGAATTTAATGGTTAAAGAATTTCTGAATGACCTGATGTTATCAGTAGAGTGAACTCCAGTAGCCTGTGTACACACTTCCAGCATGGCAGCATCTAACTGAGAGACTATGCCTGTTGAGGCCATTTTATGGACTTGTCTTCCACTGAGCATGTAAGGCATTCTCCAAGGCAACAAGTGTCTGGGGTTATTCAGGAATGTTATGAATCGCTCTCCCTAGCAAGTCCCAAGCTTATTCATTTCGGTCACAGTGAGGAGAACAAGAAGGTTGAGGAAGACACACAATGTAGCTGACATTCAGCTTTCTATTTACATTATTTGCCCCATTTGCATTGTTGTGCATAAAAACAAATTGAATTCCAAGCTGTCTCATTTGAGGGCTAATGAGGGATCTGATGACCTTGTCCAAATACCTCTGGTTATTCACTGTTGGAGCAATCTCTCTCTCTCTCTGAACCTTAAGTGCCCAGGGCACATGGGGCTTCCGCAAGGGTTTTCCACAAATGCCTGTCCTTCGCCTTTTTTTCTGCTCTTGCCCAGGTGAGCACTCTATTGCTCAACATCCTTTCTGTTGTTCTTCTCCATGTCTCTTTTGGTCTACCCTTACTTCTGTTCCCTGTGGTGTCCATCTTAGTGCTATTTTTGGTAGTGAGTTGTCAGTCATTCGGAGCACATGTCCCAACCATCGCCAGCGTCTTTCCTCAATAATTGTTGTCAGTGGCTTCATCTGCATTTCTGGTTGGAGCAATAGCCTCATGGTAATTGAAGGAGTGCCAGTTGAGGAAGTAGAGTATTTCACATATTTAGGCAGCATGGTGGATAAATACGGGGGAACGGAAAAGGATGTTAAAGCTAGAATAACAAAGACCAGGACAGAATTTATCCAACTTAACAAAATATGGTCATCTAAGAACATCAGAACAAGAACCACAAACTTAGGCTTTTCAGTACAAACTTAAAGACTGTCATACTATATAGTTCAGAGACATGGGTTATGACAAAGACAATACAACAGAGGATACAAACATTCATGAACTACTGCTTGAAGATTTTAAAGATTAAATGGCAGGACAAGATCGGGAACAAGGAGGTCAGGGAAAGGGCAGGACAAGAACCTATGAACCTACAAATCATATCTAGGAAGTGGAAGTGGATTGGCCACACTCTGAGGAAACCAAACACCAGCATAGCAAGACAGGCACTGACATGGAATCCTCAGGAAATAAAAAATGAGGAAGACGTACACTTACTTGGAGAAGAGAAATTATGACAGCGCTCAGAGACAAGGGATACACATGGAAGGAAGCAGAGAACAATTCCAAGAACAGGGATGACTGGAGAGCCTTTATCCGTGGCCTATGCTCTCAAGGGAGTGAAAGGCGATGATGATGATTCACTGTTGGGCAACAGCTGATCTGCATTGACTCACTGTCAACTCTCCCATGATTCCATTTGGATCTTATGTCTATGTATTTGTTTTTATCTTTAAAATTTAAAGATACTCCACAACTCCTGGTGGAATTCTCACCCTTTGTTGAATAAACAGAAGCCCTAACTTCTGAGCCACATTTACCTCCTGCATACATACACATATTTTCTTCTACTCAGTTTGGTTATTGAACTTATAAACACTTATAAGTCACTTGGCTCTTGAAGGAAAGAAAAGTCTTGCTTCAGGTCTATAGACTTCTGCTCCAGCAAAGTGTGTTGTATACCTTTTGGTTTTTATTTTTGTTTTATTCTACTCATAACATTCTTCCTCACAGTTCTTTTTTTTTTTATTATTGCATGATAGAGGTCCCAGCAGAAATGTTACATAGTTCACTTGCTGTTATGAAAACTAAACTCATTCTTGCTAATTTCACTTTTTAAACATCTTAAAATACAACTTGTGTTTTCTTTACACTCTTTTATTTCCACATTTTTGTAATGTTAAAAAGCTTTTGCCCTTGGTTTTTGTTGTATTGTTCTTTATGATTCTAGGATGGCAATAAGAGCTTTTATTTCTTGTGGACATTTGATATAATGACATTGACAGTGGCAAAAATTTAATGAGATATGATCATTACGTATGTCCTTTGATATGCTTCTAATGATCATTTCATAAATATTTTTCTATTCAATGATTCTCATTATAGGTGAGAATTACTCTAACACCAGCAGGAGATAATCAGATTGAAAGAGTTCTTAGATCATACCCTGATCCTGATGGTAAGTGTGATTTATGGTGTAGAGTTTATAGTGAATGTGTAAATCTTGCTACAGATGTAGTGTTTGACATTATGTGGAAAGTATAGCATTTGACATTCTGAAGGTTATTGTGAGCCCATAAAAGATACCAACAGTTGAGAATGGAGAGCTAGAAAGAACACTGAAATGAACAGCTTATTTAAATCCCAAACCAATTGTAAATGTTTTGAAACTGAACAGACTACGCTGGCCAGGGCATGTAGAAAAAATGGAAGAGAACAGACAAACAAAATGGTGTATGCACAAGAGATGAGGGAAACAATACCAAGGGTAGATCAAGACAGAGATGGAAAGACAACATAGAAGAGGATATAAAAGAAACTAGTGTCACCAACTGGAGAGAGAGGATTAGGAAGAGAGAGGAATGTAGGCGAACTTTATCTGCAGCAATGTGCCTTAATGGCTCAGAAAGCTGAAGAAGAAGGTGTTGTGATGTGTAACATAAAGAGGTTTCTGCAAACCTATAAATCTTGCTGTAGGTATATGAAAATAATGTGAAGATACAGTGTTTGACAGTATGTGGAAAGTTTAAAAAGCATATATACTGCTGGTTGATGTGTGACATAGGAATTATTGTAAATGTAGAAATTTTGCAGTAGATTCAGTGTTTTTTTTTTACAAAATTACCTAAGCATACACATTTGACATCTTGATGGTTAGTGTAATACATGATGTTCTGTTTGACAAATATGACAGTTGTGAATATAAAAGCCTGACACTCTGGTGGTTATTGGGATATCTGGTGATGTTGTATGGAAACCTTATACTGAATAGTGTTCTCTAAAGAGTTCCATACACTTTTTATGACAAATATACATTTTTAAAAAAAATATGTGTACATCTCTCAACAAGACCTGCAAAATCTCTTGGATAAAGTCGCCAAAGAAAATGAACAGAAAGGCCTTACTTTGAACATGAAAAAGACAGAGACTGTGATTATATCTAAGAAACAGAATCCACCAACATGCAGTACAAAATTAAACAGAACTATTCTAAAGCAGGTGCAGAAATTCAAATATCTTGGAGCAATAATAACTTCAGATGGGAAATGCGGAACAGAATAGGCCAAGCAATGACTGCATTTCAGAGAATGAGAAACATATTAGCCAACACATCCTTATCAATGAATGTTAGAAAATGAGTCCTAAAATGCTATATTGAACCTATCTTGTTATATGGAAGTGAATCATGGACAATAGGCAGGTCTGCACAAAATCATTGAAAGCAGCAGAAATGTGGTTTATTAGAAGAATGTTGCGAATCCCCTGGACAGCAAAAATAACTAATGAAGAAAGTATGAGAAGAGCTAGAGAGAAAAAATCTTGTCAAAATGTACTTTCATAGGACATGCAATGATAAGAGGGGGCATTGAAAATATTATAACAACAGGAAAAATAGATGGAAAAAGATCAAGAGGAAGACCAAGAGAAATGATACTAGACAGTCTGACGAGATGGTGTGACAGGAGATTACCAACTGAGCTGATGGCCTGCATGAAGGATCGTGTACTCTGGAGAAGCATAATAGCCAACGCGTCACGGCACATGATGATGATGATGATGTACATCTCTCTACCTTTTTTTTTTTCTTACAGATATGCCATCTTGTTCTGTTTTGAGCACAATTCACAACATGCATAAACTATGGACAGATAATGAGAACCAGGTATCTGGAGAAGCTGGTGAGCTCCCTTCGGATCAGTCTTCACACCTGCATACTTCTTCCTTCAGAGCAGTGGACAAAAGATTTGAAGACCTCTGGTGTATCACTCTTCAGTACAGGAGGTGGATATTTGCAGCCTTGAAAAATGTTTTGTCATGTGACCAGCAGGTAAAAAAAAGTTTCTCTGGAATGGGGTCATTGTTCTTCCTTGGTGACACTTAGAAGTTTTTGTCTATCTGTGTCTGCATTTAATGTCTCAGAAAGAAAGAACAGGGAAATAGATGACTGGAAGGGAATTATCTAAGGATGTAGTATGAACATTAGAGAAAAGGGCTATGACAATCTGTTAATGTCATACTTTCATGGAATGTGTAAACAAAAAACATGACTTGGGCATTTCAGGGATGACACTAAATATTAGAAAAGCATTATGCTTGTGTCTAATGAAATACTTATACTAAATAAAAGAAAGTGAAAACTGTAGATGGAAAAGTCTGTGAAAAAAATAGAAGTTGACTTTTAGAGTCGGTGAACCAAAAAAAAAGTGATGGAATGGAAGCATCATGTCTGTTTACATCTTGAAAGTGTAACACAGAGCATGCTGATCTGTTCAGAAACTGCAGCATCTGTAGATTAGAAAGTGTAGTTTGATTTGCTGATGGCAGTCATGTGGGAAATAGTGGAAAGGGAATCTGTGCTAGAGTGGTGGCACAGCTGTCAAGGCTAGCTCTCCATTGGTGCCCATAGTAACAGGTTCAGTTTGTCCAGTGGTTGCAGGGAATGCAGTGGTCTCTGTGGAGATGGAGTTTGTCAAGGAGCATTACACCTCCTCCTGCTTTGAAGTCTGAATATTAGCTGCTGTAGGCCACTCCCCATTCAACATGCTGCTTGTGCTCCAGCACCTTCACTACACTGGCTGCACAGAACATCCTGCTTGCTGTTCCAGGGAGATAGAACAAGAACAATCATGTGACATAGAATAGCATAATTATATCTACCATTTCTGTACAAGAGAGATATATGCGCTGTAGGCTGGGCTGCTGAAACAGTAAAACACTTCAGCTTTGTTAACCTTAAACATGCATTAACTACACTCAGTTATACTTTCTTATGTAACCAGCCTCTCAGCACACACAATGCCTTCATGTTTGTTATTGTTTCTAATATGTTACCTCAAATTTTGACTCCATTCTTTTTTTTTTTTTTTAGGGTTTGATTAAATTTTCTGGTTATTTGTCTCCTGTTTCTGTATGTGAAGATGCCTGCTGTATTTGAAGGTGCCTGCCGTTTCTGTATCTGAAAATGCCTGCTTTTTTCTGTATGTGAAGGTGCCTATTGTTTCTGTATCTGAAAATGCCTGCTGGCCAGTTATCAGTTCTAACTGACACAGTCAGTACATTTCTCTGGACTGTGATTCTCATATTTTAATTGTTAAAAAATTTAGTAAATTTTTAGTTTAGTAAATGAACATGATGAAGCTGTCTTCTCTCCGACAGTATGTGGAGTCATGCTTATGGCTTATAGCAGCACATCACAGAATTAACCTGTACTTGGGAGAATTTAAGGTAATATTTGGTCATTAGTTATAATTATCTGTTCTTCTGCCTGCATTTTAAAAAAAAAATCTCCAGCAAATTTTTCATTTGTTAGTTTTACACTCACACATTTCCCCCATCCAAGCACATGCAGTACCATATGTCTTTCAGTTTTTTTTTTTTAATCAAGTTTCTGTACATATTGTTCTAGTTGTCACTTTTGTTTTTTTAATCATGTTTCTGTAGATGTTGTTCTAGTTGTCAATTTTTTAAAATCAGGTTGCGGTAGATGTTCTAGCTGTCAGTTCTTTTAACCAAGTTTCTGCAGGTGTTGTTCTAGCTGTCAGTTTTTAATCAAGTTTTTTTTTTTCAGGTGATGTTCCGGCTTTCAGTTTTTTTAATGAAATTTGTGAAGGTGTTCAAATTTTCAGTTTTTTTATCAAGTTTCTAGAGGCAGTATTCCAACTTTTAGTTTTTTTTATCAGCTTTCTACAGGTGATGTTCCAGCTTTTAGTTTTTTATCAACTTTCTGCAGGTGATGTTCCAGCTCTTAGTTTTTTATCAACTTTCTGCGGGTGATGTTCCAACTTTTAGTTTTTTTCAACTTTCTGCAGGTGATGTTCCAGATTTTAGTTTTTTATCAACTTTCTGCAGGTGATGTTCCAGCTTTTAGTTTTTTATCAACTTTCTGCGGGTGATGTTCCAGCTTTTAGTTTTTTATCAACTTTCTGCAGGTAATGTTCCAGTTTTTAGTTTTTTATCAACTTTCTGCAGGTAGTGTTCCAGCTTTTAGTTTTGTTATCAACTTTCTGCAGGTAATATTCCAGCTTTTAGTTTTTTATCAACTTTCTGCAGGTGATGTTCCAGCTTTTAGTTTTTTTATCAACTTTCTGCAGGTGATGTTCCAGCTTTTAGTTTTTTATCAACTTTCTGCAGGTAATGTTCCAGCTTTTAGTTTTGTTATCAACTTTCTGCAGGTGATGTTCCAGCTTTTAGTTTCACTGATTTTATTTCCTAGTAAAAATGACACATTTCTATTTTTTTCCTCACTTTTTTAGAGTTACCAGGATAACACTTGGGATTAATCTATAATCTGTTTGCTTCACATGAAAATCCAATTGTCTAGTCACTGCTTTACACCCATGCTCTATCAGTGTTATATAACTTTATTGTCATGAAGGCCATTTTTTCCAGATGTATCATTCTTGTGGTCTAGTACTCATTTCACATTCATTCTGCCTGTTGATTGCGAGGCATATCATTTGATATCATTCACCCAAAATATCTTGATTGTTTCATCAAAATCTTTCTTTAATTTTGTGTGTGTGTGTGTGTGTGTGTGTGTGTGTGGAAGGGGGGGGGGGTCCAACCATCAAAGATTAGGCTAAATATTTTCTAAACATAAAAATGACATCAGGACATAAAATGTAAGAACATAGTGTAACACTTTATTTTTTAGTCTTATTTTTCATGTTTTAAATTCTAACAGTGTAACACTTTATCATCAGTCTTATTCTTCATGTTTTAAATTCTTACAAGAGCCCAGTCATTTTTGGTTTTCACATTATGCAGTGTTTCTTATTTGTTTTAAAAGTTTCTCCCTTGTTTATATTGTACAATTTTGTCTCAGGTGTCCAAGACTTGCAGTTTTGAAAATGTTAATATATATACTGTTCAAAAAAAAGAAACACAACAAATATGATGTTGCAATTTAAACTGAAGTTTGCTGATCAGACAAGGGCAAATTGCCTGAAACGTTCACTTGGACATCAACTTCACGTGCTGACCTGAATTGTACTCAGCAGATGATTCATGAGCACAGAAAAGCGACACTGGTCAAAACAGCATTTTTGACAATAACTCATGACAGGTTCACGAAAATCCTGTGAAGCTTACTGAACACAAAACTCGCTGACCATGTTATTGAATGCCTGTAAAAGATTGACACTCCTCGAATCAATTCATTTGAAAATTCAATGTGCAAGTATGGCTCATCTCACTACAGAACAACAATTCATCATCATTGGACGTTTACAGACTGGACAGTCACAAAGTGTAGCGGCCAGGCAATTTAATGTGGTTAGAAGCACCATTAGTCGCCTTTGGAGATGATTTAAAAAAACTGGCTCAGTTGCAGACTGGCCATGCAGTGGAAGACCCATAGTCACAAATTCCTGCTGAATACCACTTCATACGGCTGCGTCACCTCAGGAATCAGTTTGCATCTACGTCCTAAAAAGTCCAGTCAGTGTCAGCAGCTCATCGAATTTCAGATCAAATGGTCAGGAAATGGCTGCACGACACTGGTCTTTTGGCTAGAAGACCCTACAGAGGTCCTGTTCTTACAGACCGCAGAACTGACTGCAGTGGGAGAACCAGCATCATCAATGGACCATTGCTAATGATTGGAGAAGGGTTTGGTTTAGTGATGAATCATTCATTCTGCTCCAGCGACATGATAGATGGAGAAGAGTTTACCACAGAGTCCATGATCGCTACGCCCAGAACTGCATGGATAAGACTCCTCCACATGGTGGTGGAGGTGTACTTGTGTGGGGGATGATCAGCTTCATGGGAAGAAATGACCTGGTGCAAATTAAAGAACACCTGAATGCCCAACAATACATCACTGAAATTCTTTGTCCTCACGTGCTTCCACTTCTGGCTGCACCAGGGTCAATTTTTCAGCAGGATAACATTCAACCTCATGTGGCACAGCTCACCACCCAGTTCCTCACTGACAACAACGTCCAGACCATTCCATGGCCATCCATGTCATCAGACATGACCCCAATAGAACACTTATGGGATGAATTCAGCAGACAAGTCCGCCAGCGAGACATGGCGCCAACCAATCTCCGACAGTTGTCTCTTGCACTGCAGGAAGAATGGGCAGCCATCCCACAACAACAGATCCAACGGTTAATCGGATCCATGTCATGGAGATTTCGTTCTCTGATACAGGCCAGAGGAGGCCATACACCTTACTGAAACGGAGGCCTCAGTTGCAAAAAATAAAAGTCCTAACCAAATTTAATGAACATCATTTCATTGTTAAAGTATTAAGTTTCTTCAAGCCAAGATTGAAAAATTAATTCCGTAAAATAAAATTTTGATACAAGTTTAAAATTTGGTGTCCATTACGATTACAGCAGTGTTGCGTTACCTTTTTTGAATAGTATAGTTTAACTGCAGTTATTTACAGCAATAGTACAGTAGACTTCTGTCACACAAGTTTTAATTTCAAACACGCCATGATTGTTATGTGTCCTTTTACCCAGCATTTGACATTTGGAAACCTTCATAATTTAGTATTGCTTTCTGCACATTTAAAAAAAAGGCATGACATGTTTGCCCACTTTTCATTATGTCTGATTTCAGATACTGAATCAGTCTAGTATGAGTTTGTTTGTTTCTTTAACACTAATCTTCTTGTTAACTTTTGTTTAAAATAAAAGTTCTGTAACTGAATGAATCACTTTTAAGTGCAACAGAAAGCTGTGCAAAAGATAGTACTTGGTGGAAAGGCAACTTTTTATTTTCATAAGCCCTGTCATACCATACATATACGTGGGTGATATGGTGTTCTTACATCTTACATCCTTCCCATGCCGCTAAACATCATATAAGGGTCACATGGTAGCTTGCTAAGATTTGCTGCTTTATGCAAGCTTTTCAACCCCATCAAGGGATGTTATTCCTACTAAGGTTAAGGTGTTAGTGCCCAGATATTTTCCTTGACTTTTTGGCACACAGGAGAGAGATGTGGTCATCATCTTACCTGGCCACCTCTCCTCACACAACTCTAATAGGAGCCTGATACCCATTTCTACAGCTGATGACTGAGGTGACTTGACAGATTTGACCCACCAGCCTTGTTGTGAGAGATGAGCATACTAACAGCCATTATCATGGATGATTATTAAATCTCTCTAAATTGTTTTATATAAATTCTGTGAAGGTTTTACTGCTTAACTTCGTCAATGGCCTTAGAGACATCCTGCATGCTCCCTGCAAATATTCAGAACTTGTGTCATTGATAACAACAGCGGGTAAAGGAACCTGCCTTGATATGGAGTCCAAGTCATCACACATCAAAGCAACAGAAGAGACGAACCACTCTGCCATCACTATCAACAGATCTATTATCAATCATCTGCTGATGACTTACCTGTGTATCTCTCATGCAGGTTTCACTATTGGAAAGGAGATTGTTGCATTTGTGAGTTTAAAACTTTTATACATAACATAGCAAGTTTTTATATTGTTGCATTTGTGAGTTTGAAACTTTTATATCTCTCTCTCTCTGAACCTTAAGTGCCCAGGGCACATGGGGCTTCCGCAAGGGTTTTACACAAATGCCTGTCCTTCGCCTTTTTTTCTACTCTTGCCCAGGTGAGCCCTCTATTGCTCAACATCCTTTCTGTTGTTCTTCTCCATGTCTCTTTTGGTCTACCCTTACTTCTGTTCCCCTGTGGTGTCCATCTTTGTTAAATTTTGACAAGATATTACTGGGTTAAAGTGTGTTTTGACAAGATATTATTAGGTTAAAGTGTGCTAAATTTTGACAAGATATTCACTGGGTTAAAGTGTGTTTTGACAAGATATTATTAGGTTAAAGTGTATTAAATTTTGACAAGATATTATTAGGTTAAAGTGTATTAAATTTTGACAAGATATTCACTGGGTTAAAGTGTGTTTTGACAAGATATTATTAGGTTAAAGTGTATTAAATTTTGACAAGATATTATTAGGCTAAAGTGTGTTAAATTTTGACAAGATATTATTAGGTTAAAGTGTGTTAAATTTTGACAAGATATTCACTGGGTTAAAGTGTGTTAAATTTTGACAAGAGATTCACTGGGTTAAAGTGTGTTTAGACAAGATATTACTAGGTTAAAGTGTGTTAAATTTTGACAAGATATTAATAGGTTAAAGTGTGTTAAAATTTTGACAAGATATTACTGGGTTAAAGTGTGTTAAAATTTTGACAAGATATTCACTGGGTTAAAGTGTGTTTTGACAAGATATCCACTGGGTTAAAGTGTATTAAATTTTGACAAGATATCACTGGGTTAAAGTGTATTAAATTTTGACAAGATATTCACTGGGTTAAAATGTGTTTAGACAAGATATTACTAGGTTAAAGTGTGTTAAATTTTGACAAGATATTCACTGGGTTACAGTGTGTTAAAATTTTGACAAGATATTAATGGGTTAAAGTGTGTTAAAATTTTGACAAGATATTCACTGGGTTAAAGTGTGTTAAAATTTTGACAAGATCTCTCTCTCTCTCTCTCTCTGAACCTTAAGTGCCCAGGGCACATGGGGCTTCCGCAAGGGTTTTACACAAATGCCTGTCCTTCGCCTTTTTTTCTGCTCTTTGCCCAGGTGAGCCCTCTATTGCTCAACATCCTTTCTGTTGTTCTTCTCCATGTCTCTTTTGGTCTACCCTTACTTCTGTTCCCCTGTAAGATATTACTAGGTTAACTCTTCCCGTGCCACACAAAAAAATGTGGACGTTCTGATCTGTGCCAGACAAAAAGTGCAGGTCTTGATATGTATAGGGGGTATAGTTGTAAAAGTGAATTAACAAATTATTTCCACATTAAAAAGTATACGTATTATGTATTAAATACCTGTAAATGTAAGAAGATTTCATAAATGAAGATATTAAGAAAATTGAGTGGAACCACATGGGGAGCTAGTGAAAGAATCTTCAAGAATGTATATCAGCAAAGTATTCTACCACATTTAGAATATGGCTCAACATCTTGGTGCAGAGTATCAAACACTACGCTGCATAATCTAGACAAGGTACAAAATCAGTCACTACGGATTATCACAGGTGCCATGAGGTCCACACCAGTAATAGAAATGCAGAAAATAGTTGCTGTCCAAACACTAAAAGAACGTAGAGACACAAAGGTCATGACCTTGGGAGAGAAATTCCTCAGCTCTGTAAGCCATCCCCTGAAGGAGAGATTCAATAACTTGGCACTAAGATGGCTTAAAAGAAGCAGCTTCATCAGGCCAAGCGTATGCATAAACTGATACCTGACCTTCCAACTGTAGTCGCTCCATTATCATCTGTACCAGAGCATACACCATGGAAAGAAGCAGTTGTACACAAATAACTATTCAGACTGAAGTGAAAAGTGTGCAGAATGGTGAGATGCAAAGCAACAGCCACACTTAATGTGCTAGATGACAAATATCCATGTGACACCTGGATACTTGTGTATACAGATGGATCGGCACACAATGCCATAAAGAATGGAGGGGCAGGAGCACATATTGAATATCCAAACAACACCACTGACAAGATTCCCATACTCACTGGAAAATACGGCAACAACTATGATGCAGAAGTTAGGGCAATTATTGCTGCAGTTTAAAAACTATCTGACTCCAGAATTGACACATACCCCATAGTAATTCTCACAGATGCAAGATCAGTACTGGAAGCTCTTCAGTGCAACAAACTACCAGATCTTAAGGATGTCTTGTCAAAAATTGGCTTACAACACGGAATCACCTTGCAGTGGATTCCCTCCCACTGTGGGATACCAGACAATGAGAAAGGACCATCTGACCAAAGAGGGCACTGAAATGGAGCAACCAGACATACCAGCCACCTATAATCAGAAGAAAAGCATGATAAAAACCTACAGGAAGCCACAAACACCACTACATGATGACTATCACATGCTAAACAGAAAGGAACAAGTCACCATTTTCCATCTCTGAACAGAACACAGCTGACTCCGAAGTCATATGTATACAAAGTTTAAGGTTGGTACTACTAATCAGGTGCCCCAAACTGTGGAACATATCCTCCAAAACTGCACCAACTACGAGACACTGAAAAATAATTACTGGCCCAGTGAAACCACTAAAGAAGATAGACTCCAGCAACAGAATAAGTACTGCTGCTGTCCTATTTATGAATAATCCAAGAGTGGAGCTGTAAGATTTTGAGCATATTATGACTTTTGATGTTATTTCCTTTGAGAGTTTGTTTTCACTCTGACCCTACTGAACAAAGCCCAAGACTACACAAACAATTTTTATAATCATACAATATAGCCACCATCTTTTACCAGGAAATTACACAACACCTCTTTTTAAGCATTTACAGTAGTTTCAAATAATGAAATTCCCACCAAAGAATAAAACCATATAAGTGCTGTTATTTTATTTTTAATTAATTAATTAATTTGTAAAACCATTTATGTGGTTTACTGACATTTAGTCAGGTTCAGTCATTTGTCAGTGAGCTGACCAGACAGCTTGAGCATGAGAACAAAACTAGAGGAATCACAGATTTTGTGAATCTTCAAGATAGGTTGAAAGCTTTACTGACTGACTGAATGTGAGGTAAGCCCAGTGAGTTCATTTACAGTCCCAAAGTGTACTGTACAGTATGCATGTTGGTGATGTCAGAGAGAAGGGTTTGCTATGTCATGAGTGGATTCAGCTGTTGGGAAAATCCAGTGTTACCCAGGCTGAGGGGGATATATTGCCCAGGGCATGCGAGAGTGGGAGGCAGTGTTCCCATAATGCTATTGCAACTTGTATTATTCCTACGGACAGTATGGTTAACTGAAGTCGGTGTCTGAGGAATGTGCAGGAGGAGAAAGGGCATGTGTTGATAATTTATATCTCAGAGGATGAATGATGGGATGTGTCAGGAGAAGAGAAGGAAGAGCTGGGCGGCTGGCTGGTAGAAGCTGAGGTTGCCAGAACCAACAGCTGGCTGGCACAGTTAAATGTTCATACTCTTCGGTGGTTACTAGAACAGACCAAAGCATGTGTGGGTGTGCCTCAAGTGCAGTGATGCTAATTCCTAGATTCAAGGTGGTGATATGAGATTACAGAGGAAGAACTGTACAGAAATGAAACAGGATTGACTCAGTTTGCAAATCTAATTAAAATGGGAAGTGAAAAGTGGTTAGGCTATGCTTTTCAGAGAAAGTAGTTATCAGTTTGATCCCGTATAACGAGAAGGAAAGCCCTGTAAAGATAGGAAGATAACAGCACCTACACAAGATCAATAGCTAGGGAGGAACAATATGATGCTCTCTGGCCATTGTGGATATGTCATGCTGCACAGGTAGAACATATACTGAAACATGTTTTGCTTCTACTGTCATACTAGTGACTGCTTCTCCATTATATAAGAAACTTTTGATTCACTGTGATCATTAGATAAGAAAGTGTGATTCATTTGCTGTTTTGTAATGGGCAGGCAAGTCGGTGCATTCACGGGAAGGAAAACAAAAGGATGAACATCTTTAAACAGTAATATAAAATTTCACAGTTTAAGAAAGGAGTAGCAGTAAACTGAGCAGCTAAAGAAAAAAAACAATTAATTATCCAGATAAGAAACTTATTATCCAGTTTGATCATCTCCTTATTCAGATTTATCTTGCAGTTTTCTTCTGCTAGTAAAATGCAAATGTGGGGGGGTGGGGAAGAACACAGCCATCCATTCCGACAGTCTTTGTTTCTTAATTTGTCATCATGGTTTCCTATTTCTGGGACAAAGGTTCTGAAAATGTTTCAAGCTGTGGACATTTTATTTATTTTTTTGACTGTACATTTTAAACAGAATGGTAGTACTGTTACATACTCTTGTTGTTCAGCTAAAAAAAAAAAAAAAGTTATAAAAAACCAGTGTGTTTAATCCTCTATACAAGTTTCATATGTGTATATACTTTCTACTGCACTGAAGTCATGACAAGCAAACACAAATGAGAAAAGGGGGTGGGGGGAATCAGTGCTAATGATGCAACAAAGTAACAAAGAATATAAAACTCAGTATCTGTGTACGTGATATTTTGAACACATCTATTGCACTAAAGTTTGTTTTAAACTAAGAGAAATTCAGACATATCAAAATATCTGCAAAAGTAAAAGCATAAAGTTGTTGTACATACAACAGTGACATACTGAAAGCTCAGATTATAAAAATGTATAAAAAGTATCATCAAAATGTGCTCCAAGAGTTTATAATCAATACATATCTGCCATATTTTAATCATCTAGATAAGTACTCTTCTATGCCCCTGTCATCTTTCATGTACATACATTCATTCATTCATTCATTCGCATGTCCCTTGTGGAACTTTGCCTCCCTAATAGCACTCCTGTAGGCCTCTCGGTAGTAAGCAAGATGCCCTGCTGCTGATGCATCCATTTGCAGATCATCAACGATGTCTTGCAGCCATCTTTGCCTTGGTCTTCCTCTCTTTCTTTTTCCCATTATGTACCCTTCCAAGATGGTATTCTCTAGATTATCATGATGTTTAAAGTGTCCAAAATATTTAAGTTTTCTCTCTTTAATCTTCTTTACTAGCCAGCCTTCTTCAATATTAAGTTCTCTGTCCACGATATTTGAAGAACTCATCTGCAGCATTTACATTCAAAGTTTCTCAGCTGTTTTGTTAAGTGTCCAGGTTTCACAGGCATATGTTGCGATGAGAAAGATGCAAGCACTTAAAAATTGTATTTTTGTACTTCTATCTATTCCTCTCCATAGATTCTTTGGTTGTACATACATTATAATCAGTAAATATCTGCCTTATTTTAATCATCTAGATAAGTACTCTTCTGTGCCCCTGTTATCTTTCATGTGCTATTGACTTTTGTCATGTGAACCTTATGCATTTCTTTAGAATGTCTACCCCCATAAATTGCCTGAATCAGCTAGAAGGTCTTAGAGTGACCTGACCATCTTCCTATTTCTTTCATTAATTTCCACCTGTTCATCTTGTAGTATTTTGACACCTGTGGCAGCAGTCTTATTCAATCATTTCCAGGTATTAAACTGTCCAAGGTAAAATACCTATATTGTCTCCGGAACACAAGCTGGAGCAGGGGATATATAGAGAACTGGCTGTCACTCATGCAGAATGTTCTACTCTACATGGCTGAAGGTGTCAAAAAAAAAAAGGAAGTATTTGTAAAACACAACCACATATAATATACCCAGACATAAGCATTATCTTATATTTTTGTGTACTTGTGAGGTCTTACAAATGCAAAACCACATGTAAGTGTTAACCAGCATGGAATGTACATGTTTTTCTGAATGCTGATAGTCAAGAGGAAAAAACAAAAACAGAAAGGTAACTATGATACAGTTCAAGGTTATTGAAGGGGCATTTTAAAAATACTAGCGGGCTGTATGTAACTACTATAGATGTGGTCAATAACATATAGTTTAAATCATCCTCCACCATCAACCTCTTTTTACACTCTGTCAGAAAATATCTGCAAAAATTTAAAACAGAAATAATAATATATTTAGGAGCATTACTTCCAAGCTTAACCTCCATGTGACAATCAAGCTTCTATTTACTTCCAAGCTCTTTCATTCCCGAAGTAGTTTTCATGCTGTGCTAGAATAAATTTTGATGGAAATTTTGGTAGAAAGAAATTTGAAGGAACTTGCTCACTAATTTAAATATATATATATATAAGCTTTGGGTTAGAAATGTGCTCATTTTGATTTTATTTTGACTTTGCCAAGATATCTCTATGAGCACTGACCGGCATAGGCATGTAAGATCTACCAGCACTATCAGTGTTGTTCTGGAGTGAAAGGGTTAACCTGTGTGTGACAATGGAGCTCTACTTCTGTGCTTAACCTCTTGTGTGATGATCGAGCTTCTACTTACTTCTGAGCTTAACCTCTGTGTGAGGATCGAGCTTCTACTTACTTCTGAGCTTAACCTCTGTGTGAGGATCGAGCTTCTACTTACTTCTGAGCTTAAACTCTGTGTGAGGATCGAGCTTCTACTTACTTCTGAGCTTAACCTCTGTGTGAGGATCGAGCTTCTACTTACTTCTGAGCTTAACCTCTGTGTGAGGATCGAGCTTCTACTTACTTCTGAGCTTAACCTCCAGATGAGGATCGAGCTTCTACTTATTTCTGAGCTTAACCTCCGTGTGAGGATCAAGCTTCTACTTGTCTCAAAAATTTTTTGGGTGAGTAACAAATAACACAAACAGAAAAATGTACTTCAGTAGCATGACAGATAAGTTTATGTAGTGGTCGTATAAAAATTTATTATAAAGCATAGTTTGGCATAATGTTGATGTTTTCATTAACTAGTTGCGTAATACCATGTTACATGCCGTTTGGCATTGCCCAATGATTAAATTACTCAGAATGTTTAAATTTTTGCCCAACAATTAAAAGACTTAATTGGTTTAATCTCTTTCCCGGTGACTGGTTTGATCTTTTGCCTGTTGCTTTCCCTTGTATCTTAACAGGTATGATTCACAAGGAATCATTTCTCCCCCCACCCAAAAGACAGATTTTCTGACTTGGCTCAGCTACACTGGCCAATATATTAGTGCTCTTCCACTGACTATACTGTAGCATCGGTAACAGCCTTTTACCACATCAGTATTAAGGTTGGGGGGGGGGGGCAATATCTTGACTGTATATCACGGCAATTATGTCATATCTCTAACAGCCACAATTACTATGACATACCACAATACTGCTGACAATTAAAAGTCACATCACATTTCCATACTTAAGATGCAGGTACACGTGTTAGGAAATTGAAAAAATCATTAATCTGATGCTCATTTTCTTCAGTTTTTTTGGAGATGTCTGTTATATTGGGAAAAAAAATTGTTCACCTGATGCCATTCACTTGTGGTCAAACTACATATGTTATATTTAAAACTGACGTGGCTCAGTTTGCTGGCCGGCATATCTCTGGTTTCAAAGGCTGTTTTTCCTAACACGGTTTGCTAGGGTGCCAATTTTATAGCTGGAATATGGATGGCATCTAGTCTTAGACCCCACTGCCTTCATGTGTGAAGATTGTCCACTACTGACCGAGCCCCACTCATGCTCACAGAACAGTTAAAACACAATTTCACAGGTTAAAAAGCTTTGGAAATACTGACCTAAATTATTAAAAGGCAAAATTCCCATTTCCATGCCATTAAGGTATATTGGGGATATGGTGTTAGGCCCGTATCTTCCATGACCTTGGCCACATGAAAGTGTGATGTGGTCAGTATCACACCTGGCCGCATTTACCTTCCCAGATTTCTCTGGTACCCATTTTTAGACGATAGATTGACCCTGGGGCCTTTTTTTTTTTTTTTGGTGTGTACCAGAAAAAAATGCCACTGTGGGGACTGAACCCAGTACCATAGGATTAGTAAACTGAGCACTGACCACTCTGCTAACCAGGCCATTATTACGATATATAAAAATGCAAGAAAAGACACTGCAGATACTTTCTGATGCTCACCTGAAGGTAATACTGACTTCATATATATATATGTTTAAGAAAAAACCCAGCAAAACACAATAATGTACAAGATGTCCAAAAAAAATACACATACACATTCTAAATGCTAAAACCAGTAATTTTCATGAACAGATTTAAAGTATATTTATTTTTTTATAATCTTGGCAAACCTCTTGTATAAAATCAATTGTATCAACAGCTCAAAGTATTATAGCTTGACTGGTAAGTTATAGATGTCATAATCCAATATTAACATTTTTTTTCAGTAGAAAATGATACTTTTCTATGGATCTGTTTAGAAACCTGTTTTATATATATATATATATTTTTTTTTTTTTTATTCTTGATCTTTCACTGAATCCCTCATGACCTCTCATGAAGTGACATTATACTAGTACTAAAATGCTGCTGAATGATGAAGAGCAGAATGTCAGATGGATCTGCATTGGCCAGTTCTTCACCTTTTGAAAAGAGTTCGTTCACAATTAGGAAATTGGTAATTTCAAAAGTACAGGGTGGATATGCCGTATTTCTATTTATATATTCACTGCAAGCTTCTTCTTCTTCTTCTGTGTCCTTGGAAGTGTGCATGATGTTCAATGAAGGTGTTGAGGAACGGCATCACATCGGATTGGGAGCAGGTTATGGTGGCTATTTTTTTCAGTCCTCGACTGGATTCAATGAGCACAGTGTGTGCAATACTACTTTAGCAGACTTCACTACCGTGGGGACTATACCAGTCCCTCCCCTCTTAACCAGAGCAGGTCTGTTACTGGGGGATCAACAGATAGACTGGATAGGGTCTTGGTCGGTAAATTTTTTGTACACCTATGTCTACATTGATGATAAACCAAAAAATAAATAAAACTGCTGAATTTATATTAATCATATATAGTAAATTATTATCACTACAGAACAAATGTGGAATGTTGATTTCATGTAAAAAAAAAAGGGGCAGGAATACAATTACAACCCATGTGTAAAGTATTCATGTTTTGATATTAAAAAAAAATATCATATTTACATTTTAAAAATTTAATTTCTTTCCTTTGTGCTCTCTTTCAACCATATTCGTTTCATACATGTTCCACCTTATGCCAAATAACATCACTTCCACATCAATGAACCTAATAAACATGTATGTATGTTACACACTGACATAAAAATATACATCATCAAATATGCCCAGTTTTTAATGAAAGTTCCAGTAATAATTAAATGCCGAGGTTTTTTTTTTAAACTACAACTTTCCGACTGGTCATGTCAATGAACTCAGCGTACAAAAATCACAATAAAACAGGATTTTGTTAGCAAAGATTCCTCATTAGGGTGCTCTTCTGTAGATGATGCCACAGTGGCACTCTTCACCATAAGTCTAGTATGATCTGGCATTTCTGACTGGTGAAATTATTCTGGGGCCGAGGTCTTCAATCTTATGACCAATTATTATAATACAATGCCTCATGTGTTGTGATAAAAAAGGAAACCTTCCCTTGCTTACCTCTTATGACTGATCATTAAATGGTAGTGATTTTATTCTCAATCCATAAGCAACAATTCAGACATAAGGTATGAGAATGTACACACAATTGTGTTCTAGATTTCTAAAAGAAAGGTTTGCTATACAATAAAAAATGATGGAAAATTATGAAGTGAAGAAATGAAAAGAACTGCTACAGCAAACAAGAATGAAATGATGCAAATTATTTTTGCAGAAGCAAACATTATAGAGGTCTGATGAAGAAAAAGAATTGTGAACATTTTCATTTATAAGAAGATACTGTCCATAACTTTACAATGGTTTGGCTGCCATAATAACGGAAGTCAAGCAGATATTTGATCGAATGCTTTGGTACTATTAAACCATAAATCTTGAAGTTTTGAAACACATCTTATTCCAGTGCATTAATTAAAAAATTGCTGGTATGCAAAATTTACTAAAAATACAAAAAAAACCAGTTCATTACTGGTCTAAAGACTAGTTGAAAAAAAAAAAAATGATAGTGGTAACTTAAAATATGTAAAGCAACACCGAGTGTCATTATCAGACATGACTGATGTTTCAAATACATCAAAAACATTCATAAATATGAACTGACTTGAGGTAAAGATAAAAATCTCCATCTCCATGCCATTAAGGAATACTGGGAATGCAATGTAAGGCCCGTATTTCCAAGACCTTTGGCACAATAAAGTGCGACGTGATCAGTATCACACCTGGCCACATTTACCTTCCCGGATTTCTCTGGTACCCATTTTTAGAGGCTGGGTGGATCCCAGGGCATTTCTGGTTTGGTGGTACCAGAAAAAAAAACTGCACTGCTGGGACTTGAAGCTGGTACTACTGGATTAGTAGACTAAGGGCCTAATCACTCAACCAGCCAGGCCGTGACTTGAATTGACTTGAACACTACTTAAATATAAAATAACATTTCACTAATCCAGTTAATAAATATATGATAAAAAGATACATTTTATAGTACATAAACAAACCTCACTTTTAAAAAAATTAAGTTTATTTTTTAAAAAAAATACTGGCAAAAAGGAGTGAAACTTTTGTGAAATCAAAATGAATAGAAAATTTTCTTAACTCTGGAGTTCACATTTAAAATTTACAATCCTTGATGTGCATCATGTTTGATTCCAGGTGTGAGATGGCAGGAAGTTTCAATCAGCGAAGTTGTGGAATTTTGTTATATTTGCCTTTGACCTTTCAAAGTTCTTATTTTGTAAAGCTGGCCCATCAGAAATAAAGAGTAAAATGAAAGAAACAGTTTAAAAAGGTGAAATGCAAATAAATGGAGCAACAAAAAAAAAATTTAAAAATAAGGGAAATGCAAAACTTTTCAGAGCATAAATATTATAACAAGATGACACAACAAATGAAAACTAACGCCACATCTCCATTCCACCTTACAAGAAAATATAATTTTCTTTGAAATCGCTCCAAAAAAAAATTACGAAAAAAAAATAACTGGCAAAAGCTGAATAAAGTAATATTTTTCAAGAAGAGCATATTAAATTACGCTGATGAATCTCTAAAGTTAAAAACACTGAAATATATTCAGTCTGTACATTAACTTACATACAGAAGCTAGTTTGTTGTTGTTTTTTTTTTAGCCACTAACTGATATATAGATAAATAAATGATATTTTGTTCTGCTCATTTCATTTTAGAAGTCATAAAACTAAAAGGTGTTCTCAGAATATAAACACCATTGCAGACACTCAGTGCAACTTCAAATAAACTTACTTCACATTTGAATAAATAACATGAGCACACATCTTTGTATAAAATTCTACAAACATTTGATCAATTTTTGATAATAAAGTATACTTTATGCTATACGGTAAGTATGCAGTAAAACTAACGTCATAAAAAAAGTAAGGCCTACAAAATGATATCATAAATCCGTAACCAACTGTGTTCTACATGCCATACTATGGAAAAGTTATGTAAAAAAAAAAAAATTTATGCACATCAGATAATATTAGTTTATTTGTATCTTATCTCTCCTCAAACAACAGTGTTGAAGCAGGAAGATGTAACTGAAAGTGTCAAGCTCCAAGTTACTGAGCAGACTTTCTCATGGCTAATTCTACCAAAACAAATGACATATGCTACGCAAAAACACTACATTTCTGGTTGGAAGATCTAGTCTCTTTACCGGTGTTGCAGTTGGTGCGCTTGTCTAGAAGGTGTCAGGTTCCGTTCCTAAATGGGGTAACATTTTTCACAGATGGACCAATACCAATTCAAGAAACGAGCACTAGGGGTATGTTTTGGGAAATAAAAGACAGCAAGGACAGGTGCTGGCCTTCCTAACCTACCTCCCTGGTTTTGAAGGCATACTTAAGACCACCACGGTGTGCAAATGCCACAGGGTACAACTTTTTTTTTTTTTTTAAATGGATTCCTCATTACCTGATTATAAAACCTAGATCTGGGGCAGATGCTAAATGGCCACAACTAGAACTTCGTGAACAATGAAATCCATCCTGGCAAAGAGATCCATTTTTAACTTGACCTAGTTACTTCAATGGAGCAGCTGCAACACTAGAAGCATAGATTTTATATCATGGAAACAACAAAGCCAAGTCTGTAACCATAACTCGGGTACATTTCTCTTACTTCATAAAATAATATGATATAGAAGAGATTTGTCGGGTCATTTGATTAATCAAAATTCACAATACTGATTTAAGTAAATTTTTTTTTAAAAGTGCAGAAAATCTCGATCACTTCAAAAACTCCAGAAAAAATATCTCGGTAATAAACTGTAGAACTAACAAGGGTGCACTATTATATGAAAGAGCTGTAGGTGGATCAACATCAAGTAAAGATCAAACATCCTAGTCATTAACAAGATCAAGATATTTTGTGCATGAAGTAAAGAATAAAGAACATACATCAAACATCACAAAAACAGTCATTGTATTATAGAACATACACATTAATCCATTATGCAAAAAGAAACACAACATGTTACATGTTCCAATACTCAATGAAAGAGTTCATTACATAATGAAAAACCATACATATTACTCTGCGAAAGACTAGAAGTTGTTTTGTGTTCTAGCAACTGTGGTAGATAGTTTACATTAATATAAGTTTATTCATTGTGTAGTTTTCTTTCTTAGCAACATGTTGGAAAGTTTACATTAATACAAGTTCATTCATTTGTGTAGTTTTCTTTCTTAGCAACATGTTAGAGAGTTTAATATAAGTTTATTCATTTGTGTAGTTTTCTTTCTTAGCAACATGTTGGATAATTTATATTAATATAAACTTACTCCCTTGTATAGTTCAGTTTCTTAACCTCACTTGAGCAGTCATCTGATATAAATACCTTCCTATCAGTTTCTATCATTCCAATGCATGGAATGATGACCATTTTTCTTGTGTTAAAAAACTGCTTATCATCTCCTTAGTGTTCTGAGTTTAATAAGATTCCTTAGCTTTAAAAAGGTGGGGCCAGATCGTCATCAAGCTACTAGTGGCAAAACTAACAAGATCAAAATAGCAACATGGAATGTTAGAACTTTCTTCCAGGCTGGAAAATTAGAAAATATAAAGAGGGAAATGGAAAGGATGAAGATCAACATATTAGGAATGAGTGAAGTTAGATGGACAGGTGCAGAGAAGATAAACTCTGATAAATATACAATAATATATTCAGGAAGTGAGAAACATGAACTAGGAGTAGGAATAATATTTGACGAACAAACAGCAAAGACAAATGTTGGATATCTGAACATCTTGGACAGAGTTCTGCTAGCCCATATGAAAGAACGACCAATAAACATAAATATTATACAAGTGTATGCTCCTACATCTGAAAGTTCTGAAGAAGATGTACAGCTATTTTATAATGACACAGAGACAGTCCCGAAACAAAGTCATATGAAGTTACTATAGTGATGGGAGATTTTAATGCCAAAGTTAGTAAAGGAAGAACTTCAGACATCGTTGGTGACTACGGACTGGGGGAAAGGAATGACAGAGGTAGTAAATTAATTGAATGGGCAAGAATACACAGCATGGTTGAAGGAAACACCTGGTTTAAACAACATCCTCGAAGACTGGCAACGTAGTGCAGCCCAGACAGAAAGACTTTTAACCAGATAGACTACGTATTAATTAACAAATGATTCCAGAATGTATTACTGACAACAAAAACCATGTCAGGAGCTGACTGCAATAGTGACCATGACCCACTCTGTGGGAAAATTAGAATAAAGCTAAAGAAAGCAGGCAGAAAAGTGAGAAACATCAAACTGAATACAGAACTCTTTAAAAATGACCAAGAACTGTGAGAACAATACAAAGTTATTATAACAAATAGATACAATGCAATAGCAAATAGCAATGTTAAGAGATCCTGTTCATAAGAAATAAGACACAAATGCAGAGAAGTAAGGGAAGTGTGGTTAAATGAACTTGCAGACAAAGAGGACTCTCATAATAAGGACAGCAAAAACATGCACAAACGAATTAGTGAACTCACAATTAGGAAGACAAAATATACCACAGGATGCCTGAAATCAAAAGAATGTAAAATGTTAATGGGAAAAGAAGACATGGTGGACAGAGTACATCAGTGAGCTATACTGAGGAGAAAGACCAAAATTAACACCAGATACTGAAAACTGATGGACCACCAATAACTGAAGATGAAATCATAGAGGCCATCAAACACATGAAGAAAGGGAAAGCGACTGGGCCTGATAATATAACAATAGAAGAAATGGAGGCGCTAGAGGAGATAGGAATAAAAATAATAACCAAGTTACTGAATGACATTTACAACAGTGGTTATATGCCAAGTGGCTTGCTTAAATCCATGTTTATAGCACTACCAAAGAAACCAGGTGCAAAGAATTGTGATGACCACCAGACTATCAGCCTCTCATGTCACATAACGAAGCTACTTCTGAGAATTATTAAGAGAAGAACAAGGAAAAAGATAAAAATGGAAATGGCAGATGAGCAGTTTGGATTTGTTGAAGGAAAAGGAACACACAATGCCATTTATGCTTTATGAACACTAACAGAAAGAGCTTTAGAAGTACAGAAAGATCTCTACTTATGCGTCATTGATTACACCAAGGTATTCGACAAGGTGAAACATAATGAAATTATTAAAATACTTGAAGACATCAACATAGACGGCAAAGACCTGAGGATTGTAAAACATCTATACTGGCTGCAAGAAGCAGCAATTTGAGTTGAAAATAGAACTGGAAAATATCAACCTATAAAACAAAGGGTGCAACAAGGATGTGTACTATCTCCAGACCTGTACAGCGAGAATATTCTAAGAACGATCATAACAGAACTAGGCATAAAAATTGGAGGATACTATATTAACAACCTTCGGTTTGCTGATGACACAGTACTGATAGCTAAGAACCAACAAGACCTGCAAAATCTCTTGGATAAAGTCGCCAAAGAAAGTGAACAGAAAGGCCTTACTTTGAACATCAAAAAGACAGAGATTATGGTTATATCTAAGAAACAGAATCCACCAACATGCAGTATAAAATTAAATGGAATTATTCTAAAGCAGGTGCAGAAATTCAAATACCTTGGAGCAGTAATAACTTCAGATGGGAAATGCAGAACAGAAATTAGGAACAGAACAGGCCAAGCAAAGACTGCATTTCAGAGAATGAGAAACATATTATCCAATACATCCTTATCAATGAATATTAGAAAACGAGTCCTGAAATGCTATATTGAACCTATCTTGTTATATGGAAGTGAATCATGGACAACAGGCGGGTCTGCACAAAAATCATTGGAAGCAGCAGAAATGTGATTTATTAGAAGAATGTTGCGAATCCCCTGGACAGCAAAAATAACTAATGAAGAATGTATGAGAAGAGCTGGAGAGACAAAAAAAATCTTGTCAATAAAATAAGAGAGAGACAATGTACTTTCATAGGACATGCAATGAGAAGAGGGGGCATTGAATATGTTATAACAACAGGAAAAATAGAGGGAAGAAGATCAAGAGGAAGACCAAGAGAAATGATACTGGACAGTCTGATGGGATGGTGTGAGAGGAGATCACCAACTGAGCTGATGGCTTGCATGAAGGATCGTGTACTCTGGAAAAGCACAATAGCCAATGCCGCACGGCACCTGATGATGATGATGATGATGATGATGAGCTTTAAACATATTTCAGACTCAGACTACCCCCTTTGAGCATACATGAAAAACTCTGAGGAATATATATGAATAACTACTGATGATGGAATTCATGGAGACAACCTTTAGACAGCCCTTTGAGCATACATGAAAAACTCTGAGGGCATATATAAATAACTACTGATGATGGAATTCATGGAGACAACCTTTAGACAGCCCTTTGAGCATACATGAAAAACTCTGGGGAATATATATGAATAACTACTGATGATGGAATTCACAGAGACAACCTTTCCCCTTGTCTAGATTGCTGAGCACATGAAACAGAAACAACTCTCTTCTATTTTTCATCTACTCTCTAATTCACCATTTCCTAATCCTTTTTTTTTTTTTTTTTGTTTTTGTTTGTTAATCAGTCTTGCTTCAAACCCAGCTGTGTTGTAGCAGCTGAAAATGAAGGTCTCCGAAGTTGTGATGTGGAAATAACTCTTAAAAGAATTCTGAGACGCGTGTGCTACACCCATTGCTTTTCTTACTTTCTGATGTGAATCTAAAGAACAATCTTGTCATTATATTACATCATCAAAAAAAAGACTGATCTCTGTGGCAGAATGGATAATGCTTGAGTGATCGCATTCAGTCTCTCTTTTCGAGTAGAAAATCGGTTACTGCACTTATTTCTCATGACAAAGATTCTGGTTCAAATTTAACTGAAGTTACCTCAGTTTTCCAGATACAGAGAATGGGAGATCAGAAAATAACAACAGCATGCATGAACAATCCTGCTTTCACAATTCATTCAAGATCTGCTGTCATAAGCTTATTTTGGAGGAAAACAATTAAATTCAATGTTTGTATTTTAATTACCACAACTACTGTTTTGTGCTCTCTGAATATTATAAACAAGAAAAAGTTAATTCTGGAGCTATATGCTATATTACATATAAACAATGCAGTCATTTATTTTTATTTATTGTATATACTTCAGTGTTCCAAAAGCTGTTTGATACACAATTCAAGAAAATCCACTGTGGAATTCCTCTAGTCTGATACTTTAAATTCTCAACCAACTGCCATGAGTTTCTAGTTTCAATTATTTGGACATCTTATAACAACAGCAACCAATTTTTACATTAAACATAATGTAATACATCTTGTTCATCATTCATGTTTGACTTTCATCTCTTCTGCACTCTTGAAGTCTGAAATTGTAATGTAATTTGCCTACCTAGTCTTGTGTGATTTGTAAACAGCTGTCTTGTGTTGTCATTTGCTGTCTAAGTGAATCATATAATGTTCCATAGAGTGATCAACCAACCAGTTATTTTGGATGAATCACATATGCTGCTTTATGTGATCTGTCAACCTGCTGTTTTGTGTGAATTATAGTTTCCTTATGTGATCTTCTAACCTGTAGCCTTGTGTAAATTATATACAATGTTGCCCCATGTGTTCTGCCAAACTTGCTTTTTGTGTGAATTATAGTTTCCTTATGTGATCTACTAATTCTTCCCGCGCCTTTCATTGCTTAAGCGGCAGTTCCGGTTTCTCACATGATGCCTTTAGTTGCTCTAGCAACATTTGGTTTGTTTCATTAAAAACCTGGTGTAACGTTTATACTGTAAACATTTAGTGTGCATGCTCTGTGACCTTTTCAAAATGGCCAAAGAGTGCTTAGTTACAAGGGAGAAAATTGAAGTTTTCTGCAAGAAATTTCAATTTTTGGTTAGATAGGGGTATGGACATACCCTGTGAACAGACCACTGTTCTTGAATGTATCCCAAGTAGATCTAGACATATTAAACGACTGGAGAAGCAGTTGGAAGGTTATTTCAGACATTATTCTAGTAATACTGCAACACTGAATCACAATATGACATCAACAGGTAGATCTATGCATCTCAGATGGTACATATTGTACCTCTAGACCTACCCGATGACAAGTTGGACACAATCATTGTCTAAAAACATGACATTATTTCTTTTTTTTTCCCTAAAAAAACTGCATTTATGAAATCTTCACAAATTTTGTTTTGAAACATAAGTACACAGAAGTACATGGAAATACTGTGCTTCATTCAATTTTACAACTATACCCCCTGTACGTATCAAAACCTGTGCTTTTAATCCGGCATCCAACTGAACGTCTGCCTTTCTTCCTGAGGCACAAGAAGAACTAACCAGTTGCCTTGTGTAAATTATATGCAATGTTGCCCTATGTGATCTGCCAAGCTGCTGTTTTATTTCAATCATGCCCTGTTGCTCAATGTGATCTATAAGTTTTGCCTTGAAAAATAGAAAACTGCCACTCTGTGTGAGCCGCATTCTGTTGTCACCTCTGTCCAGGTGATGTCTCGTTACATTCACTGTCCATTATCTCCACAGTCATCCAGGTCATCATCACTGGTGTAGCCCTGTCGATCTCTCCTCTGTTCTTCTGCATCATGAACTGACTTCAGGTCTTTCCTTATAGTCTCTAGCTCCTCTAGCTCAAGCTAGATCACAGAAGAGAAAACACATGAGACAAACATGTGATCTATTTACTTGGGTAAGTGAGACAAACATGTGATCTATTTACTTGGGTAAGTGAGACAAACATGTGATCTATTTACTTGGGTATGCATTCTTAATGTCTTGACACAAATCATAAAATTAGAAATGTTGAACATCTTTGACCTGCCTGGTATAAATTTTACCTCTTGAGTTTAAGAACCTGATGAAGCTTACTCCTATACAAGATGTAAACTATAAAAAATGATGGGAGAAAAAAATGAAAATGCGGCGATTTTTACAATAAAACTGCAATGGTTGACATGATGTCAAAGGTGAATTTTTTACATAAATCTCCAAAAGTGGAAAAACAGTGGCTGTCTGGTGAAATTCTCTTCCAAAAATCTAGTTTCCCATCATACACCAATCATTTATGATTTCTTTCAGAATATGAAAGCTGAATGAACTGACAACACTCAAAACAAGACTGAAATTTTATTGCAGAATGTTTGAATCATTCATTCATTTGCATGTCCCTTGTGGAACTTTGCCTCCCAAACAGCACTCCTGTAGGCCTCTCAGTTGTGAGCAAGATGGCCTGCTGCTGTTGCATCCATTTCCAGATCGTCAACGATGTCTTGCAGCCATCTTCGTCTTGGTCTTCCTCTTTTTCTTTTTCCCATTATGTATCCTTCCAATACGGTCTTCTCTAAATTATCATGACGTTTAATGTGTCCAAAATATTTAAGTTTTCTCTCTTTAATCCTCTTCACTAGCCAGCCTTCTTCAATATTCAGCTCTTGTAGTATAGATATATTTGTTCTTTTTTGTGTCCACGATATTTGGAGAACTCTTCTGTAGCATTTACATTCAAAGGCATTTATGTGTTTCTCAGCTGTTTTGTTAAGTGTCCAGGTCTCACAGGCATATGTTGCTATGGGAAAGATGCATGCCCTTAAAAATCTTATTTTTGTGGTTCTGTCTGCTCCTCTCCACAGATTCTTTATTTGTTTTACTTTCTGAAGAGCGATAGATGTCCTCCTTTTAATTTCCCTCATTGTATCTCCATTATTAGTTAGTAGCGATCCAAGATATTCAAAACTCTCCACTTCTTCCAGTTTTTCCTCATTGATACATATTTCAGTTGCCTTGTTTGTTTTGTCAGTTGTCATCAATTTAGTTTTCTTTGCATTAAGATAGAGGTTCTGCTCTTCGCTGTTCTTGCGGACTGACATAATTAGTTTTTCCATTCCTTTTTGTGTTGTGGACAGCAATACTGTGTCATCAGCATATCTAATCTCTGGTATTTCATAACCTCCAACTGTTATGGCATCGTAATATTCTTTGTCTACATCTTCTCTAACATTCCTCATTATATTTTCAGTATACAAGTTAAATAAGTAGGGTGACAATATGCACCCCTGACGGACCCCTTGTTTTATGTCAAACCAAGTTGTTGTTTCACCATTTATTCTTACTGCTGCTTGTTGGTCTAGATACAGCAGTGATGTAACTGTATCAAATGTGTTGGAAATCCCATTTTTTCCATTATTTCCCAAAGTTTCTGGTGTTGTACACAATCAAATGCCTTTGAGTAGTCTATAAAGGATAAATATAGATTCACATTAAACTCTCTGCATTTCTCTATTATTAATCTTAGATTGAATATATGATCTCTTGATCCTCTTCCTTGCCTGAAACCAGCTTGGACCATATTGACTTCTTCTTCTATTTTCTTTCGAAGTCTACCCATTATGATTTTTAACAGAATTTTACTGGCATGACTAATCAGGGCAACAGTTCTGTAGTTGGTGCATAATTTCAGGTTACCCTTTTTTGGCATGTTTGAATCATAAAAGAGAATTTTCACATTCAATAATGAAATTTCTATAACTGAAATAACTACTAGCTTTCAATGCAAATGTATGCACAATTGTGCACTGTTGAGAAATATATGCCTTACAATTTAAGGTTGACATGCATGCATTCAAAAAATAGGTCTGACATAGGCAAATAGAATGACAGTTCTATAGACATAGCAAATTATATATATTGATAAATATTTATCCCTTCTAATTTAAATCCCTGTGTGGTGAAGCAGTTAGTGCACTAGTCTCACATGGCAAAAGTTGCAGGTTCAAATAGAGGCGGAGACACCCACAGTCATTCAGCTGTAGAAATAGGTACCTGGTTTCTTCTGGAGTTGGAGAAGGAAAGGCAGCCAGGCGTGATACTGACCATATCACCCTCTAGTGTGCTGACAGGTCAAGGAAAAATATGGAAACTAACACCATGTCCCTATGTGCCTCTAAGGCATGACAGGATTACCTTTACCTACCCTTACTACCTGAATCCCTACAAAATGGGAAGAACAAATGTGCTCTATTTTCTAAAGACTGTAATAGAGAATTATCTCAGCTCTAATGGATCCACAATGTGAGTTGCTTAGAAAGTGCAGATTTATACAAAGTAATCAGTAAAATACATACGGCCCTGGAACTGAAACTCAAGACCACATGATAACTCTGATCTAGGACAGCTGTCACACCATTCTTGGAGTTTGTCGTTTGGCTCAAATATGAATGCCAGGTATCAGATAGTTAAATACCAAATATGGGAAGAAAATTTTTTTTTTATTAATAAAAGCCCCAGGGTCCACCCAGCCTCTAAAAATGGGTGCCAGAGAAATCTGGGAAGATAAATGTGGCCAGGTGTGATACTGACCACAACACACTTTCATGTGCCCAAGGTCATGGAAATAAGGGCCTAACACTGTATCCCCGAAATGCCTTAATGGCGTGGAAAAGAGCACTCATTCAATAGGAAATGTGTTTCACCTTGACAGACAAGGGACATAAATAAGCTTACTCTATAAATAATATATTATGTTCTGTGGTTGCAAGACCAAAAAAGTAAACGTAGTCCCATAGCAAATGCCATAGGGGATGAAGCATTTGACACCTTATGCTGGGCCATCAGTGTATGAGGTAGGGTGGCCAGTTCCTTTCCCTCCTATCCCTCCCAGATTTTCTCTGGTACCCATTTTATGAGGCTGGGTCAACCTCTGGGCTATAGTCATCAGAAAAAAATTCCGCTCAGCTGGGATTCGAACATTCGGTTGCTAGATGAGTGCTCTAATCACTATGCTAGCCAGTCCCCTAGTTGCAAGACTGCCCTACAGATATGAAAGAGAACATCTTGGCTCTCGCTCTTGTCTTGCATAAATATGGAAATGATTAGACAGAAATGTAGTTCTTCTTCTTCTTCAATCTCCCTGTAACTGAGAGCTGGTGTTCTCTGCAGTCAACATGATGAATATGTGTTAGCTTGCGAGTGGGTTATGGAAGCTATTTTTTCAGTCCTAGAGTGTAGCTAAAATGCAGGGGATGTGCAGTACTTCTTTAGCAGAGTTCATCACCATGGGGACTACGGTGATCCCAACTCCATTAGCCAGGCTAGGCCTGTTTCTGGGGCTATCAATGGAGAGATGGACAGGGTCTTGGTCAGCTATGGTTCACCAACCCTGATGCCGGCATTTCAGATATGGGTCACTAATTGCAAAAGCAGACAGTGTCTTCGTCCCCTAGAGATGTAACCACAGTCCATATTTCTTTCAGGTTTCAATGCATAAAGTGTTGATTTTATAGTAACAGTCTCTTCAATTAATATATACTTTCTTAAACTGAAAACTCAATTTAAACAACTTCTAGCAAAATACATACATTGTAAACTCTTCTGACGTCCGTGATCATCTCCCCAAGTGTCCTCATGTACCTATTGATGGCCAGATTATTGGGCTGTTTCAAGATTTCTTCTTCTGAATATTTCAGAAAGGCCAGTGCAAACCTGAACAACACCTGCAACACACAAAAATATACTGAAGTCGTAACGATATTACGAGGGGTGACTTAAGTTCACGGCATAAGGTACAAATACTTGAAACACACAGTTGACATTAGGTGCATTTGTAGATCAGGTTAATGTAAGATTAAACACCAAGTTTCAAGAAATTAACTGCAACCATTTTTTATTATATGCTGCTGAAGTGGTAAGGGGTGGCAGAAATTGAGAAAATGGATAAAATTTCTCATCGAGCAGTCATTCACTACCTCTGCATCAAGGGCTTATCATTGAAGGAGATCCATGAGGATATGGTAGAGGTTCTAGGGAAGAGTGCCCCTTCTTATAGCACAGTGAAGAAATGGGCTCCTCAATTCAAACACGGAAGAGTCTAGAAAATGATCCCCATCCAAGAAGACCAAGAACAGTAACCACCGGCAGAATCCATGACATGATAATGAGGATCGGCAACTAACTGAGCAGTACATTGCTACTGAGTTGGGCATCTCCCAGGAATGTGTTCATGCCATTATTCACAATAATCTTCAAATGACAAAGGTCTCTGCTCGATGGGTCCCGAAACTTCTTGGAGCTGACCACAAACGAAGCATCTCAACATGTCAAGCGACAATCTTGGCAGATCCTGAAAAGTTTCTTCTGCAATTTGTGACTATAGATGAGACTTGGGTTCATCATTTTCAACCAGAAACCAAAGAACAGTCAAAGCAGTGGAAACATCATGGATCCCCACCTCCAAAGAAAGCAAGGGTCATTCTGTCTGCAGGCAAAGTGATGGCTTCCATCTTTTGGGATTCGAAGGTGTGTTATTGGTAGACTATCTTCAAAAGGGCAGAATGGTCACTGGGGCCTATTATGTTAATCTTATGAAGCAACTGCGAGTCAAACTGAAGGAAAAGCGTGGAGAGAAGACGAGAGGAGTCATCTTTCATCAAGACAATGCTGCAGTTCACAAGTCAGCGGTGGCAATGGCTGTCATTCATGAATGTGGTTTCCAGCTTTTTGAACATCCTCCTTATTCCCCAGATTTGGCCCCTTCGGACTATTACCTGTTTACCAAACTCAAAAAGGAGCACAGTGGTCGCAAATTTGCTTCAGATGATGACGTCATTCATGCTGTAGACCATTTTTTAATGGCACAAGATGCCGACTTTTACAAAGAAGGGATCCATATGCTCCAGGATCACTGGACTAAGTGCATAAACTTGCAAAGGGACTATGTTGAGAAATAACCCAAAAAAAGTTGTCCACAAATAATCTGTTGTACCTCAGGCCGAGAACTTATGAATCACCCCTCGTATCTTGAATGTTATATTTTATAGTTTGCTGAATTAGTCTCTTACAGGTGTTTGTCACATGTTTATATTTCAGGCAAATGTTCATCTCATCAAGCACAACATGAATCTGCTTCATTTCATGTATAAGGTAAAGACAGCCACTGTGGCTCAACATTATTGCACACAGTCAAACCATAAGTGTTATGCAGCTGATCAGAAACTGACAACTAGTGTCACTGTCAGCACAAATCCTGTCCTTAAGGATGTCATTCCTTTTCCTTCCCTTTTTTCCTGCAGCTGGTTGAAACCGGGAGTTTTTTGCTAGCCACAGTCTGACCACCAGCGTGGTGAATGGAAACTGAACTGGGTTGCCTGGTCAGCTAGTGAGTGTCTAATCCATTAGCGCAACTCCATCTCAAATAATTCCTTCAAAGGGTTAAAAAAAAAAAAATATGGACAATATGCAGGAAACTCTCTACTGTAGAAAGCGGAACAACAACATAACTCCTTCAGATCATCATGACTCCCAGAGGTCTTGTGAACTGCTGCTTTTTTTTTTTTTTTTGTTCCGGGATTGAACCCATGGATCTTCCAGTTGGCACTGCATTTTGAAGTGTGTATTTAGTGATCCAGCCATGGAGGACTGGTATTGGTTGTGACAAACGAAATTATTTATGTTCTCAATGCTTGTTTCACATACTCCACAGCCAGCATGAGGCCTTTTCTGTTGTTTCTGAAAGGCTTTTCAATGCCCTTGCTCTTGCTCGTCCCTTTATGCCCAGTTGCCCAGACAAGAATATGCTTTAAAAAAAAAATTCAGATTTAGCCCAATGCCAAAAATGTAGCAAATAACTCCTGAACATTCTGAATTATGTTAAATATTTATCAACTTGTGAGTCACAGGGTTCATGCACAGTAAAGTGTCACAGCACATTTTGTATGGCTCATCATCATCATCATCATGTGCCGTGCCGACTGGCGTTGGCTATTATGCTTCTCCAGAGTACGCGATCCTTCATGCAGGCCATCAGCTCAGTTGGTGATCTCCTCTCACACCATCCCGTCAGACTGTCCAGTATCATTTCTCTTGGTCTTCCTCTTGATCTTCTTCCTTCTATTTTTCCTGTTGTTATAATATTTTCAATGCCCCCTCTTCTCATTGCATGTCCTATGAAAGTACATTGTCTCTCTCTTATCTTTTTGACAAGGTTTTTTTGTCTCTCCAGCTATTCTCCTACATTCTTGTATGGCTAGACTTGGAATATAGAAGACAAAGCACTTTATGCATGACAGAAATAGAAGTAGTAAAAGAATAATCATGGCTACAAGACTGGACGCTTCAGCTGCAGTCATCCATTTACTATTTTGCTTTCTCTCATGTTAGACATACTTTTTCTTCGAGGTTAATGACATACACTGCGCTCTGTCACTTTACTGAATCATGTTAGCATGTGAGGTTCCTTTTACTATTTATTAATAGATCCTTTCCCATCCATTTTTAACATAAATAGCTTTATTTTTCTATTCCACTTTGTAAGTGGTTTTTTTCCCCCACTTATTTCTATTCTTTCTGTTAAATGAAATTAATTTTTTTAAAATGAGCTGTTAAATGAAGTGATGAGTGACTTGAATGAATTTTTAAATACAGATGTGATAATGACCACATCACACTTTCATATGCCGAAGGTCATGGAAAATATGGGCCTAACACCGTATTCCCCAATATGCCTTAATGGCATGGAAATGGGAATTTTACCTTTTTTTTTAACATAGTAAATAATAATGTGATGTCTGCTATGAGTTAATAATGTTAAATTTCAAAGGAATATTATCACTCTGATAAGCCTATAGGTGCTCAAGTCTTCATCTGTGAAGGATGAACTTATTGCAGTTCTTATGCTGTGTAGCACTGGAAAGAACCCCGAAGAGTGAAATCAGTGGCAGGATGAAGGACCCATGACCCGCAGGCCAAGATGCTGCACTGATATCCTTTTAGCCACTCCAATGCTTTGATACGACTCATCCTCACGCAAAACTGAGACAGGACTGATATGCCAAAACTGGTTTGTCTAAGAAATATTTATATACAGGCTACAAAAAAGTTCAAAAAATGTGGCAAGACAACAGTCTCTTCTCACCTTGCTGCCTTCATACAAAAAGACATCCCATATCCTGAGAAATAGCTCAGGGCGTACCCCATCAACAAACGCTGTCAGAAATAAGTTGAATGTGAACAGTGAGATGTCTACGTCATTCATTTCCAGATGTGCATAGAGTTTTGGGCACTTATCCTGGACAAGGTCTTTCAGAACTCGCTGAAATGAAAGGTAGGAAATTACATCACCCAACAATCATTAACATTAAGCAACAATCATTAACACTCCTTACATTAAGCAACAATCATTAACACTCTAACATCAACCAACAATCATCAACATTCTCTCTGTGATTTATGCTGTTTGTGAAGGGTTATCATACTGCACATCAGACAAGTCCGAGAACCTGGAGAAATGAAAAGTGACAGGTGGGATTTGATCCCATGCCACAAGTCTGAGACTGACTGAAAGCCCACTTTTCTATTGATTCTGCAGTTTCTAACCCCCCCTCCCTTTCTTTGTAATTTATGTCCAACACAAGTTCAAGCTTATTCTCTTCAGCATTTTCTTTTTTTTTCTTTAATTTTGTTATCTATTTATATAATTTGTGGTTCTCAGTGCCTTATCTACAGGGCACTGAATTCTTCCTATATCTCATTTTTTTTTCAAAAGGTCCAGAACTGACTTCAGTATTCACCTGATCCGACAAAAACATGCAGTAGATATTTACCTGATCTGACAATACATATATAACATTTATTTACCTGACCTAACAATACATACATAGCAGATATTTACCTGATCTGACAATGCATATATAGCAGATATTTACCTGATCTGACATATGTAGTCAGGTATTTACTTGATCTGACAACACACAAGTAGATATTTACCTGGCTGACAATATACATACAGTAGATATTTATCTGACTGACAATACACATATGGTAGATAATTTACCTAATCTGACAATACACAAACAGTGGAGACAACTTCTAAAACATCATCCAAAAAGAGGCAGTTTCTGCCACACCTCAAAAACCTGCATTAAAAACCACAAGGAGCACCTACCAAGCTGCTGAGAGGAAATAGAGCCACTGACAGCCTATGAAGAGAGTACCTACTGGGAGGGAAGTGTCTCATTAGGAACTGAGGCCCTAGGAATACAGAACAAGAACTGCTAGTGCCCAACACAACTGAAAGCCCTCTCACAATAGATGGTAGGCAACAAATACAATCCACTTGTGTGTACTGATGGATCTTCAGAAGATGTCAAAAACAGAGTAGGTGGCCTTTTAATACATCACAGCGAAGGGAAAAAAAATCCCCCCCCCCCCCCACCTTCTCAACTCCCCTAATTATAGAACTGAATTGAATCAACAAAACAGCAAAAATGAGCAGATCCTAAAGGAAATTTAAAAAAAAAGAAATGAACCATCTCTCAAAACACACAGAAATAGCCTTGCAGTGGCTACCTTCCCACTGTGGCTACCCTCCCACTGTGGCATCACTGCAAACGAAAAAGTCCTAGCCAAACAGAAATGGATCAATGCAGCCATTAGTCAGTTACAGGGAGCCCAAGACCATCATACGAAACCGCTACAACCAACTGTGGGTCAAGAGGCTGGGCACAGGCAGTGAACCAGATCCAATCCACCAGTTACAGAGGAGGCAGCAAACAGTCCTGTTCTGATTAAGAACTGGCCACTGCGGGCTGCTGAGCCATCTCCACTGACTTGTATAGTCAAAAAAAGTATGGACTCCAGAACATCTCCAAGAATGCCCAAATTTAACAGATCTACGCAGACATGGCCACAGGGCTTGGACCTATGGCAGAAGCTGTGGGGCTGCTGGGAGAACCTGGAGAAGACTGAGGACTTCATCCTGGCAACTGGGCTTCTGATTTAGCTTGACCAAGAACTTGAACATCCCAGAAGAAGAAGAAGAACATACAGTAGATATTTACCTGGCCTGTTTGTTTGTTGTTCATCCATTGTCTTCAATGATGACCACTGATTCATCTTAGTCAAAGTAAGGAGAGGTGTGTCCGTGCGTGACCAACTAGCCCTATACGAGCTCTAAAAGTTTTGCCACACACACGGAAAATGTATGTCCAGATTCAGTTGTGGGTGCTTGTGCTGCCTTGGCTTTTCGCATTGGGCGTTTGTGCTGGGCACTTTCAGTTCTTGAGCTCTCTGCTTTCTGAGCACCCAGGGTGGTTAAAGCCCTCCATGATGGATGGACTTGTGCTATGGCCTCCTACGAGTTTATGTCTATCCTGAAGGCTTTGGGTGAGGTTTTGAGTGTATCCTTTAACGCTTTTTTTTGCCATCCAGCTTTCTGTTTTCTGTTCAGTAGTTCCCCATAAAGGAGTTGTTTGGGCAGTCGAGTGTTACTCATTCTGACTACATGCCCTGTCCATCGAATTTGCGCCTTTTGAAGCATGGTGTAGATGCATGGAATATTTGCTCTTGTGAGGACTTTAGTATCAGGTATCATTTGCTGCCATTTGATGTTCAGTATTTTTCTGAGACAGCTTAGATGGAAGTGATTTAGTTGTCTTGCATGTCTACTGTAGACTGTCCATGTTTCGGCTACATACATTAGTGAGGTCAGAACGACAGCTTTATAGACCTTTAACTTGGTGGCTGCATACATTAGTGTGGTCAGAACGACAGCTTTATAGACCTTTAACTTGGTGGCTGCATACATTAGTGTGGTCAGAACGACAGCTTTATAGACCTTTAACTTGGTAGTAACGCCGAGTCCTCTTCTTTCCCATACATTTTTTCCTAGCCTCCCAAATGCTGCGCTGGCTTTAGCTATTCTGTTGCTGATTTCAGTATCAAGACTGACTGCCCTGGAAAGGGTACTGCCAAGATAAGTGAAATTTTCTACGGATTTTAGCGTTTGTCCCTTTATCATGATTTCCAGGTCAGTATATTCTTTGTTGGGGGCGGGTTGATATACAACTTCTGTTTTTCTGATGCCGATTGTAAGGCCAAAGTTGTCACATGCCTCCAAAAAGTTATCAGTAATGGTTTGCACATTAGATGTTGAATTAGCATTTACCTGGCCCAACAATACACATACAGTAGATATTTACTTGATCTGACATCAGCAACAGATATTTACCTGGTCTGATATATGTAGTAGATATTTACCTGGTCTGACAACGTGCATGTGGATATTTGCTTGGTCTGACAATAGATATGTAGTGGATATTTACCTGGCCTGATAATACACATGTGGTAGATATATACTTAGCCTGATAACAGACATACAGTAGATATTTACCTGGTCTGATAATACACATGTGGTAGATATATACTTAGCCTGATAACAGACATATAGTAGATATTTACCTGGTCTGATAATACACATGTGGTAGATATTTACCTGGTCTGTTTGGGCAGCTGCTAAAGTTGTTGTGTAGTAATCCATTGGCATCAGATGTTCAATAATGGCCACCAGACACCAGAAGGCATCTTCCTCACATAAGAACAGTAAAGCAATGGCAGCAATACGGTTAATTCCCTGCCCAAAAAAACAAAGCAGAGTCAAAGTCTTCTATCTGTGTCTGCCAATGACGTTCTGTTGATTTTCTTAGAAACAAATGTCTTTCCTCTAAATACTGCAGTTACAGAACTTGACAAGCAAAGGTAAAACTGAAGGGCAAAAAAAAAAAAAATGATGGAAATTACAAGTCAAATATTATCTGACAATATCAACCAAGTGACACAGGAAAAAAAAAAGTGACCAGTGTGAAAATAGAAATCCATAGACCACATAATGTGGAGAAGCAGAATCACATACATTTATATGAATAGTATATGATGATTCTTCCCATAATGGTAATGTGATACCAATCATGTTATGAGACTAGCTGGTCTCTTGTTACACATTCTGCAAACACCATATAATCATCAGCATATGGCTACGGTACTCTCTCTACATGCAGCAGGAAGTTACAATATTTAAGACAATGTCAGTTCGTCTAACACCAAGATGGTGTCTGAGTAGTGAAGTGGTCTGTACATTTGTCTCCCATGAATGTAGTCACCAGGTCGTAGTAACCTGACTTCTGTAGCTGGGGAAGTAGAGGCAGTCAGGCATGATCCTGACTACATCACCATCTACCGGCAGACAAGTCAAGGAAAATACAGGCACTTACACTATAACCTTTAAATATGGGCACTAACACCATATCCCTATGTGCCTCTAAAGCATGACAGGATTACATTTACCTACACTATAACCTTTAGGTGTCTTTACAACATTACAGGGCTACTTTTACCTTTATACAGCCACTTACACTATAACCTTTAGGTGTCTTTACGACATTATAGGGCTACTTTTACCTTTATACAGGCACTTACACTATAACCTTTAGGTGTCTTTATGACATTATAGGGCTACTTTTACCTTTTTACACTCTGACACATATTACAATATATGTCACTACAACAATGTAGAAGCAGAAATCAAAGCAGTGGTTTTCAAACTGTGGCATGGAGGCTATTATTTTTTGCACAACATGACACTGAATTGTCTTTTAACGTTACTTGAACTCTGGACAAGTCCACATATACTCCATGTCCTCCTTGGAAGAAAGGTTTTGGCATGGTGCACAAACATGCAGCACTTACAAGAACCCTGACTGAATGGAGACAATCTACTACCTTCAGTCAAAGTCAGCTTGTCCCAGTCTCACAACATGACACAGACACCTAAATATGCCAAACAATTTATCTAATGGAAAACTTAAGCTGTGCTTTTCAATCTATGAAACATACGAGATTATTTTATGGTGACTGAAGTTTAATGAGATTTGCACTTTAACCCTTTTATATCCTGAATAATCTTAACTTATTTACAGCTTTGTAATAAATTATGTCTTTTACATTTAATTTACAACAGAATTTGTGTCTTATGTCTAATGCTTGTCCATTAAATCTTCGACAAAGGATAGGAAAGGGTTACATTTTAAAAGGTGCAATCAATACCATTTCATATGCAATAAACATTTAAAAATCTTCAAACAAATTTACATATACAAGTATACTGTTGTTTATGATATGCTAATTCAAGTCATATAAAAATAAATTTGAAAAGTATAGAAGATATGGCAATCCCTGTCCTGTTAGTCAGGCTAGGCATTTATAAAAGTTTACACTGCTTGTCATATTACATGTTTCTATAGCGAATAAGACATTGGAAATATATCAAAACTGTTTCTCACAGGACCAACAACTGCATCTTAGAAATATTTTTATGCTTCACCCTTCTTTTGTTATTTCATATCACGATGAATACATATTTGAAGCAAGACTCATACCATGATGAATACATACTTGAAGCAAGACTTATACCATGATGAATACATACTTGAAGCAAGACTCATACCATGATGAATACATACTTGAAGCAAGACTCATACCATGATGAATACATACTTGAAGCAAGACTCATACCATGATGAATACATACTTGAAGCAAGACTTATACCATGATGAATACATACTTGAAGCAAGACTTATACCATGATGAATACATACTTGAAGCAAGACTCATACCATGATGAATACATACTTGAAGCAAGACTTATACCATGATGAATACATACTTGAAGCAAGACTCATACCACGATGGATACACAGTTGAAGCAAGACTCATACCACGATGGATACATACTTGAAGCAAGACTAAATTTTCCTTTTTGTTTTGTTTGTCATTTCTTTTTCTGAGCTTCTTCTGCTGTGGGTGTTTTTTTCACTCTTTCTGTGTGGAAATTCCACATGGGATGATCCTTCCAATATGTTCATATTCTATATATGTCCCTTCTTATTCTATGTCTATTCATATTCCATATTTATTTCCCTCAAGAAGGTTGGTTAATAAAGATTAAATAGAGAAAACAAGTATTTTGAGCATATTAAACTTCATGAGAGTTTGGAGAAGACTGTCTTGGAAGGGTACATAATGGGGGAAAAAAAGAGAGGAAGCCCAAGGTGAAGATAGCTGCAAGACGTTGATAATTTGCAAATGGATGCATCAGCAGCAGGCCATCTTGCTTACAACCAAGAGTCCTTCAAGAGAGCTGTCAGGGAGGCAAATCTCTGCAAGGGACACTCAAATGAATGAATGTCTTTCAAAATATTATATCAACCTTTGGTCTATCCTTACTATTCTATATGTCATTCATATTCTGTATCTATTCATCAAATTACCATATTTTTTTTATAACCTTTATTTGTGGTCACTGTAAATTCCTTGAATGATACATCAAACACTTAAATATCTCGAAGCCAAATAAACAACTAATGGCGTTGTTATTTGAAAGTAATATTTTACCTGGCAGTAACCAATGAATGGATTGTGAATACTGTAACAGAGTAAAACTCTGCGTAACTTCTTAATGCCAGGAGAGTCAATCTTTTCAAAAAATCGGTTGTCAGGCAGGGTGCGTAACAAATCCAGCTCAATCTGAAGTGAAAGAAACATGTTATCAACAGCACTGAAAAAGTACACATGGTTACAACAGCGCTGATAAAGTAAAATTAAAATATCAATAAAATAAAATCTAAAAATTAGCATGACAACCATACAACAACTGTTAATACAACTGTCACAAGTCACAGCAAAAGTCACACCAAATTCAACAAAAATTGTTTCCAATCTCTTATTTCAATCTTCATTTTGGTTTTTTTTTCTTTCTTGTCTGCAATTTTTCTCACATCCACATGTTCCTTTAACTCTTTCCCTGCCATTGTTGCGATAGTGAGAACTTCCTGCTGGTCCAGTGTCTGCCATTGTCGTATTAGCGATATTGTTTCGTTGCAATGTAAAGCTTTTGTAAAACTTTTTATTGTACACGATTTATCTGCGCATGTCTGGTGACCTTTCATAGTTCAATCAAAAAGCGTGGCTAACAACCGAACGAAAGCAATGAATTAACGAGAAATTTCAGTATTTATTGTGATTTCGGAGGCATAAGGACATGTCCTATGACCCGACCACTGTTCCTGAACGTACCCCAAGTACATCTAGACCTATTAAATAGACTGGAGAAGTAGTTAGAAGGTTATTTTAGACATTATTTTAGTGAGAATGCCACCACACGATGAGATCGGACGAAAATTTAAGTAGATCTGGAAATTGCCGATGATAAACATTGTACATCTAGGCATCGCCGATGGTAATCACTACACAATTATCAGCTAAAATCATCACATTACTTCTTTTTTCCTAAAAAAAACTCTTCATTTATGAAATCTACTTACATTTACAACTATTTTCATGCATAATATGTATACTTTTAAAGTGGAAATACTTTGTATATTCACTTTTACAACTATATGCCCTATACATATCAAGACCCGCGCTTAGTGCCATGGCAAACACGTGAACGTCCGCGTTTTTTTTCTACGGCCCAGGAAGAGTTCAAAAATTATCTTACAAGATATGTATATTGTATGTTAAAATTGTCATCTATTTTATAAAAGTACTCGAGAGCTACATCCAGTGCTAGGAATTTTTTTTTTAATGAAACCAGTGGTTATTATTTTATTTTGTGACATGTTTCAGTTAAAATGGCAGATTTTTCTTTTACCTGTTGGTAGAAACTGTTACAACAAAGCTGTGGGAATGAACAAAGATAGTGCTACAGCTGGTGCTATGCTTACAGTGCTGATCTCAGAAGGGCACAGTAATGATCTTTGAGGTTAAGAGTTTTATGCAAATTGGTTAGCCCTATCTAAACATGCAAATTAGCTTAGGACCAGTACTGGATATATCTATAATAAGTGCTATTTTTATATTTTTAAAAAAACTTGCCTAAACATGTATACACATTCCCTCACCTCATACGTGAAAATGAAAACTGATCACTTTTAGCTATGGCCATTGCTTTGAAAATACTCTTTCCATGAAAAAATAAAGTGCATCTGAGTAGAAAAAAAAATCTCTGGCTGTATCTATTCTAACCTGATTCAAAAAATGTCTTAAGAGTTAGTTTATCTTTGTTTTAATTTATCTTAATTTGTATGTTTTGTTTTTGTTTTGTTTTGTTTTTTTTAAATTAATGGGAACAAAAAGGCAACTGAAAGAAATGTATAAATGAACACTGTCAAATTTATACCTGTTTGATCGCAGGGTTAGACTTGTTATTATCTGCCCTCTCCTCCAAATCTTTGTAATATCGATCACCAAGCTTTACACGAGTAGATCTCACGTACAAATCAATGCAGCTGTCGAAAAAATTTTACATTTGTTTTATGGAAGTAAACACTGAGAAGCTCAGAACCTTCTGCAAAATATCTTCAATATCAGATCTTTCAACTCAATATGATATTTGTACCTTGTTCCATCAAGTTGTTATACTGGATGCTTAAGCTTCGGACATGATGTTTGTACCCTGTTCCATCAAGCTGTTATTTTCAGACATGATATTTGTACCTTGTTCCATCAAGTTGTTGCATCAAAATTTAAACTTTGGACATAACATTTGTACCTGCTCCATCAAGTTGTTACATCAAATGTTTAAACTTTGGACATAACATGTGTACCTGCTCCATCTAGTTGTCATATCAAATGGTTTAACTTCAGATGTAACATTTGTACCTTGTTCCACCAAGTTGTTATCTCCCTGTAACTGCAAACTTGGAAGTTCTCGGCAGAGGATGTGACAATGTAAAAGGTAAAGGTAATCCTGTCATGCCTTAGAGGCGCATAGGGATATGGTGTTAGTGCCCATATTTTCCTTGACCTGTCAGCACACTAGAGGGTGATATGGTCTGTATCACGCCTGGCCGCCCTTCCTTCCCCAACTCCAGAAGTCGGGTATCCATTTCTACAGCTGGGTGACTGGGGTGCCTCCGGCTGGATTCAAACCCCCGACCTTCGCCATGAGAGACCTGTGCACTAACCACTTCGCCACTCAGACACCTGATGTGACAATGAGGAACTTACAACACAGATGACAGTGTGTGCCATGTGGTGACATGTTTTTTTTTCAAAATGCACCAAATATTTGCTTGCGTGTGCAGTTTTGAGGTGATAAAGGCAATTCATATGTCAATACAGTAGTAACAGAACAAGATTTATGGGTTGTTTCTCATGTTGTCCAGATTTAAGGGAGCTGACTCCCCTGTTTTTCAAATTTAAGTTATTGAGCTGATCTCCCAAGTCGAAAAGCTTGTACAAGCTTCTAGTTATCACCTCTAGCATGAGTCATGAGTATGAACTCAAGCACATGGGAAATAGTTTAAGAAAGGTTTGTAGGATTTGATTTTGTGTGAAAGTATTATAGTTTGGGTCTGGCTCTTGAAGCTGTGTGAAAGTGTTATACTTTGGGTCTGACTCTCGAAGCTGCGTGAAAGTATTATAGTCTGGTTCTGGCTCTCAAAGCTGTGTGAAAGTATTACAGTCTGGGTCTGGCTCTCAAAGCTGTGTGAAAGTATTATAATCTGAGTCTGGCTCTCAAAGCTGTGTGAAAGATTATAGTCTGGGTCTGGCTCTCAAAGCTGTGTGAAAGTATTACAGTCTGGGTCTGGCTCTCAAAGCTGTGTGAAAGTATTATAGTCTGAGTCTGGCTCTCAAAGCTGTGTGAAAGTATTATAGTCTGGGTCTGGCTCTCAAAGCTGTGTGAAAGTATTATAGTCTGGGTCTGGTGCTCAAAGCTGTGTGAAAGTATTATAGTCTGGGTCTGGTGCTCAAAGCTGTGTGAAAGTATTATAGTCTGTGTCTGGCTCTCAAAGCTGTGTGAAAGTATTATAGTCTGGGTCTGGCTCTCAAAGCTGCATGAAAGTATTATAGTCTGGGTCTGGCACTCAAAGCTGTTTGAAAGTATTATAGTATGGGTCTGGCACTCAAAGCTGTTTGAAAGTATTATAGTCTGGGTCTGGCTCTCAAAGCTGTTTGAAAGATTATAGTCTGGGTCTGGCTCTCAAAGCTGTGTGAAAGTATTACAGTCTGGGTCTGGCTCTTGAAGCTGTGTGAAAGTATTATAGTCTGGGTCTGGCTCTCAAAGCTGTGTGAAAGTATTATAGTCTGAGTCTGGCTCTCAAAGCTGTGTGAAAGTATTATAGTCTGGGTCTGGCTCTCAAAGCTGTGTGAAAGTATTATAGTCTGTGTCTGGCTCTCAAAGCTGTGTGAAAGTATTATAGTCTGGGTCTGGCTCTCAAAGCTGTGTGAAAGATTATAGTCTGGGTCTGGCTCTCAAAGCTGTGTGAAAGTATTATAGTCTGAGTCTGGCTCTCAAAGCTTTGTGAAAGTATTATACTCTGTGTCTGGCTCTCAAAGCTGTGTGAAAGTATTATAGTCTGAGTCTGGCTCTCAAAGCTGTTTGAAAGATTATAGTCTGGGTCTGGCTCTCAAAGCTGTGTGAAAGTATTATAGTCTGAGTCTGGCTCTCAAAGCTGTGTGAAAGTATTATAGTCTGGGTCTGGCTCTCAAAGCTGTGTGAAAGTATTATAGTCTGTGTCTGGCTCTCAAAGCTGTGTGAAAGTATTATAGTCTGGGTCTGGCTCTCAAAGCTGTGTGAAAGATTATAGTCTGGGTCTGGCTCTCAAAGCTGTGTGAAAGTATTATAGTCTGAGTCTGGCTCTCAAAGCTTTGTGAAAGTATTATACTCTGTGTCTGGCTCTCAAAGCTGTGTGAAAGTATTATAGTCTGAGTCTGGCTCTCAAAGCTGTTTGAAAGATTATAGTCTGGGTCTGGCTCTCAAAGCTGTGTGAAAGTATTATAGTCTGGGTCTGGCTCTCAAAGCTGTGTGAAAGTATTATAGTCTGGGTCTGCCTCTCAAAGCTGTCTGAAAGTATTATAGTCTGGGTCTGCCTCTCAAAGCTGTTTGAAAGTATTATAGTCTGAGTCTGGCTCTCAAAGCTGTGCGAAAGTATTATAGTTTTGGTCTGGCTCTCGAAGCTGTGTGAAAGTATTACAGTTTGGGTCTGGCTCTCTAAGTGTGCGGTTGTGTTTATATTAACCATGACCTACCATATATCTAAAGTGAGACAAGACAGTGTCTCCTGTTTTATGTGTTTATGGTAGAAACAACTGGCCTAGGTTGTCTGTTACCAGTAAATTCATGTTCTCCTGGGTTCCACCATTAATTTGAGATACTGAATGCCATCATCATCATACACAGATTCATCATCATCAGATTTCACCATTAGAAATGTGTTTGAATTGTACAAGGATACGTTCCAACTTCTGCATGCAGTTCATTCATTCATTCACTTGCATGTCCCTTGTGGAACTTCGCCTCCTTAACAGCACTCCTGTAGGCCTCTCGGGTGTGAGCAAGATGGCCTGCTGCTGCTGCATCCATTTGCAGATCGTCAACGATTTCTTGCAGCCATCTTCATTTTGGTCTTCCTTTTTCTTTTTCCCATTATGTATCCTTCCAATACGGTTTTCTCTAAATTATCATGACGTTTAATGTGTCCAAAATATTTAAGTTTTCTCTCTTTAATCCTCTTTACTAGCCAGCCTTCTTCAATATTAAGCTCATGCAGTATAGATATATTTGTTCTTTTTTGTGTCCATGATATTTGGAGAACTCTTCTGTAGCATTTACATTCAAAGGCATTTATGTGTTTCTCAGCTGTTGTGTTAAGTGTCCAGGTCTCACAGGCATATGATGAGATGGGAAAGATGCATGCCCATAAAAATCTTATTTTTGTAGTTCTGTCTGCTCCTCTCCACAGATTCTTTATGTGTTTTACTTTCTGAAGAGCGATAGATGTCCTCCTTTTAATTTCCCTCATTGTATCTCCATTATTAGTTAGCAGTGATCCAAGATATTCAAAACTCTCCACTTCTTCCAATTTTTCCTCACTGATATATATTTCAGCTGCCTTGTTTGTTTTGTCAGTTGTCATCAATTTAGTTTTTACTGCATGCAGTACCATGTGGAATTACTGAACCTGGGTTGCCTGTCAGAGTTTATCCTATAGCTGTTGCCACGTGTCCGAGCTGTGACAAGTCTGTGTGTGAATCCAGTCAGCAACACTACATCCAATGTCTTCATGCTGTCTCATCTTGGTACCTTACTACAAGCTACGAAAGACTATAACATCATCATAGTAATAATGTGAGGGTGATCTGCAGGAACTATTACACACTTTGGACTAAGCCAGGTCTACTGAGCATCTCCATCATTTGTTTCCGTCAGAAACCACACAGGTAGGATCAAATCTTCATTCTCATTTATCTACAATAAAAGCAATTTTTTATGAGAAAAAAAAATGGTGTAGAAGAGCTCATAAAAGCTGTGTTTATTGTGTTATTATTTTTTTCTTTTTAACTGAGTAGAATGGTGGGGCACTAGTTGAGGCCGTATTTGCTGAGTGTTTCTGGATTAGTTATTCACTGTCTCCAGCCATCCACTTCATTTCCAGGCTCTTTCAAATCTAAAGTTGGCAACACACTGATACAGAAGTCAAGCCAGTCCTGCGTGTCACTTGACATGAGGTTTTATTGATGAAATGGATGAAAATGCAGATGGTGATGATGATATTCTGACTACTAGCAGGTTTGCCCTACCACACGAGTCCATTTATACTTCCACAACTCCAGGTAACAGATATAAACATCCATTTTCTCAATGGGGACATCACAAAGCCCATCCTCTCAGGTACACATCCAAATGTAGACAATTCTCTGTCACAGGCTTCTCAGCCCACGTGATGTTCTAGAAGGATCTCAATCGACCACGGAAAAGTTCAAAAAGAGAATCATAACAAGTGCCCTTTCTGTAAAAACAATAGTTATCGCCCATATACTGCTACAGATCGAGAGAGAGAGAGAAATACACACACATGCACATGCAAGAACAAAGTAAACGATACAGACAGGTGGACAACATCAAAGAGACAGGCAGGAATCAGTTTTGCTCAGGTGTACCATGAAAGCAAGCGTCAGAGCAAACCAAAGATCCACCTCGGTGAACTGAAACTTTTCCTTGGCAGATGGCACAGGATGATGATATACATTATAAATAATGAAAACCTTTCACAATACTGCAGATTTCAACACCCCATGGCTGTTGTAATATAATAACAGAATATAAAATTGTAACTTTGTAATGGTCATCCCTTCCAGAATATAATGATGTAATTTTACAATGGTTGTTTCTTATGTAATAAACACTGTAACTCTGCAATGCTTACCCCCTCCAGATCCTTTCTCTGAACTCATGAGGGACGCCCAGCCGCAGAAGATGCTTGATTTCTGAGGATCTCACCAGTGGTTTATTGGGTGACAGTCCAACCATGAAATTTTCCCACTTGACCCTGTTTGATGTAACCTCATCAGAATCCTGTGATTGGAATGATTGTTTAGCAATGATCATACTTCTGACTAATCCTACCAGATTGTCAGGTACCAGAAGACTAAAATTAAGGAGTAACAACAGATTAATCCATATTTTTTATTTAACAGCTAAGCAAAGTGTAAAAATATTTAGCTTATACTCTCTAACTTTACAGTAAAGATAATTTCACACTGATCATATACCCCAACTCTACAGTAAGGATTATTTTACCCTGATTATAAATTTTAGTTCTACTACATAATGATTATTTCACCCTGATCACACACCTCATCTCTACAGTAAGGATTATCTTACCATGATCATATATAATAAAGATTATCTCACCCTAATCATATTATTTATCTCTATGAGGGCTGTTTTCAAAGTTCTGGGGGTGAATTTCTTTCCGGGAAACTGTAATATATAATTCTTCTTCTTCTTCTTCTGCATTCAAGGTTGTTGGTCACTTCAGATCCTGATCCCTGTCGACATGGCAAAACCTGCAGTCCTCTCCAGATTCTGATAGGAGCCCCAAAGCTTTTGCCCCGAGCTTGTGTCCTCTGGCCATGTCTCATGCCTCAAGTCTGCATGGTTTTGGCACTCTTGTAGGATATGTTCTGGAGTCTGGACTCCATTGCCACATGGACACTTGTCCGTGTGAGACATTTTGAGTCGATGCAGGTGGCTCAGTAGTCTGCAGTGGCCTGTCCTTAGGCGGAAGAGGATGGTTTGCTGATGTCTTTGTAGTTGGGGTATTGGATCTGATTCATTGTTGCATGTAATATATAATGAAGTGGCACCAAGAAATGAGCTGTTGGTTGTTGTAACCACTCCTGAGTGAACATGCAAAATCTGAACTCTTTATCTTCAGTCATTCACACTGCACAAGCCTCCAAGTGAACACACACAAGAAAATTCAATGGTATGTGTGCACTGATTTATATGTTCTCCTTGGGAAAACTGGTGCTGAAATTTATCAAATGCTACAGCCAGCTTTTGGTGAGTCCTGCCTAAGTTGATCAAAGACATATGAAGTGGGTTTTTCCTGCTTCAAAAGTGGATGCTGATCATCTGAAGATGACCACTGCCCTGGCAGACCCTCCATCTCCTACACTGACGAGACCATGGCATGTGCACAATAAATCAGTCTTGCTAAGTTATGTCTGACAGTCAGAGAGGTGGCAGAGGATGCTGGAACAGCAGTTGCTACTTGTCATAAAATTTTAAGTGAAGATGTGACTGACACGCGTGTCAGCAAAACTCATTCCCCGTCTCCTGACGTGTGTCAATTTGCACTGACCTCCATGAGTGAGCCCCATATGATCCCAACTTCATTTCACTGATAATCACTGGTGAAGAAAGATGGGTGTACCAAAAACAAAGCTAATGTCATCTCAACAGAGAATGTCATCATCTCCTCAACCAAAGAAGGCGCAGTAGGTGAAGTCCAATGTCAAGACTATGTTGAATGCATTCTTAGACACTGGTGGACTAATTCATCATGAAAATATCCCAAATGGGCAAACAGTGAATACAAAATTCTACACATCAGTCCTACAAATGCCTCCGCAAAGCTGCGTGCAAACATCATCTTGAGAAGTGGTGTAATGGCAATTTGGATCCTTCACCTTGACAATGCCCCTACACACACCTGTCAAACAAATTAATTTTTGGCGAAACCCCACATTCCATGACTTCCACACTCTCCACGCTCACCCGACCTTGCTCCCTGTGACTTCTTGCTCTCACATCTGAAGAAAACACTGAAAGAGTGCTGACTCGATGAAGCTCAAGAGATTCAAACAAACACAATGAGACAAATGAAGGTTATCTCACAAAATGACTTCCGGAGGTGCTTCCATAAATGGCAGGAATGCTGGAATAAATGTATACAATCACAAGGAGACTACTTTGAAGGAGACTAGCCAGTAAGTCTACTCATTTAGTCAAAATAAATTCAGTCCTGGAACCTTACAAACAGCCACTGTATAGTACAGATCATCTCACCTTGATATTATATTCCTGATATTATAATAAACTCTATCTCCACAACAAAGATTATCTCACCCTGATCATAAATTCTAACTCTACTGACTGCCTCTGTAGCATATGGGCCCTGGAAAGCAACACATCATTTTCTTCTTGTCCATACTTCAGGAACCCATAATGATCATACTCCTTCCTGGCAAATAGAACAAAGAAAAGAAAATGCAAGACATGAAAATTCTAGTCAATAAATTAGCACACTTGTTATCAAAAACTTTTAATTTGACATTTCAAACAAAAAAAAAAAATAAGTATAAAATCTTCTTTCATAACTTTGAAAGAAAAAAGATTCTTGAAAGTAAAACTTGACTTCCTTTCTTTATGTGATGTCTAGATCCTCATTTATCACCAAAATTACATTCATTTTTTGTAGCCCATGCATTTTCTCACAGAATCCACCCTGATACCAAGGTCAGTGAGCCAAAACCAAGATCTGACTAATACTTTCGGTTCTTCTCTTTCCTCTTCTTCTTTTATATCCCTGGAACTCTGAGCATGATGTTCTTTGCAGCTTGTGCAGTGAAAGTGTTGAAGCACAGCATCATGGTGACTACTGTTTCTATTCCTGTGTGGAGCTAAACTCTCCCCCTGCCAGCGTACTTCCGCTTTGTCAAGTTTCTGCCAACGTACTTATATGTACACTAGCTTTGTTTCATTAAAAACCTGGTGCAACTTTTGATTGAAAACAGTTTAATGTGCATGTCTTGTGACCTGTGTTGCCATTTTGAATACTTATTAACAACGAGGGTCAAATGTTTCGATCGAACGGAAAAATATAATTTTTTTTTTGTGACTTTAGAGGTAAACATGTCCCCCTATACGACTAGACCACTGTTCATGAATTTACCCCAAGTAGATTTAGACTATTAGACGGACTGAAGAAGTAGGTAGATAATAAATAAATTACATTTAGAAGGTTATTTCAGACATTATTTTAGTATGCCACATGACGAGTTGGTTAAGTCGGAGGTAAACAAGTTGATCTAGGCATCGCCGATGGACAGTAGTACACAAATATCAGCTAAAATCATCATACTACATATTTTTTCCTAAAAAAACTCTTCATTTATGAAATCATCTTACATTTACAGATATTGTGATACATAATACATATACATAATATATGGAAATAATCTGTTAAATCACTTTTACAACTATACCCCCTATACATATCAAGACCTGCACTTTCTGTTTGGCCAGATCGGAACGTCTGCGTTTTTCCCTCCGGCAGGGAAAGAGTTAAAAAGAGGCAGGCGGTTTGCAATGCTTCTTTAGCAGACTCCGTTGCCATGAAGACTATGACAATCCCTGTCCCATTAGCCAGGCTAGGTCTGTTAGTGGGAGTAATAATGGAAAGGTGAGAGAGGGTCTTGGTCAACTATGGTTCACCAACCCTAACAACAGGATTCAGATATGGGTTGCTGACTGCCAAATCAGATAGGTCTTCACTCCTTCCTCCTTTATTTTTTTTCTAGCACAGGAATCACCATACTTTTAGTCAAAAGTTACTAAGACAACAAAAACAACAATTACGAGGGGTGATTGATAAGTTCTCGGCATAAGTTACAAATACTTGAAACACACAGTTGATATTAGGTGCGTTTGCAGATCAGGTTAATGTAAGATTAAATACCAAGTTTCAAGAAATTAACTGCAACCAATTCTTTTTTACAGGCTACTGAAGTGGTGGCAGAAATTGAGAAAATGGATAAAATTTCTCATCGAGCAGTCACTCGCTACCTTTGCATCAAGGGCTTGACATCAAAGGAGACCCATGAGGATATGGTAGAGACTCTAGGGGAGAGCGCCCCTTCTTACAGCACAGTGAAGAAAAGGCCAGCTCAATTCAAACATGGAAGAGAGAGTCTGGAAGATGATCCCTGTCCAGGAAGACCAAGAACGGTAACCACTGATGAAACCACCGGCAGAATCCATGACATGATAATGGAGGATCAACGACTAAATGATCGGTACATTGCTACTGAGTTGGGCATCTCCCAGGAACGTGTTCATATCATTATTCACAATGATCTTCAAATGACAAAGATCTCTGCTCAATGGGTCCCGAAACTTCTTGGAGCTGATCACAAATGACAGTGTCTCAACATGCCAAGAGACAATCTTGGCCATTTTTCTGCAGATCATGAAAAGTTTATTCAGCAATTTCTGACTATAGATGAGACTTGGGCTCATCATTTTCAACCAGAAACCAAAGAACAGTCAAAGCAGTGGAAACATCATGGATCCCCACCTCCAAAGAAAGCAAGGGTCATTCTGTCTGCAGGCAAAGTTTGGGTTTCCATCTTTTAGGATTCAGAAGGTGTGCTATTAGTAGACTATACTGGGATTCAGAAGGTGTGCTATTAGTAGACTATACTGGGATTCAGAAGGTGTGCTATTAGTAGACTATTTTCAAAAGGGCAGAACGGTCAACAGGGCCTATTACGCTAATCTTGTGAAACAACTGCGGGTCAAACTGAGGGAAAAGTGTGGAGGGAAATTGACAAGAGGGGTCATCTTTTATCAAGACAATGCACCAGTTCACAAGTCGGCAGTGGCAATGGCTGCCATTCATGAATGCGGCTTCCAGCTTCTTGAACATCCTCCTTAATCCCCAGAATTGGCCTCTTCGGACTATTACCTGTTTACCAAACTCAAAAAGGAGCTCAGTGGTCACAAATTTGCTTCAGATGATGACATCATTCATGCTGTAGACCACTTTCTACTGGCACAAGATGCTGACTTTTACAAAGAAGGGATCCATATGCTCCAGGATCACTGGGCTAAGAGCATAAACTTGCAAGGGGACTATGTTGAGAAATAACCCCAAAAAGCTGCCCACAAATAATCTGTTGTACCTTATGCCGAGAACTTATCAATCACCCCTCGTACTAGAGCATGGAAAGCAGAATATAAGCATTAAGCAGTTTTAAAAGAAGTCAGTGGAAGGTTTGTGCAAATAGCAGTTACGATCATGATGAACACTAGTTTAAGTTTGAGCCTATGGGGTTTCCTTCTTGTCAAATTTGATTCATTACCCTTGAGAAGACATGAAAGCCTGTCTATTGACACTCTCTTGTGACTCATTAGCTTCAGTTTCTAAAGCCTCCTTCAGAAGCTGGTTGACCACTTCCTGAGACTTGTTCTCATCTCCTCCTGAAACAAAAAAGAAGAAAAAACAACCCAGAGTGCAACTAATTTTACAAAGCAAGAAGTGGCTGTAACCGGTTTTGAGCAGCAAATGAAAACTTTCTAGAAATTGCTGAGAGTTAAAAACATCTGACATTCTGTGTTAATAACACACTTATCTTAACATATTCTTTGTGAGACAGGGAACAGATCTATTTGCTTAAAAACTCTGACCTACTTCTGCAGCCCAGAAACCTGTAGCAATCAACACTAATTGTAACTGTTATTTTTGTAAAATGTAATGTCAGGTTGGTGGACGGATGGGGACACAGAGATTGCCGCCAGGGATGAGGAAAATCTGGTGTGAAACCAATGAATCCAGGACATGACAAGCCTATGGGTCTTTACATCAATGGCTATCAGAATGATGTAAACAAAGCAGAGCCAGCAGATTACAGGTGGCGGGGAATGAATATCGCTGAGGCACTCATCAGATTCTTCATCCCAAAATCAGAGTGTCTCTATGGAACTATACACTATCTCATTGGCCAGCCAGCATTGCATGCTGAATCTGACATGGAGAAGGGGCTTAAGTACAGCCACCAGAGGCTAGAAAACAAAGTTTTGGCCAGGCCAGCCTACATCACTGTCTTCATGGCAGTCCGAGCAAGACCACAGTCTGCCCTAGCAAGGAAAGGTGCTGAAGTCACAGGTACCCAGCCAAAAGGCACATCGCAAAAATCAGGGTACCATGCATCATCACCAGTGTGCGTTCGAAGAAGAAGACATTCTGTAAATAATTCCAGAACCACCATCAGCTGACATTTCCCAGGGAAGGTTTGCCACAAAAGGTCTTCTATATGCTGATCTTTTCTCTCATAAAAATGATTCACGTTCTTCTATTGATGTTGTTCACCAATCTGTGCCATTGTCATTCTATTTATTTGCTAATATAGCTTCATGAAGACACTAGAAAATGTGACATTCTCCTCTGTAGCTTCATGAAGACACTAGAAAATGTGACATTCTCTTCTGTAGCTTCATGAAGGCACTAGAAAATGTGACACTCCTCTCTGTAGTTTCATGAAGACACTAGAAAATGTGACATTCTCCTCTGTAGCTTCATGAAGACACTAGAAAATGTGACATTCTCTTCTGTAGCTTCATGAAGACACTAGAAAATGTGACACTCCTCTCTGTAACTTCATGAAGACACTAGAAAATGTGACACTCCTCTCTGTAGCTTCATGAAGACACTAGAAAATGTGACACTCCTCTCTTTAGCTTCATGAAGACACTAGAAAATGTGACATTCTCTATGTAGCTTCATGAAGACACTAGAAAATGTGACATTCTCCTCTGTAGCTTCATGAAGACACTAGAAAATGTGACACTCCTCTCTTTAGCTTCATGAAGACACTAGAAAATGTGACATTCTCTATGTAGCTTCATGAAGACACTAGAAAATGTGATATTCTCCTCTGTAGCTTCATGAAGACACTAGAAAATGTGACACTTCTCTATGTAGCTTCATGAAGACACTAGAAAATGTGATATTCTCTCTGTAGCTTCATGAAGACACTAGAAAATGTGACACTTCTCTATGTAGCTTCATGAAGACACTAGAAAATGTGACATTCTCCTCTGTAGCTTCATGAAGACACTAGAAAATGTGATAGTCCTCTTATAACTGTTCTCATCATTAATCAGCTTATATCAGAACAGGGAAATAATTATGTGGTTAAAGAGATACAAAATACTGTTCAAAAAAAGAAACGCAACAAATAAGATGTTGTGATTTAAACTGAAGTTTGCTGATCAGACAAGGGCAAATTGCCTGAAACGTTCTCTAGGACATCGCCTTCACATGCTGATCTGAATTGTACTCAGCAGATGATTCATGAGCACAGAAAAGTGACACTAGTCAAAACAGCATTTTTGACAACAACTCATGACAGGTTCACAAGAATCCCGTGAAACTTTCTGAACACAAAACACTCACTGACCATGTTACTGAATGCCTATAAAAGACTGACACTGCTCGAATAAATTCATCTGAAAATTCAATGCGCAAGTTAGGCTCATCTCACTACAGAACAAATAACTCATCATCATTGGACGTTTACAGACTGAACAGTCACAAAGTGTATTGGCCAGACAATTTAATGTGGTTAGAAGCACCATTAGTCACCTTTGGAGATGATTTCAAGAAACTGGCTCAGTTGTAGACCGGCTGCGCAGTCAACTCCTGCCGAAGACCACTTCATATGGCTGGGTCACCTCAGGAATCAATTTGCGTCTGCATCCTCAACAGTCCAGTCAATGACAGCAGCTCATGGAATTTCAGATCAAATGGTCAGGAACAGGCTGCACGACGCTGGTCATTGGACTAGAAGACTCTACAGAGGTCCTGTTCTTACAGAATGCCATCGCCAGAACTGACTGCAGTGGCTGAACCAGCATCATCAATGGACCATTGCGAATGATTGGAGAAGGGTTTTGTTTAGGGGTGAATCATTCTTTCTGCTTCAGCGACACGATAGACGGAGAAGAGTTTACTGCAGAGTCCATGAGCGCTATGCCCAGAACTGCATGGATGAGGCTCCTCCACATGATGGTGGAGGCGTACTGGTGTGATGGACAATCAACTTCATGGGAGGAAGTGACCTAGTGCAAATTGAAAGATGCCTGAATGCCTAACAATACATTGCTGAAATTCTTTGTCCTCATGTCCTTCCACTTCTGGCTGCACCAGGGTCGATTTTTCAGCAGGATAATGCTCGACCTCATGTGGCACAACTCACCACCCAGTTCCTCGCTGACAACAACGTCCAGACCATTCCGTGGCCATCCATGTCATCGAACATGAACCCAATAGAACATTTATGGGATGAACGCAACAAACAAGTCCGCCAGCAAGACATGGCGCCAACTAATCTCCAACAGTAGTCTCTTGCACTGCGGGAAGAGTGGACAGCCATCCCACAACAACAGATTCAACGGCTAATTGGATCCATGTCAAGGAGATGTCATTTTCTGATACAGGCCAGAGGAGGCCATACACCTTACTAAAACGGAGGTCTCAGTCACAAAGAATGAAAGTCCAAACCAAATTTAATGAACATCATTTCACTGTTAGAGTTTTAAAGTTTCTTCATGCCAAGATTTAAACATTAATTCCGTAAAATAAAATTTTGATACAAGTTTGTGTCCATTATGACTACAGTAGTGTTGGGTAGACCAAAAGAGACATGGAGAAGAACAACAGAAAGGATGTTGAGCAATAGAGGGCTCACCTGGGCAAGAGCAGAAAAAAAGGCGAAGGACAGGCATTTGTGGAAAACCCTTGCGGAAGCCCCATGTGCCCTGGGCACTTAAGGTTCAGAGAGAGAGAGTGCTGCGTTATCTTTCTCTGAACAGTATAATAAAAATCACTAAGCAACACTGCTGAAAAAAAAAAAACAAAGACCCAATCACAATCCAGACACTGACCTCTGACTGGGATATGCTTCTCGTTGAGAAGATAGAGGTATTTGCTCCGTGTTTGATAATACTGAGCTTCCAACTTGGCAACATTCCTGTTATGAATATAACAAAACTTAGAATATAATTTTTTTAAATATTAACTAGAACTGAGTATATTATTGCATAGTATGACATAAATAACCAAATAATGGCATTAGAAAAACAACTATTCTTAAAGAGCTTCATAAATCATACAGAACCAACTACTGTTGCATAGCACCACATAAATGACAAAATGGTGAGTCTAGAACTAACTACAGATGTATAGCATTTTTTAAATGATCAAACCATGGCATTACTAGAACAACGATTGTTGCATAGCACCACATAAATGGCAAAATCTGGTGGGTCTGGAACTAACTACAGATGTATAGCATTATTTAAATGATCAATCCATGGCATTACCAGAGCAACTGGTAACAACACAACTCCTTCAGATCATCAGAGGAAGTACCCCCCCCCCAGACAAGTGTTTTGGCCCTATTAAACTCCTAACACTCTAAAGGAGGTGGGCCTCTCTGGGTCATGACTCCCAGAGGTCTCGTGAGTTGTTGCTTTTTTCTTTTTCCTTATCAAAACAAGTTCCGGGACGAGGAAAAAGATGAGTGAGTGAGTGGAGTGAGTGAGTGAGTGAGTGAGTAAGTGAGTGAGTGGAGTGGAGTGGAGTGGAGTGAGTGAGTGGAGTGGAGTGAGTGGATTGGGTGGAGTGAGTGGATTGGGTGGAGTGAGTGAGTGAGTGGAGTGAGTGAGTGAGTGAGGTGAGTGGAGTGGAGTGAGTGAGTGAGTGAGTGTGTGTTTGTCGGTGTGTGTCAGTGTGGTGATGGGATGTAGAGGAGGGGGCATGTTTACAATGGCTTCAATTCCAACAAATGGCCTTTGGAAGTTGATATCTCAGAAGGATCCCATGAGGGGAAAAAACTTGCCAAGTTATAATCTACTGGCCTCTAGAATGGGGCACCGCTTTGAAGCATAACAAAGTTGACAAGTTATAATCTACTGGCCTCTAGAATGAGGCACCACTTTGAAGAATAACAAAGTTGCCAAGTTATAATCTATTGGCCTCTAGAATGGGGTACCGCTTTGAAGCATAACAAAGCCATAATCAGCCTCTTACTGCTGATAAGTCTGCGCCAATGAACACTCAACAGAAGATTGCTGTAGTTTATGGAGATAAATATGTGGATGTGAGTAGAGTGAGATGCTGAGTAATGAACTTCACATATGAATAAGTAGGAAAAGGGAAATTCAACAGCAGTACATTTGTTTGAATCATACATCTCAAAGAGGTCACAATTCTGACCTGAACTGAGCTGTTTCAAGCTCCCTCTTCCAACTGGAGGTGGAAAAACTTCATGCAAATGACCAGAACTAGTATTAATCTCCTCAGAGTTAATATTTCCAACGAAACAAACAAGCTGAAAACACTGCTTAGATGCTGTGATGGGCCATATCCACTCATTAAGATTAGTTAAGGAACTCCTATAATTATTTTTAGAAGCTTACCATCATTTTATTCACTAGATGGCAGCACAGTACTACCCCAAATGTTGCTTAATGCTGTGTATGGGCTCAAAACCAGGTTACCCCAAATAATGTACGGAGCTAAAGATTTTAGCATGGAAAATCTGGTCCATATAACATACTGGGCTAACACCAAAGAGGTTAGCTGGATATATTCACTGGAATATTCCAGAGAGGGCAAAACTTTCAGCCCATCTTTGTACTTTCATTTCTTACTGATCTGGTCAACGTACCAAAATCTGATCTGGGGTACTAGACTGTTTCTGGTGTTAATATATTTACTGGAAAAAAAAAAAAAAGATAGCATTTCTGTAAACAGCTCTATTCCGAAATGGTTTCTCAAGCCAAAGGACTGGATTTTCAACTGGCTCTTGTTAAACCCTGCTGAAAAATTGGTAACTGACACTTGTGTTAGGGAACAAAGAGTGAAATCATGTACCCATACTTGTAGAAACTAACTCTTGGAAAGCTGAAGTCCTAAAAATTTACTGCCCATGATGCCCAGGCAGCACTAAATGTGCCATAGGGGAAATTTTTGTTTAACTCTTCCCGTGCCACAGGAAGAAACGCGGACGTTCAGTTGGGTGCCGGAATAAAAGCACGGGTCTTGATCTGTATAGGGGTATAGTTGTAAAATGGAATGGAAAACAGTATTTCCATGTACTTCTTACGTTTCAAAATATAACTAAATGTATGAAGATTTCATAAATGCAGAGCTTTTTAGGAAAAAAGAAGTAATGTGATGTTTTTAGACAATGATTGTGTCCAGCTCACCATCAGCTAGGTCTAGATCTACACTACTTACCATCTGAGATGTCTAGATCTACTTGTCAATCTCGTATTGTGATTCTATGTTGCGTTCTTGCTAAATTAATGTCTGAAATAACCTCCTAACTACTTCTCCAGTCGTCTAATATGTCTAGATCTACTTGGGATACATTCAAGAGCAGTGGGGTGGTCACAGGCCATGTCCATACCCCTATCTACATCATCAAAAATTGAAAATTTTCAATGTTTCTCTTTCTTTTTCTCGCTCGGCATCGCTCGTAACTAAGGACTCTTTCACCATTTTGAAAAGTGTCACCGGAAATATGTACAATCTAAATGTTACACCGGTTGTTTTACTGAAAGAAACCAAGAGTCGCTATATTGACCATTGGCACAAATCGGGGAAACCGGAAGGGTCAATACAGAGACCAACGGCACAGGAAGAGTTAACATAGTTTTGCTTACATCTTAAGAAGTCTCTCTCTTGTTTCATCATGCTGCCTCAGGGCGTTCAGTTCAAGGATTTCTCTGGTAAGGAACTTGTTCTGTTCTTCATAAGCTTTGGTGGTATCCTGACACAGTATCAGTTCAAAATAAAAAACTATGGTAGAAATGATGATTCTCCAACTGATTTATGACATAATTCAAAAGTGAACAAAAAAAAATTTTTTATGTGCAGGTCTCAATAAATCTTAATACTGTGAGATTATTTACTTTTTTTTTTTTTTTTGTACATGAAGAAAATCAGTTAATAATGGTATGCTGCTAATGCAAACTGCAGTAACTTAAAACATATAGAGCTAAAGTGAAAGCAGTTTTTCTACCTCTGCAATACCCTTTAACACTCTGGGCACGTTCTGTCATGTGACTGACCCACTGGTATGGGCCTTTGTGTGGCGCCTCAAATATAGTTAAATGGTTCTGGGCTTAAACTTAATTTCAATCAGCTCCAACTTAAAGGAAACTGTGCAGGCTCCACTCACATGCTGTACACTTTAGGAATTATCTTTTCTTGTATTTCCCATGGAGGCCCCACCACCTCTAGAACTCAAGTTTACAAACTTAATGCGCTGACGAATGTGTGTCCAGTGTTCCCTGGTATGTTTTGTTCTGCATGCAGAAAATGTTTGATTTCAGAGTTTTCCTACCACAAAATACATTAAGCACTTTTTTTTTTCACAGTTGGGATAATAGAATTGACTAAATGATAATGGATTTACAATCAACCGCCTTGTTAAGAATAAACTGGAAGGCAGTTTACTACGACTGTACTGCTTTCACACTAGAAAAAAACAAACCAACAAACAAACCATTTTTCTAGCATATAAATGGACTTATTTTTTTCCTAAAAAAAAAAAAGAAAAAAAATCCTATACCCAAAGGTTATGTTTGGGTAGGCCTTGTGGTATACTGGTACCAGACTAATGTCTCATCACCCAAGTTGGAGAACTCTTCTAGGTCCTGCTGGGCGACATTCAGCCTATCCAGTTAAGAAACTCAGAATATCCAGAAGCATATCATCTTATACCAAAGCCCTACTGAGGGAAGGACTATGAATTTCACTGAAAATTTGGAGTTTTTAATTCTGTTCAACTATATTGCTTGCCAAACTATGGATACGCCTTATACACCAATATGTCCTCTATGGTGTCTAAATAACACAGTGTTGTCATATGCCATACACTGACAGATAATATTGACCTCATATTATCAAGAAAGTTAAGGCCAATACAGCCAAAACAAAAAACATACAATTAATCTTTCTAACTCCTTCCTCTCTGCTGCAAGAGAAACCAGATTATTTGGTGGGGGTGGTGGTGATATAAACAAATGGCCAGTGGTATCTCCCATGTCTGTTACGCCAGGACTGTTGTTGTTCTTCAGTTCTTGGTTCTGATTGGTCAGGCTGATGATGATTTCGTCCTTCACAACCAGTGTCTGCTGGAACATGGAGATCTGCTCTCTGAGGTCCTTGAGTTCATTGCTGTTTAATCTGCAAATTAAAAAAATGAAAAATTTTTTGAAACACCACAGCATATTTATTTTGTTCTTTTTTTTTCTCTGGTTTATCTGCTGTATGGGTATGAAGACGCTGTCCAATGAGGCAATCAGCGACCCATAGCTGATATGCCAGCGTCAGGGTTAGCGAACCATAGCTGACCAAGACCCTGTCCCACCTCTCTGTGGTACCCTCAATAACAGGCCTAGCCCGGCTAACGGGGCAGGGATCGCCATAGTCCCTATGGTGGTGGAGTCTGCTAAAGAAGCATTGCACACCCCCTGCTTTTTAGCTGTACTCCGGGACTGAAAATGTAGCCACCATAACCCACTCCCACGCCGATACGATGCTGTGCCTTAACATCTCTACAGCATCGACTGCAAAAGAGCAACAGCTCACACTTACAGGGAGTTCGTACAAGTATCTGCTGTATACTCAATCACTGTTATTTATTCTTGGGATGAACTGATCTTCATGGGATATCCTACTCTATATTCATATGATAACAGCTATATGTGCAGAATATCCTACTCTATATTCATATGATAACAGCCATATGTGCAGAATATCCTACTCTATATTCATATGATAACAGCCATATGTGCAGAATACCCTACTGGGTCTCATCTTTCTGACAAATATTTTCCATCTCCTGAAGCTCTTTCCCCTCATCATTTGTATCTTGGGTATTCATTTTAACAGCTGGGTTGACTAGAGAAGAATGTTTTCCCTCTAAGGAATTATTTGGCACGTGCAAAAAATATGTTTTACATGAATGATAATTTATGTCATCCAACAATTTATGGCATAAATAAACAGGCATAAAATCCTTTGATGAGGTTGAAAGACTCGCCGAAGACAGGAAAAATTGGCGAACTACTTTGCGAGCCCTATGTGACGTTTAACGGCACGGGAAGGATATAAGATAAGATATAAGAACAATTTATGAGCAGGGAGAAGTTTCAAATTGCATTCTGAAACATTTTAAATCAAATTTACTCCTCATATAGTGTACATATGCAACTTTTTATGTGATATTCAGAAAACAAATGACCTAAAAAATAATGTAAATGACAACAAATGACCTGAGTAATATGAATAATTAATGAGCAACGTCAAAAAAGAATGTGAGCAATCACACAACTGCTCAATCTGGGAGGGGTGGTAACATTGCTAAAGAGTACTGACAGATGATCATGAACCCACAATCAATGAGGTGAAAGGAAAAGTGACTTGCCAAACACCTTCTATATTCTCTAACTGAAAGTATCTGTTGCAAGTTTTTGACCATTTAAACAATGTTTAGTTTTGTTTCACCCTAAATGAGATGTGCCAGGCCTTGCAGGGCACATAACAGTGACACAATGGGCAATTTTGTTTAGTGTCTAAATTAGGATAATCTGGAAACAAACAAAAAACAAACAAAATCTGAACAGGAAAACTGTATTTCGGCAACATCACATATCCTCAAGAATCCTGGGAATGGGTGAAAGAGAGATGTGGAAGCACTCTGTGACCCTAAACTCTTGATCAAATGTCACATTTTTTTCAAACTGAGGCTAACAGTTTGCTGATCAATTTTAACAGACCTCAGCATTAAGGCTTAACCTGGAGATCAAATACAATACAGCGATATATATATATATATATATATATATAAGAAAAGCAGGGAATTCTATAAATAGCTACGAACAGTAAAGCAAGTGTATAAACAACCTCTACAGAGCCTGAAGGATAGTAATGGAAACATGATAAATAATGAAGAGAAATCTGTATCAGATGGAAAGAATATTTTGAAAAACTACTAAACTGTGAAGAGCCTATTAGCACATTGCCATGCGAAGAAATACAGACTTGTGAACCTGTAACAGAGGAAGCAGACTTAGAAGAACTCATCTAGAACATCATGCTTTGAAACAGCAAAGCAACAAGGTCAGACGGAACTGATTATAGAAGGAGGTCTAAATCTACATGAACAGATATGTGCATTAATACAACAAATATGTAGAGAAGAAAAACTCTCTAGTGAATGGAGAGAATCATTACTGATCCCAGTATTCAAAAACAGCGATAAGAGCAAGTGTGAAAACTACAGAGGAATATCCTTACTTCAAACAAGCTACAAAATACTATCTATTATACTTTTAAATAAATTAAAACCATACAGCAAGAACATACCGGGAGACTATCAAGCAGGTTTTAAGAAGAACAGATCAACGGTAGACTAAATATTTTATCTAAGTCAAAGAGTAGAAAAGTACTGGGAATATGGGAAAGAAGTACATAACATCTCCACTGACTTCAAGAAAGCTTATGACAACAGAGATAGGAGCAGCTTATTGAAAATCATGAAATAATTTGAAATACCTAATAAATTAATCAATCTGACCAGAATGTGTATGGAGGATGCACAAAATATAGTAATATATAAAGGAAGAAAGTCAGAACCTTTCTCTATAAGAACTGGTTTAAAACAAGGTGATACATTATCTCCATTACTATTCAACCTAGTACTAGAAAAGGTAATCAGAAATGTGAAATAAGAAAGAAATACAGAAGAACAAGCTAAAATACTAGGACACGCTGATGACACTGATCTGGTTGGGGAAATTATGCAAACCTGCATACACCTGAGAGATGTGGCACTAAAAGTGGCCTTGACCATCAACCAAGACAAGACAGAGTACATGAAGATATCAAGAGACCAGAGGCAGAATGATCCAGATTATAAATGTTGGAGATATGATCATTAAGAAAGCAGAAACAAACAAATATCTAGGCACAACCTTCAACAGAAGCAACATAGTAAGCGAGGAAACTAAAAACAGAGTACAGATAGGAAATAAAATATGCTTTGCCTTGCAACGCATTTTAAAATCCAAAATTCTGTCCCAAAACACTAAAATAACAATCTACAAAACTATAATAAGACCACTCGTCATGTATGGATCAGAAACGAGGAGCACAACAAAGAAAGATGAACAACAATTGCAGATCTTTGAGAACAAGATCCTAAGAAGAATCTTTGGGCCCATAAAGGATACCAATAGTGGAGAATGGAGAGCTAGAAAGAACACTGAATTGAACAGCTTATTTAAATCCCAGTGAATTATAAATGTCTTGAAACTGAACAGACTACGCTAGCTGGGCGGCCATGTTAGAAAGAATGGAAGAAAACAGACAAACGAAAATTATGCATGCACAAGAGATGAGGGGAAAAAGACCAAATGGTAGACCAAGACAGAGGTGGAAAGACAACATAGAAGAGGATGTAAAAGAAATTGGTGTCACCAACTGGAGAGAGAAGATTAGGGATAGAGAGGAATGAAGGCGAAATTTATCTGCAGCAATGAGCCTTAATGGCACACAAACCTCTCTCTCTCTCTCTCTCTGTGTGTGCGTGTGTGTGTGTGTGTGTGTGTGTGAGAGAGAGAGAGAGATATATATATATATATATATATAAAGGCAGCATTGACCTTCAAGAATCTTGAGAACATATGACATTCAAAAGTTATAAGCACACAAACCAAGTTAAGATTATTCAAATGTAATATCCACTTTCATTTATGCATGTGAAGCTGGAAAACAACTAAAGAAATAGACAAGAAATTAAACTCTTTTGAAAACAAATGCCTAAGAAAAATACTTGGTATAAAGTGGAATGAATTCAAGAACAACACAGAGATAAGACAGATGAGCAAACAACAACCTGTCTCATGGGTGATTAGAAAAAGATGGACATATGTCAGTCATGTGGTGATAAGAAACAATCAAAGAATCTGAAAACAAGCTATCAAGTGGAACATGACAGGCCGAAGAAAAAGAGGTCAACTTCGTGAAACTCTAAGAAGGACATTGTTAAGAGAGGCCAGTTTAGTGGGCATAACACCTCTTGATGAGGTTGAAAAGCTTGCTGAAAACAGGAAACTTGGCAAACTACCATATGAGCCCTATGTGACATTTAGCAGCACAGGGAGGATGTAAGAAGTAAGATACATGGGAAAAGATTTCTTTAACTTGTTGTGGGAGCTTTGGTTCAATAAGTTAACTAAATTTATTTAAGTGTTAAGTTCTTCAACAGTTGCTATTATTTTCTAACTCGGGGTTAAAAATCTGATACAACTTTTATGTAAGAGGGTTCAATTCAATTCAGTTCAAGTGTCATGCTGCATGGCGTAGGCGATCATGTCTCTCCACAATCCCCTGTCTTTTAGACTTAATTATGAGATCCACCAGTGACTTTCTTCCTAGCCACACTGACAGTCCATCCAGTAACTTCTCTGTCTGTCTCTTCTTCCTTTAATTTTTCCACTTGCCACAGTGTGTTCCAATTTTCCTCTTCTCAGGAAATGTCCTATAAATCTCGCTTGTCTGCCTTTGATCTTTGCTATAATTTGCTTTCTAACTCCAGCCTCTCTTAAGACTTCTTACTGGTTTTCTTAGCTGTCCATGGTACCTTCAACATCCTTCTTATAAACCACATCTCCATGGCCTCCATTTCTCGCTGTACTCTCTTATTCATAGACCATGTTTCACATCTACAAAACAAAATTGGCCCAATGTAACATTTAAGTACTCAGATTCCACTGATACGGATCTGTCGCACAAGATGTGTCTCATTGAATGGTGACTTGGCCTGAGCACATCTGGTTTTTATTTCGTTGTGACATTTCCCATCAGTTGTTATAATTGTTCCTAAGTACTTGAATCTATCATCTTGTTTCAGATTTGTGCCGTCGATGGTAATGCTACATTTTGGTGTTATTCTTTTCTTTGAGATGACCTTCACTTCAGTCTTCTTTTTGTTCAGGCTGAGACCTTTATTTTTTTTTTTTTAACGAGGGTTATGATGGCAAATAAATTAAAAGCTCTTTAAGAACCACAGTAATGATTTTTTGTGAAACAAACAAACGTTTTTTTACATATTAAATTTTGTTGAAACTGAGCACATCTCACAATTACTGATAGCTTAGACATGAAATGATAACAACCTCCATAAAATTTTAAAGTCTCTTCAAACCAGCTTCCAATTCAACATGACTACAAATCAAGATCAAACCAATCATCCAGTAAACTACCAAGAGGCGAAAACCATAATCCATAACCAGTGCAAATCTGAATGGAAAAAGAAACTGAAATGCAACAATGAACCAGATCCAATACACCAATTACAAAGACATCAGCAAACCATCCTCTTTCACCTAAGGACAGGCCACTGCAGACTACTTAGCCACCAGCATCGACTCAAAATGTCTCACACAGACGAGTGTCCATGTGGCAGTGGAGTCCAGACTCCAGAACATATCCTACAAGGGTGCCCAAACCATGCAGACCTTTTGAGGCATGAGACATAGCCAGAGGAAACAAGCTTCGGGCAAAAGCTTTGGGGCTCCTATCAGGAGACTGCGGGCTTTGCCATGTCGACAGAGATCAGGATCCGAAGTGAACAACAACCTCGAATGCAGAAGAAGAATAAAAATGACTGACTAATGTAATGCTAAGATTTAAGGCATGTGATTCGTTATATCAGCAAATTTTACATAAAGATCTCTCTTCAGTGTTCCATATCATCATCAGCTGCCGTGCCGACTGGCATTGGCTATTATGCTTCTCCAGAGTACACGATCCTTCATGCAGGCCATCAGCTCAGTTGGTGATCTCCTCTCACACCATCCCATCAGACTGTCCATTATCACTTCTCTTGGTCTTCCTCTTGATCTTCTTCCTTCTATTTTTCCTGTTGTTATAATATTTTCTATGCCCCCTCTTCTCCATGTCCTATGAAAGTACATTGTCTCTCTCTTATCTTTTTGACAAGGTTTTTTTGTCTCTCCAGCTCTTCTCACACATTCTTCATTAGTTACTTTTGCTGTCCAGGGGATTCGCAACATTCTTCTAATAAACCACATTTCTGTTGCTTCCAATGATTTTTGTGCAGACTTGCCTATTGTCCATGATTCACTTCCATATAACAAGATAGGTTCAATATAGCATTTTAGGACTTGTTTTTCTAACATTCATTGATAAGGATGTGTTGGCTAATATGTTTCTCATTCTCTGAAATGCAGTCTTAGTGTTCCATATAGTATTTACAAAGCTGGTAGAGCAAAATTTTGGACTGTGATAACTCTCTAGGAAACACCACTGAAATACATTAAAATTTCTTTGAAAAAAAAAGTAGCAAATGTAAGTAACAATAAAACAATTATATTTTTATACATGTTTTCTTTCTCAGTCACTGTCTGGATAGATTACAATTAATACTGAAATAATATGAGAGAACTGCTAGGCACCTGAGTTCCTGAGCCAGCATACTTTTCTCATCTAGTACTGCAGCCTTGCTGTATTCCAGTTCAACGATGTGTTTGTCTTTCTGTCGCAATGTCTGCAGGATGTCTTCTTCACTTTTACCTGCACATTCTTTCCTGAAATGTTAAAAGCATTTTGAAGAATTTCGCTGCTGGTGCATTAATTCAAGTTTTTTTATATTCCTTATGATATTACAAATCTAATTTTCAGTTTTAAAAGGTTTTCATGTACCAGTTCAAGTGGTTAAAAGTACTTGTAAACAATGTTCTTGTACCAGTTCAAGTGGTTAAAAGTACTTGTAAACAATGTTCTTGTACCAGTTCAAGTGGTTAAAAGTACTTGTAAACAATTTTCATGTACCAGTTCAAGTGGTTAAAAGTACTTGTAAACAATGTTACAAAAAAAAAAAAAGAACAAAAACATAAAAAAATGGGTTACAGGAATACAAAGTGAGAAGACAAGGACAATGTGGCATGTTCAAATAATGATACAAAAAATCTTCGTGTTTTCTTGCTCTTGTTCTATCTCTCTGAAACAATGAGCATCAGGTTGAATGCAGAGTAGGTTATGGCTGCTCGCAGATCCAAAACAAAGCTAAAAAATAAAAACAAAAAAAAAACCAGGTAAAGATGTAATGCTTCTCTCCAGTCTTCATCTCCACACGGACCACACTGACCCCTGCCTAGTTGACCAGGCACAGTCTATTACTGGGAGCACCAATGGAGAAGCAGGACAGGGTCTTGAGCTCAGTCATGATTCACTGGCCCTGACAATTGTGCCACCACTCTAGCACAGTCACTTCTGCTCATGTGCAAACAATACAACACTGCAAGAAACATAAAATATATAAATACATGACAGATGTTGTGGAAAACATGACAACTGTTTTCCTATGTAGATCTATGAAAACTGGACAGCCACTGCTTATTCTGTTGATGATGATTTCACGTGATAATGACAATGATAATCACAAAAAAATAACTCTGCCAAGGATACATTAGCCATGCTGTTTATGATCTTGACAAAAGTTCATCTCACCTAGTATTAATCTCTGCTCTCAAAACGTCAAGCTCTTTCTGCAACAGTCGAACAATCTCCCTGTTTGCATGGAGCTCATCCTCAGCAGCTTTCAAGTCTTCTTTGACAGAAAATAGGTCATCACTCAGCTGCAACATGAAAACAGGATGTTCTATCACTACAACATGAAAACAGAATGTTCTATCACTACAACATGAAAACAGGTTGTTTTATCACTGCAACATGAAAACAGAATGTTCTATCACTACAACATGAAAACAGAATGTTCTATCACTACAACATGAAAACAGAATGTTCTATCACTACAACATGAAAACAGTATGTTTTATCACTGCAACATGAAAACAGAATGTTCTATCACTACAACATGAAAACAGAATGTTCTATCACTGCAACATGAAAACAGTATGTTCTATCACTGCAACATGAAAACAGAATGTTCTATCACTGGAGCGTGAAAACAGAACTTTATATCACTCAGCTGCAACATGAAAACAAAATGTTCTATCACTACAACATGAAAACAGGTTGTTCTATCACTGCAGCATGAAAACAGAACTTTATATCATTCATTTTAAACATGAAAATAGAATGTTCTATCACTGCAACATGAAAATAGAACTTTATATCACTCAGCTGAAACATGAAAACAGAATGTTTTATCACTGCAAATGAAAACAGAACTTTGTATCACTCAGCTGAAACATGAAAACAGAATGTTCTATCACTCCAAATGAAAACAGAACTTTATATCACTCAGCTGAAACATAAAAATAGAATTTCTATCACTCAGCTGCAATATGAAAATAAAATGTTCTATCTCCTACTATAGTAAAAAAAAATATCAATAAAATAGCTTGCTGTAAATTAAAATCTAAAAACATAACTTGCTGTTGAGAAAAATCTAACAACATAACAACTTACTGTGGAGTAAAATCTAACAACATAACTTTCTGTGGAGTAAAATCTAACAACATAAAACTTACTGTGGAGTAAAATCTAACAACGTAACTGTTGTGAATTGAGAAAAAAACATTAGCATAGCAATTCCCTCTCTACTAAGTTCTATTCCTTCTCCACCTGTAGCTTATATTCCAACACCCTCACTGTGCTAGTTTACAAACCCTCTACCCCAACCACTTTCATCTATTCCACTCACCCTTTTCTCAGTCTGATTACCACTGTATCCCTCTCTCTGCTTTCCCATCCCTTCTTCACTACTAACCTATCACACATCACAAGTCTTCATTTAAATATTCACAATACTCCACCACATGCACTCTCGGACACAGCTTCCTGCAAGGCACAGCTAAGTGCTCCGCTTTTTTTTTTTCAACTTTTACTTTTTGTATATCATTCACGTGATTTTATATTTTATCTTCTTTCCCCAATTTATCTATGTTTTTTGTATGATTAAGGTGTAATCCAAAACATTACAACTTTGTGTTTGTTAATTAATAAAGCTGCTCCTACTTTTGTTGTACATAGTTTTAACATTCTGTTATCACAGCTTTACTGCAGCAGCTTTGTGTAATATTTTGTATGTTTAGTCTTATATATACTTAAACCAAAAAAACTATTTGCAATTTGTGATGTAAAAACTATCAACAGATGGTCATGATGTTAAAAACTACCAACAGATGGTCATGATGTTAAAAACCATCAAAAGATAGCTATGATGTTAAAAACTATCACCAGATGGTCATGATGTTAAAAACTATCAACAGATGGTTATGATGTAAAAACTATTAACAGATGGTCATGATGTTAAAAACTATCAACAGATGGTCATGATATAGAAACTATCAACAGATGGTCATGATGTTAAAAACTATCAACTGATGGTCATGATATTAAAAAACTATCAAAAGATGGTCATGATGTAAAAACTATCAACAGATAACTATGATGTTAAACCTATTAACAGATGGTTATGATGTTAAAACAATCAACAGATGGTTGATGTTAAAATTATCAACAGATGGTTATGATGTTAAAACAATCAACAGATGGTTGATGTTAAAATTATCAACAGATGGTTATGATGTTAAAACTATCAACAGATGGCTGATATTAAAACTATCAACAGATGGTCATGATGTTAAAAACTATCAACAAGTGGTCATGATGTTAAAACTATCAACAGATGGCTATGATGTTATAACTACCACCAGATGGTTGATGTTAAACAGATGGTTATGATGTTAAAACTATCAACAGATGGTTATGATGTTAAAAACTGTCAGCACTATAACTGTAATGATGTAAAATATAACATCATGACTGCTGGCTGTGAACTATCAAAATGGCATTTTGTTGTGGTGTAAAAACTACCATCTAATCTGTGTGGTGACAAAAACTACCAACAAGTACAATGAATATTTACTGTTATACCAACATCACTGTGAACAACATCTTCCATGAAACTTACCACCCTACACCGGTAGCAAGACTGCGAATTGTCTACAATACTTCCTGTAGCCTGGGTGGCTGTTGGCTGCAAATGTTTCACGCTCATATTCACTCTCAAGTTCTTCTCTTTCACCGTTTCCTTCATCATTTTGAAATTACTTCTCAAGACCGACATAAACTTTGATTTCCCATTAGCTGTGTTTGGAGACAATACAGATGTGGGACTTGCAAGTGTGGAGGAGTCACCTGCCCCCGGAGTGCTCTGTGATTTTGATTTCTGGGCAGGCAGCGTCTGGGAAGAGTCTGGCTGACCAGTAACAGACTTTGACGCTTCTGTGTTGCTAGAATAAATGTCTATCAGTTCCGATTCATCACAAAGATCGGCATGAGCTGTGGATTGTGTTTCAGTTTTAGTTGGGCTGATTGGCAGGTCATCAAATTTGACATGCCACTGAGCTGTGGACTTGACCTGTGAATTTACTTGCTCTGTTAGGGGAAGTGAACTTGGTGGTTGGGGGCTTTCATTTATGACTGTCCAGTCTTCACTTGGTGCACGTAATGGCGGATTCTCAAACTTTTCCTGACCTGAAAAGTATGTGGAATCATATTAAGTTAACTTCTGATGAAAACAGATTGAAATTTACAATGTACAAACTGAAACTATAAAATCTTTCATTTCACTTTCTTGCAAACTCTGTATATAAATAAAAGCCTATCACTCAACACATACTGTCTCTCTGGCCAAAAGTTTCTAGAAACCTCCATCATATGCTCTTTATATTTCATTTTAGTCAAGAACTTCTAGTTGGAAAGAATTCTTTCCAGTCATTTTTATCCCAATTTCTTTGTCACTCATCTCTCATTTGCTCTTTGACATCATTTTGAGAAGTCACAGTAAAAAAAAATAAATTCCTTTCACATTCTTAAAACACATACCTACAAACATTAACCCTTTAGTCACTGATGGCTTTTTTTTTTCATTCACCCATTGTGAGCTCTGATGTAACCTTATTTTCATACACTGATAACTGCATGCATGCTTTGTAGTTTAATATTCTCTGATTTCAGTGGCAGTTCACTAACACAAATGCATCTGGTATCTTTTTTTTTCACAACTGAGTTGACTGAAGTGCCTCAATACTAAATGAAGTTAGCAAATATATCACTGGTTTTCAGCATAATGTTTTTCACCAACTACTTGGCAACATGTGCTGCAGAAGATAAAAAAAGCTCTAATATGATTTACATTGGTTCTGTCATATTTTTACATTTAGAAGAGAATAAGCAACAAAACTTCTCTTGCTCACTTCCAGAAGAGCGTATGGAGGTAACTGCATTCCTTATCTCTGTACGAAGATTGAGCATGGACCAGTACGGTGGCTGCTCCTGGTATTCAGAATGACCCTTGCTCTCACCCAAGTCTTTGACCATATCCAAACTATGAGTGGACAGGTTGTCCGAGTCCACAGACCCTCTGCCAAGCAGACCACTGGCATCAAGTTGTTTCTGTAAAAGTGGGATAAAACCACCTCTGTGTTTAAAATATTGACTCAACAGGGAGGAATGTTTATGCTTTATTAAGTCAAAATGACATACATGGGTGGGTGGGTGGGTGGGTGGGTGGGTGGGTGGATGGGTGGGTGGGTGGATGGGTGGGTGGGTGGATGGGTGGATGGATGGATGGATGGATGGATGGATGGATGGATGGATGGATGGATGGATGGATGGATGGATGGATGGATGGATGGATGGATGGATGGATGGATGGATGGATAAAAAGACCTAAACAAATTGAGTACTGACACGTTTTCCCATGAAATGATCCTGTGCTACAGCAGACCTCTTCAAACTGAAAGCTCTCCTCTTCCTCTGAAGCGCATCCAACCAGTAGTGCATCCGCACGCGTTCCTGTGCATCGATGCTGTACACCTTTCCTTCTGACCTGCGAAATTATACAAATCGATCTGGAACAACTCACATCGGCCTTTTGTTTGCTTTCAAATAAGAAAAAAAAATGTGATATTTTAGTTCCACTCAAATAATCATTGGCAGTAACTGGTGGTATTTATCCGACGTGTATGTGGTATTTTGGAAGCACGAAGATAAGATTCTGCTTACCTTTATCCTGATAACAAATTGTTCCTCGTTTTATATGACATATCCACTAGAAAGAACAGAAGCTTTATAGCCCGTTATCTTCTTTGCATTTCACAAAAAAAAAAAAGCTCACTTAAAGTAAAATATAGACAGCTTTGTTAAACCCCTTAAAACTTGTTCATCCCTTCTTCTCGCTGAAAAGGAAAAAAAACAAACAAAAATTGAAATAAAATGAAGACAGGTAACTAAAAAAACTGTCATCCTCATCGCGAGCGCTTTCAAAGTCCCCACCTGCCTGTCATGACCACTGACCGAACAGTAATTAATGTGTACATACAACAGTTGCCTGCTCATATTTCGCGACTCGGTGTTAATTACTTATTAATGTCCCGTGTTGAAGCAATTATTCTCTGTCAGAGCGGGCGCTGTTTTCTTTGCATTACAGCACGTGTTTACACGACATACTTTCGAGCGGTCTACATAACCAGAGATCCTTCTCTGTCACAGGTATTCAATTCAAGTGCCGTGCCGCGTGGCGTAGGCGATCATTTCTCTCCACAATTCCCTGCCTTTAAACTTGATTATGAGATCCGCCGGTGACTTTCTTCCTAACCACACTGACAGCCCATCCAGCAACTTCTCTCTCTCTCTCTCTCTCTCTCTCCGTCTTCCTGTCTCTTCTTCCCTCAATTTTTCCAGCTGCCACAATGTGTTCCAATTTTCCTCTTCTCAGAAAATGTCCTACAAATCTCGCTTGTATGCCTCTGATCTTTGTTGTAATTTGCCTCTTTCAACTCCAGCCTCTCTTAAGACTTCTTCGTTGCTTTTCTTAGCTGTCCGTGGTACCTTCAACATCCCTCTTATGAACCACATTTCCATGGCCTCCATTTCTCGCTGTACTCTCTTATTCGTGGACCATGCTTCACACCCATAAAACAAAATTGGCTTAATGTAACATTTAAGTACTTGGAATCTTGTTTCCATTGATATGGATCTGTTGCACAAGATGTTTCTCACTTTCTGGAATGCTGACTTGGCCTGAGCATGTCTGCTTTTTATTTCGTTGTGACATTTCCCATCAGCTGTTATAATCGTTCCTAAGTACTTGAATCTATCAATTTGTTTCAGCTCTGTGCCATCGATGGTAATGCTACATTTTGGTGGTATTCTTTTCTTTGAAATGACCATCACTTCACCCTTCTTTTTGTTCAGACTGAGACCTTTATTTTACTTTCACGAACCACGACGTCCAGAACAGCCTGTAGCTCCCCTCCACTTTTATCAATCAGGACTGTGTTGTCTGCATATCTTAAGTTTGTACCCGCCAACTGATATTCCTGGCATGTTCTAAATATTTCTCATTATGTTTTCGCTACACAAGGAGAAGAGGTCAGGAGATAAAACACATCTTTGTCTCACTCCCAATTTTATGTCTTGGAATGCTCCTATTTGGTTCTCAACCCTCACTGCTGCTCATTGCTGCCAATATATGTCTTTGATAAGTTTCAGATCTTTCCCATCTATGTTGATGTCTTCCAGCATTCTTATAATTTCTGTGTGTCTCACTTTATCAAACGCTTTACAGTGGTCTATGAAGCATAAGTATAGGTCCATCTTTACTTCTATCGATCTCTCCATCAATGTTCTTATTATATATATGGTGTTACTTGTACCCTTTCCTTCGATGAAGCCGCATTGTTCTTCAGCAATTTCTGGTTTTATTTTGCTCCTGACTCTTCTCATAACAATATGAAGTAGGATTTTGGTAGCATGGCTCATAAAACTAATGGTTAAATGGTCTTCACATTCAACTGCACCTTGTTTCGTTGGTAGGACAATAAAAATTTATTGCAAAATGTCTGATGGGATATAGTTACTGCTATAGATGTCATTCAACAATCTGGTAATTATTTCTATGCCAAGCTCTCCTAATGCTTCCAATTCTTCCTTGGTGATTTTATCTGATCCTGGTGCTTTGTTGTTTTTCATGTGTTTGATGACTTCTTCCACTTCTGCTTTTAATATGTGAGGCCCTCCATTATTATTTCGTATATCTATTTCGCTTCTATTGTCTTCATAGAGTTCTCTAATGTATTCGCTCCATCGAGCCATTATTTCATCTCTGCCCACTACTGTGTGCCCCTCCTTTGACTTCAGGCGACCAATCTTGTGGTATCTCCTTTTGTTTGTTAACTCCTTTATTTGTTTGTACATATCTCTTGCGTTTCCATGATGGTGTGTCTCTGTTTCACTATCTCTTATTTAGCCACTCCTCCTTAGCTTTATTATATTTGTATCTTATTTCTTTATTTATTTTGTCATATTCATCTTTATCTTTCTTAAGACTTCTTCTCCGATTCATTAGTTGCAAAATTTCTTCTGTCATCCACTCCTGTTTAGCCTGTCTTTTATTTGGAGGTAGGATTCAATAGATGTTTGCTGAATAGAGTCTTTAAGCATATTCTATTGTTCATCAATTGTTTCAATCTTCTCTGTAGCATTATATCTGTTATGTACTATGGTCCTATATTGTTCTTGTATTGCTTTATATTTCCGTAACAGCTCTCTATCTAGTTCTTTGTTTTTAGTTGCTACTTTTAACCTCTTTAGCTGATTCTTACTTTTCCTACGACTGGGATGTGGTCACTATTGCAATCTGCGCTTGGTCTTGTTTTCACGGATATTAGTGAGTTCCTGAATCTTCTGTTGATCATAATGTAATCTGTCTGGTTACGTATGCTATTATCTGGGCTTTTCCATGTCCATAGTCGCCTAGGGTGTTGCTGAAACCAAGTATTTCTTATTATCATTTTATTCTTTTCTGCCCACTCAATCAACATCTCTCCTCTTTTGTTTTCGATTCCTAATCCATAGTTGCCAGTAGCTTCATTGTCTTGTTCAGTCCCTACTTTCGCGTTTAAATTACCTAGCACAAAGTTTACTTCCCAAGGTTTGCACTGTTTCATTGCCATGTCCAGATTGTTGTAAAATTCTTTTATCTCATCATCAGAGCTTTCTGAAGTTGGTGCGTATACTTGGATGAGATTTGTGTCTATTGGGTGGCCCTGTAATTTAACCATTAACACTGTATGATATGCACCAGAAACCTTCCACAGTTCTTGCTGTCTTCTTATCCAATATTATGCCAACTCATTTTCTACACTGGTTTCCCCCGGAATATATAGTATTTTGAAGTCTTTATTATCTCTGCTTCCTGCTCCAGTCCATCTCATTTCACATAAACCAAGGATTTTATTATGTCACAGGTATACCGTCTTCTTTTATATACTGTAAAATAGGTATACCGTCTTCTTTTATATACAGTAAAACATATATACCGTCTTCTTTTATATACAGTAAAACAGGTATACCGTCTTCTTTTATATACAGTAAAACATATATACCATCTTCTCTTACATACAATAATATAGGTATACCGCCCTCCTTTATACACAGAAAAATTGGTGTACCATCTTCTTTTATATGCAGTAAAGGATGTATATCGTCTTCTTTTATGTATAGAAAAATAAGTACACCGTCTTCTTTTATATACAGTAAAACATATATACCGTCTTCTTTTATATACTGTAAAATAGGTATACCGTCTTCTTTTATATACAGTAAAACAGGTATACCGTCTTCTTTTATATACAGTAAAATAGGTATACCGTCTTCTTTTATATACAGTAAAACATATATACCGTCTTCTTTTATATACAGTAAAACATATATACCATCTTCTCTTACATACAATAATATAGGTATACCGCCCTCCTTTATACACAGAAAAATTGGTGTACCATCTTCTTTTATATGCAGTAAAGGATGTATATCGTCTTCTTTTATGTATAGAAAAATAAGTACACCGTCTTCTTTTATATACAGTAAAGAAACAGAGCACAGTATTGTATGATAAGACTAAGAAAATCATAAACAAAGCACTTTTCGACAAAAGAGAAGGAAAAACTACAAGAGAATTTGCTGGGAGTCGAACTCCGTACTCCGGTAGGATGAGCAACCGTCTAGCCAAGAGAGAACAGCCTAATAATCAACTCAGCCATCCAGCACCACCCTTCCCCCCCCCCCCAGAAAAAAAGGTGTTTGAAAGCTAAGTCATCAATATATGTTGGAACAAAACGAAATTCGTGGCACCCGGAAAGGAAACGAGGCCATGACACAGACATTCCGTCGCTTAGATTAAGTCTCTCGCAGGTACCAAACTTAAAACACAGACATTCCATCGCTTAGATTCAGTCTCTTGCAGGTAGCAAACTTAAGACACAAACATAAACATGGTCTATTGCAAATGTTTAGAGAACAATGGACAACAATAACAACAAACAAACAAATACTTTTTTACATAAAAATGGTTCCAGTCTATGGTTTCAGATACGAAAGCCTTGTTGTTTCCTATTTGTCTTTTATATATACTTTTTTTCCAAAAGAAGCTGTCCCCTCTCCCAAGTTTCTATAAAAACTAAATCAAACTGGTTTTCTACCTTGTTCTCTGAGTTTCCTGTCAAACTTTTCTCTTCCTATTTAATATCAACTCTTATAACTAAATTTTTTTTAAATTAGTTGAGAAACACATAAATGCCTTTGAATGTAAATGCTACAGAAGAGTTCTTCAAATATCATGGACACAAAAAAGAGCAAATATATCCATACTACAAGAACTAAGTATCGAAGAAGGCTGGCTAGTAATGAGAATTAAACAGAGAAAACTTAAATATTTTGGACACATTAAACGTCATGATAATTTAGAGAAGACCGTCTTGGAAGGATACACAATGGGAAAAAGAAAGAGAAGAAGACCAAGGCAAAATGGCCGCAAGACATCGTTGATGATCTGCAAATGGATGCATCAGCAGCAGGCCATCTTGCTCACAAGCGAGAGGCCTACAGGAGAGCTGTTAGGGAGCCAAAGTTCCGCAAGGGACATGCAAATGAATGAACTAAAATATATTCACAATTATATTCATAATTTTCGGTTACAAGGGACTATGCCATACTGAGACTTTCCATGACTGACTCGAATGTAATAAGTGGCATACGGCGGGTTATATGTGTGTAAAAAAAAACAAATCAATTCTGGGACTCTTACTCGGCAGTTCTGTTTTGTATTTTTTTAAACCGAACTTATCTGTTATTGATCGAAATATGTGTTACTCTATCCATCTTGTTCTTGTAACGAATCCAGTTCACCTGGGAGGTTTGCTACTCTCTCCAGTGGGGCGGTGATGACGATAAACAGCGACAAACATCACTGCCACCCTCGTGGATACAATATAAGTAAAGTGACCAACTGTCCCGTATTATATGGGACATTTGTAATTTTACAAATTTTTGTCCCGGGAATCGTACAACTTTGGTCGGGGCGCCTAAAAGTCCTCTATTTTATGATAGATGTCCCATATTGTCTTGTATCCGCGTCTTTGATCACCGCATGTTGGGAAATGAAATGTCGGCGTTTGTATGGGCTGTCGAGAAGGAAATTTTTGTGTTAAGTTTAGACATGACGCAGACAAGTTAAAATCCTTCATTTTAAACTTTTTTAAAAAAACGTATTTAACCCCAACATTCCCCCCCCCCTCCTCCAAACCCGAGTCCCGTATGTGATCTTGGTAAAGACAGTCACGTTAATATGAGACGAAACAATGCCCTCTAAGGTGGGGGAAGTAGGGAGAATGTGTTGATCAACAGTGAATTCAGACTGGTTTCCCTGACTGAAAGAGGCTGCTGTGAAAAAGAAAAGAAAGAAAGAACGTGATTAAAGTTAGCACTGACCGACTCATTCATTCCCTCCCTTCCCCACTCACTGACTGATTCATTCACCCCCTCCCTTACTCAATCCCACGCTCCCTTAATCACTGATTATTCACTCCCTCCCTCACTCATTTATACTTATTCCATTTACTCCCCCCCCCCACTCAACCACTTACTCCTTCGGTCATTCACTCCCTCATTCAATTACCTACTTCATCACTTACCCCTTCACTCAATCACAAACTCGATCACATAAACGGCGACAAACGATCACGTTTGGCACAAAAGAACAGATTCTTTTTTTTTAATGAGAGGTGATCGAATGAAAGGCTTGAGCAGGAGTTCTCTGCCAGTGGGGAATTCCCAGGGGGCAATTTTAGAATCGGGAATGGGTGTGTAGAAGAGAGAGTGAGAGAGAGAGAGAGAGTTTTGCGATCGCAGTTTGAGTCTATCAATCTGTGGCCCCCATTTCCTCCTCTCTTCCCCCCTCTCCCCCCCCCCCAAAAAAAAAATTCCCCGGGGAAGGAAGGGAGAAGAGAATTTCTCGCTGGCTGAGAACTTTGGGCTGGAGAGCTCTCCGTTTTATCTGGTCTCAGCAAATGTGGTCTTTGAAAAAGAAAAAAAAAAAAACAGAAAAAAAACATGCTGAAATCGTTTTGCTCTTCTAGGGGAGGGGGTATACAAGTGAAAAAATAAGAAGGCACCAAGTAATTAACTGAGAGATCGCTAGACACTTTCTTAATGGCAAAATGTCAGCTTTGACAAGTGACATTTTACACACAATAGAAATACGGCAAGTGACACGGCCTGTTAATCTCAGTTATAATTTAGGACACGGGGGGAAGAAACTTCCCAATCTCTTACGCTCGTTCCTAAATTATGTTGCTGTTGCTTCCCTTGATCCAGAAAATTAAAGATGTATCTAAACAAAGTATAGCGCAGAATCCACGTGGACCCATCTGTTTGGTTTCATACGTTCATTACTTCATTATGTGAAATGAAATCATTAATATTTTAAAAATCTGTCCTTCACTGAAAGAAACAGAACAATGATCTATGATTTTAACTGTACTATTTTAACAAATATGGGAGAAGGAGAAAAAAAAAAAGAAAAGATAAGTAATGATAAATCACAACAAAAGTAAGAATACAGGATCTGGAAATCCACTTTCACAGTGAATGATATTGTATGAAGAAGTACTTCATTGCAAAAAAAAAAAAATGTAAGTGGGTTACTCATCACTGTCATTATGACAAGCCTACAGGTTCCTGGCTTCACTCTTTTGAACCAGGATCTTGACATGTACATGGGCTTTCCTGACCCACAGAAGGAACAGCACAGGTGGAGCCAGAATTCATTATATTCAATACAAGAATGGTATCAGTTCAGTCTTTCCCATCCTGCAGCACTTCATAGCCGCTATTTATCTACTGCCCTGCAGACTGATCATGCTTTTCCACAATTCTCTGTTCCAAGGCTGAATGCAAGCTGTACTAAACACAGCTCTAGGAAATTACATAGCTCTGCATGACACTAAGTAATTCTCAGATTCAGAATTCCAGCAAAATTTATTGCCGTGGTGTATATATCAAACCTTATCACAAGCCAGACATCACAAGAGGACACGGAAATCTAAAAAAGTAAGCACGAATACAAAAATCAGGATATTTAAGAGTAGTGCACTACTCTATGGAAGTGAATGCAGGAAAATCACCAAAACCATAGAAAACAAGCTGAATTCTTTCCAGACTAAACGTTTACGAAGAATTAGAAGAATATTTTGGCCAAACACCATTAAAATTATATTCACCATTAAAATGCCAAATTAATAGGCATAAAATCCCTTGATGAGGTTGAAAAGCTTGCCATAAACAGGAAATCCTGGGAAATTACTATGTGAGCCCTATGTGATGTTTAACAGCACAGGAAGGATGTAAGGTAATTCACTAGATCATAAGGATAAAAGATGGGATATGAGAGCAGGCTGTCACAAACTGAAGTTAACAGTTGAGAATCAGACTTACAGAGGACAGATAAGTTACAAGGTTGTGTGCGATCAATGGAAAATGATATTATAAACTTCGGGGACCAAGAAGAATGGAAAATGATATTATAAACTAAGAGTGACCAGGAACAAATGGAAAATGATATTATAAACTAAGAGCAACCAGGAACAAATGGAAAATGACATTATAAACAGAAGGACCAAGAAAAAAAATGGAAAATGGCAGTATAAACAAATAGGGACCAGGAACAAATGGAAAACAATAAACTGAGAGTGACCAGGAAGAATGGAAAATGACGACCTGAGGGGAGGGCTGGAAGACTAGAAAATGACATTATAAACTGAAGGGAACCAAGAGGAATGAAAAATAACATCATATACCGAGGGGGTGGGGGGGAATGGGACACAAAGAATGGAAACTGACACAAAATTAATGGACAAAACAATGCTGCAGATATGAAAACAGTAGATACTGTAATTAAATGTTTACAAAGAATTAGAAAAATATTTTGGCCAAACACCATAATAAATAACATCTTGTTGGCAGAAATGCAGATGAAGCCACTGACAGCAATTATTGAGGAAAGACACTGGCGATGGTTGGGACATGTGCTCCGAATGACTGACAACTCACTACCAAAAATAGCACTAAGGTGGACACCACAGGGGAAAAGAAGTAAGGGTAGACTAAAAGAGACATGGAGAAGAACAACAGAAAGGATGTTGAGCAATAGAGGGCTCACCTGGGCAAGAGCGGAAAAAACGGCAAAGGAAAATTTGTGGAAAACCTTTGCGGAAGCCCCATGTGCCCTGGGCACTTAAGGTTCAGAGAGAGAGAGAGACTGTAACTGGAGTAAGACCAGTTTGATATATGCTGACAGTAAATTACAAGCAGCAGAGGAAAATAAATGCAGCAACATGTCAGTGAGGTAGAGTGATGAGACAAAGTTGTACCTCACATTTAAACCAAGAAATTCTAAACTGGCATGCTAATACATGAAAGACTTTTAATATGTGAAAAAAACAACATGTGAAAATATAACAGACTGCTACTGAATTCAGTTTAACAATGAGATGTGCCACTGAATGCATCTTGCTCCAAGAATTTCAGATAAAGGATTGCGAATTTGTATTACTGAAACATTCACCCAATTCATAAGTGGTCAATCTTAAAAATAACCAGAAGTGGTCACCAACTCTGAGGCTGGTTGTCTCAGTAGTAACTCCCACAATTCCATCATACATCTTTCATGAAGAATGTGAGTTGGTCTTAGGAAATGTAATAGACTGGATTTTTAGAAACTATAAGTTAGGTAACACTAGAATAGTTTCCTTGCATAATCTGGTCTTAAAGCAGTGTGGGTTCTTCCTATATGGGAACTTAAACTGATCTGTAGAACATTCAGTTAGGAGAGCACAGAGCTTCACTGAAAACTTTGTGGGTATCAAAGATCCTTTTCTTCGGCATTTAGTTTCCTATGCACCCTCATCAAGACAAGGAGATGGATCCACCTTCATGAATCTCATCAGTGTATGAGTTCTTCATGCATGCCCATAGTTTTCCATTCACTCTTTCCATGGGACAGGTTTGGAGAACAGGGATGGCAAACATCTCTGAGGCTGTGTGGCAAGTTGCCTGGAATTACTGTTAAAAACTTCCCTCATGACCCACAAAGAATTTTCAAAAGTACTGCACAGTTTTGGGTTCTGACTGCCAAAGAGAAAAAAAAACTGCAGGTCACTTTCAGAATACACACAGTTGGTTTTTCACTCTTGCTGTAGAAGGTGTAGATCTATTAAAAAAAAAAAAAGGTAAAGGTAATCCTGTCGTGTCTTAGAGGCACATAGGGATATGGTGTTAGTGTCCATATTTTCCTTGACCTGTTAGCACATTAGAGGGTGATATGGTCATTATCACGCCTGGCCGCCTCTCCTTCTCCAACTCCAGAAGTCGAGTATTCATTTCTACAGCTGGGTGACTGGGGTGCCTCTGGACAGATTCGAACCCCTGACCTTCGCCATGAGAGACCAGTGCACTAACCACTTCACAACTCAGACACCCATCTATAGCATGTATTTTTTTTAGTCTGGAGTCCAGTTTGCAGTCACAGAGTGGGGTTTGTACATCCTTCAGTTTATGCAGATGGTGCCAGGATTAAAAGGGTGTGAAGTTATATGAATTTTGTTTCTTTTACTGTTAAGTATTCACAATGAGACACTATCATATGTTGAGCTCAGTCAGGTTTTAGTGAAGGTATCTTGGACAAATGATTATAGGTTTTCAGAAAGATTTGCAAGGATACTGAAGATAATTTAAGAATGATGTATTCATTATACAGTGTATGTATGCCTAACTGAATCCAATGAATATTCACTTAGTACTGACAATGGGCTAAAATAACTGCCTCCAAAAAAGCTGTTAATCATGTGAAGCACATAAAAAGGGAGATTACTGAGACATTGGCGGATTATACACACATAAATCACTTGTAAAGTCAACCCACCTGATTTCAAATAGACCTGGTTTATCTCTGTTGTTAGCATCATAGGTCAGCGACGAGTTTCTCAAATCAATCTCTCCTAAGGGCAGTAAATCCTGAGGCTGGCGGTAGTAGTACAGTTTGCCTGTATCATCCCCGTACACGAACCAGACCTGTTTAACGGCCCTGCGAAAACCAACTCCTTGCAGTTTGAGCCATCCAGCCAGTTTCGCCTCTTCCGGAACCGCGGATCTCTTCACTGGAGACTCTATAGGTGAATCGTTACTACCGGGAGATGAAACTATTTCGATGCTGATTTCCTCGTCCTCTACCCCATCATCAACTTCTTTTACATCAATTTCCTCCAAGCTCTCGCTCGTATCTGGAGAGCTTAAAAGACGCTTCTCGTCGTCGAGTTCTCCGACAACACCCCCCGTTTTTTCCGCCATCGTGGTTTGTTTACGATCACTTTTGTCTCTTCTAATGAACGAGAGCTACCCTGCAAGGTCAGCCAGTACGGTACAGCAAAATGCACATTAATTAAGAAAATGGAATAAGAAAATACAGGCCCCTAAAACATAGATATGCAGAAGAATGGTGCGAGTTCTGCGGACATTAAATAAAACACTGAAGTACCAAATTAAATGGAAAAGGAATCTGACTTAAAATATGTCGGCCATGTTAAAAAAAAAACCCAACAATACTATGATGTAAACTATACCTGAGGTAAAAGTGGGGCAGTAGGAACACAGCCATAAGTGGCTAAGCAACAACATCCTGACACTGACATGAATCAAGCTGGTTAGATGTAGTGTGAAGAGGTTACGCAGTACATAAAGCTTACTACACTATATAATAAGTTCAAACGAAAATATGTTTTAAATATACTCATGGAAAAAGTAAGTGTGGAATCTTTTAAAAAGCACAATGAACGTGCTCAGGTTATGACTGAAATAAAATTTGGCACACATTATTTTTTATTATCCAGTAACAGATAAAATGATAACTTTCAGGCAGTCATTTGTCACCAAAAAAAAAGTGAAAAAAAAAAACTCACCTGGCTCACCACCCCAAGAAAAGAAAATCAGGCTTTCCATATCACGTGTGTCCTCCTCGGGCAGTTATCACTGCTTGACACCGCCTTCTCATCGAACCAATGACACGTTGTATCAATTGTTGATGCATGTTATTTCATTCTTCTTGCAATGCTTGGGCTAATTCTTTGCGGTTTCCAGGACAATTGTGTCGTATTCGCAACCTGCGGTCCAGTTCATTCCAAATGTGCTCGATATGTGACAGGTCCGGTAAAACTGCTGGCCATGGCAAGACAGTAATCTGATGCTGCTGAAAGTGGTCCCTGACCACACGTGCGACATGTGGACGAACCTTATCCTGCTGCAGTATCATGCCTTATCCATTAGCATCCAGAAAAGACATTACGTGGCGTGTAATGATTCCATCCCTATATCGTAAACCTGTACGGTTGCCATTGAGGAAGACTAGATTTGTTCAGTCAGCATAGGAAATTCATTCCCAAACCATTACACTGCCTCCTCTCCTCCTATCCACCTCTAGCATACAGTTATTCGCAAAGCGTTCTCCTCTTCGCCTGCACACTAAAGCACTGAACTCATCAGTGAATATGATCCGTCTCCAGTGATGATAGGGCCATGCCAGGTGGTGCCTGGCCCAGATCAAGCGGGTTTGTCAGTGGCGAACTGTCAGTACTGGTCTAACTGCAGGCCTATGAGGTGGGAGATTTACCTCTCCGAGTCTTTTCCACACTGTCCTGCCCAACACACGTCTTAAACCTGGAATGTTGCTGGCAGACCATGTTGCCTGGAGAAACCTGTTACGAAGGCGCATGAGGTGGATGTAGCGGTCTTGTGCAAGGGTGGTAACTCGTGGTCTACCGCTTTTATGGCGGTCAGCAACGGAACCATTTTGGTTAAAAGGATTTTGAAGCCGTGATATTGTGTTTCTGTGAACATTAAAATGTTGAGAATAGAGGAGCAACATCTATTCAAATGTGAGAAGTACAATGACCTGGTCAAGCAACTGAGGCAGGGGGAAGGAGTCAGGGCACAAATGATAGCTGTAGAAGTGGGAGCGAGAGGATTCGTAGCATACGACCTATGTACACAACTGGGCATAAATGGACAAACAAGAGCAAGAGCATTGAAAAGCCTTTCAGAAACAGCAGAAATGGCTTCATGCTGGCTCTGGTGTATGCGAAATAAGCATTGAGAACATAAATGGTTTCGTTTGCCACAACCAATACCAGTCCTCCATAGCTAAATCGCTAAAGACACATTTCAAAGTGCAGTGCCAACTCAATCGCCGGACGAAAAAAAAGCAACAACTCACAAGACCTCTGGGAGTCATGACCCAGAGGGACCCACCCCCACCCCTCCTTTTAGAGTGTCAGGAGTTTAATAGGGCCGAAACACTTGTCTGATGGAGGGGGGTACTTCCTCTGATGATCTGAAGGAGTTGTCCGCTCTCTACAGTAGAGAGTTTCCTGCATATTGAGATACTGCTGCTACTGCTGATCCAGCAATTAATTAACATCCCAACAGCTATTTCTCGCTGATGTTCGTTCAATCTTGGCATGATGAAAAAAAGATGTTTATGTTGGAATTCCACTGTTCCTTTCTTCAACGATTACGTGAAGAGATCTCTGAGAATAGAATTACACACTTATCCTCATTTTATCCGTGGTCTGTAACCGATCATTACACTTGATTTCACCTGATCTGTGGTTATCTCCTCATGAATAGTGCGATCAACTTCGTGCAGCACGCAGAAGTGGACAACACTCAGACAAAACTTCGTGACAAATCTGATTTCATTTCACTCATGACACCGTGGTTGGTGCGCCTGACAACATTGCACACTTACTTTTTTCCGTAAGTAATATATACATTTTTAAAAATTATTACTTTCAGTTGATTAGATCATCCTTGAACTCTGGACCAGTCCATTGGGATTCCAGTCTTCTCATTATTAATCTGTGTAGAGCAGTGATTTCCAAAGTGGTGGTCCATGGTTAAGGGGGTGGGGGTGAGGAGAAAAGTAAAAGTGACAGAACAGGGCATTACAACTGAGGAAAAAATCTGAGGGGGGGGGGGGGGGGTTGAGACGTGGCCTATGAGACAGAAAAAAAAAAGCCTGAGAACGTTTGGGAACTGCTTGTGTAGAGCAATTGGTGACACTAGTTCTATGTTGACTTAAGAGTTCCTCTGCCACCAGCATATCACTCACTCACTCTCACACACACGCGCTCCCCCCCCCCCCCCCGCGACTCACTGAATGTTATTACTGGCTTTTTTAAAGCAGAAATGCTGTACCAAATTATTATTTTTATTTGTAACTGTGTAAAACTAAACACATACTAACCTAAATGATTATGTGTATATGAAATACTTATCTGAATGTATAAATTAACAATACATCTATTTCCAAGACTTCAGGATAAAATACACTGTGCACCTATACTACTGTAACATTCCTCCAGTCCTTACACATCATCTTATGTCTTGTCCATAGAAAATCTTATCTTATATCCTTCCCGTGCCGTTAAACGTCACATAGGGCTTGCAAGGTAGTTCGCCAAATTTTCCTGTCTTCGGCGACTCTTTCAACCTCATCAAAGGATTTTATGCCTGTTAATTTGGCCTCTCTTAACAATGTCCTCTTCAGAGTTTCACGTGGTCTGCCTCTTTTTCTTTGGCCTGTTGTGTTCCACCTGATAGCTTGTTTTGGGATCCATAGGAAATAATGGCTGCAATTTATCTTCAGCTTTTCCTGCATCTTCACACTACATCCAGGCAAGCTGATTCATGCCCATCTCTGGATGTTGTTGCTTCGCCTTGTAAGCCCTTGATGCCACACCTTCAACAACGCTAGCCAGGTTTCCAGTGCGGCATTCAACCTTTTGATATGGCTGACGTATTTTAAGTTGTTCTTCTTATGTTTTCATTTTTTTTTTTCAGTTAATTTGGTACTTTGTTGTTTTACTTTCTGTCACAGAAATTTGCAATAAAATATACAAACTTATACCTCAAATACTTTGGAGCAGCAATAACTTCAGATGGGAAATGCAGAACAGAAATTAGGAACAGAATAGGCCAAGCAAAGACTGCATTTCAGAGAATGAGAAACATATTATCCAATACATCCTTAATGTTAGAAAACAAGTCCTAAAATGCTATATTGAACCTATCTTGTTATACAGAAGTGAATCATGGACAATAGGCAGGTCTGCACAAAAATCTTTGGAGGCAGCAAATGTGGTTTATTAGAAGAATGTTGTGAATCCCCTGGACAGCAAAAATAACTAATGAAGAATGTATGAGAAGAGCTGGAGAGCCAAAAAATCTTGTCAAAAAGATAAGAGAGAGACAATGTACTTTCATAGGACATGCAATGAGAAGAAAGGGCATTGAAAATATTATAACAACAGGAAAAATAGAAGGAAGAAGATCAAGAGGAAGACCAAGAGAAATGTACTGGACAGTCTGACGAGATGGTGTGAGAGGAGATCACCAACTGAGCTGATGGCCTGCATGAAGGATCGTGTACTCTGGAGAAGCATAATAGCCAATGCCAGTCAGTACGGCACCTGATGATACCTCATAACATATAAACAGACTTATACCTCAAGAAATGAAACACTCAGAGTTTGTGGCACTACCCAAGAAAGCAAGTCACAGACTGCAGAGATTTTACAACTATAAGTTTGACTTCAAGTTTAAAATGACTGAAATTCTCCTAAAACTCAACTTTGAAAGAACAAAAAATAAAACTGATAAAGAAGTCATTGAAGAACAATTGCTTTGAAGTAGAATAATGGAACAAGAAAGATGATTTTTTTTTTTGGCATAAGAAAGATGATGGAGAAGAACACAGAAGTTCAGAAATATATATGTACCTGTTTTATAGATTACACTAAAGTTTTTTGCCAGGGTAAGGCATTACAAACTAATAAAATGTTTTCAGGAAATCAATCTTGATGGGAAAAACATCAAATTATAACAAATCTCTACCGAGGGCAGGATACAACACAGTCACCAACAACAAATGTACCCGTAAAGAGGGAAGTCAGGCTTGGATGCATGTTGTCTTCATATCTATTCAACCTGTACTCAGACGAACATCTTCAGATACTCATACGAACTATCAGGACTGAACTCATGGAGAAGAAATATCAACAATCTAATGTATGCAGATGACACAGACCTTTTGCAGAGATTCCACAAAACTACACAAGAATGGTGACTTGAGGTCAGTATCAAGAAGACCAAAGTAATGGTGTACCGCAGGAATGACCAAAAGCCGCAGATAGATATAACCGTAAACAACGAGAAATTGGAACAAGTGACAAACTACAGCTACCTGGGTCATATACTAACCAAGGATGGGAGATGTGAAACAGAGATAAAGAAAAAAAATAGGAATGGCAAAACATAAAAGTAAGATTTGTAAAACGCTATATCTATTCTATATTACCATATGGAGCAGAAATCTTGACTCTATGTAAAACACTGGAGAGAAGTATAAATGCAGCAGAAATGTGGATCTACAGAAAATTAGATCATATATCATGGAAAATGAAAAGAACAAAAGCACAAGTATCAGAACAACTACAAGTGAAAGATTCTTAAAGATTTCTCAAAGAAAGAAGGATTAAGAAAACAAAATACTTTGGCCATAACAAAAGAAATAACAATAAAGACCATACTAGAAGGAAAGGTAGAAGGAAAGGTTGAAGGAAAAAGAGCAAGAGGTGGACAGTGATGTAGACAAGAAGATAACATTGACAGTGAACAGAATACAACCTGACTGGGTGAAACATCAAAGTGAGATCGTGAGGAAATTGGAAATTCATTACTGGACAATCTTCACTCTGAAGACGGCACATGATGAAGATGATGATAAATAAATATGTGGCAAAAGGTAAATTATATCTGGCTTAGAAAATAGATCTTAGGAAACATGGTATATCAGTTTTGCCACCACCATCATCAGGTTAAGTCTAACATGGATGGTTGGAAAGAAGCATGACTTTCAAATGAAGCAGCACTACAAGAGATAACCTTTTACAAAAGACTTTCTACACTGCCATCTTCTATAGTCTTTCTACATTGCCATCTTCTAAACAAGTTCTCCAGAGTATGCTACCATGATGTACTGTTCACAAATGAATGCACACTATTCAATGTCAGCAGTCAGACAAGAACACATTTTCACCACAGCATCTGTGGTGTTTTTTTTTTTTTTGCTATTTTTTTTTTTTAATGCCCATTTTCACAATGTCATCATTCCATTCCTGAAATTCAAATAACATTCACAGAGAATGTGTCTCTTTGAATTATTTTTGCTGTTGGACAGTTTCAGAACATATCTTTTCCTGAATCATTTAGGTCAAAGATGTTTCCCCAGGTGGTTACTGTTTACTTTGTATCTCTTTTCTAAACAGGAGAATAGCAGTTCTGCCACTTTTCTGGAGCTCCTCTGTTTGTTTAAAAATACAGACACCATTTAAATCTAATTTCTCCATATCCCCTTAGAAACTTACAAACTTAGTTTAAGAGTATGTGTAGATTCCTGCAACCATCATGATTTCTGGTTTTCTGTGATTTCTGAACATTGTAGGCAGTTACAAAAATGTGATAAAATTTGAAGATCCTTTAGATATATTTATTGCAGAAAATACCACACAAAAAAATAAGATATGCAAAAAAAAAAAAAAGACATGGACAATTTATTTAAAAAAAACATACACATATGCTATAACATCACAGGGGATATGGTCTTAGTGTCTATATTTTCCTTGACCTATCTGCACCAGTCAGTCAGTCATTTGCATGTCCCTTGGGGAGCTCTGCCTCACTAACAGAAACTGCCTCACTAACAGAACTCCTGTAGGCCATCTGGCAGTACTGCCCACACATTACAGGCTAATACTGTCAGCATCAGACTTGCACTTTTCCTTCCACAGCTCCAGAAGGTGCCAGGTACCGATTTTTACAGCTGGATCAGCAGGGTGTTTCCAGCCAGATCCAAACCATCAACCTCACCATGAGAGATCAGTGCACTAACCATTTTGCTACTTAGGTATTCTGACAATCTACTGTCAGCAAGCTTATCTATAGCATCACTTGATGTAGCATATAACTCAGACCCATCCATATGTATTGTTTAACTGTGACTAATTAGTCACTTCCTAGAACATCGTGAGATGTTCTGTAAGGCAGAACAAATTTTCTCGACTTCTCACAGTCTGTAGCCAGCCTTTGCATGCTGTCTCATTTATGTTACATACAGTGCATACTGTTCATCTTGGCTTGTGCAGCTCTTTGCCTGGTTGTCTTTGGTCGACCTCTACTTCACTTTCCTGCAGGAGTCTTTCACAAGGATGTTTAGTGTTAGTACAGGGCAGTGATTCCCAAAGTAGGAGGGACCACTCCTATCTGTGACAGTACAGGGCAGTGATTCCCAAAGCAGGAGGGACCACTCCTATCTGTGACAGTACAGGGCAGTGATTCCCAAAGTAGGAGGGACCACTCCTATCTGTGACAGTACAAGGCAGTGATTCCCAAAGCAGGAGGGACCACTCCTATCTGTGACAGTACAGGGCAGTGATTCCCAAAGTAGGAGGGACCACTCCTATCTGTGACAGTACAGGGCAGTGATTCCCAAAGCAGGAGGGACCACTCCTATCTGTGACAGTACAGGGCAGTGATTCCCAAAGTAGGAGGGACCACTCCTATCTGTGACAGTACAAGGCAGTGATTCCCAAAGCAGGAGGGACCACTCCTATCTGTGACAGTACAGGGCAGTGATTCCCAAAGTAGGAGGGACCACTCCTATCTGTGACAGTACAGGGCAGTGATTCCCAAAGTAGGAGGGACCACTCCTATCTGTGACAGTACAGGGCAGTGATTCCTAAAGTAGGAAGGACCACTCCTATCTATGACAGTACAAGGCAGTGATTCCCAAAGTAGGAGGGACCACTCCTATCTGTGACAGTACAGGGCAGTGATTCCTAAAGTAGGAAGGACCACTCCTATCTATGACAGTACAAGGCAGTGATTCCCAAAGTAGGAGGGACCACTCCTATCTGTGACAGTACAGGGCAGTGATTCCCAAAGTAGGAGGGACCACTCCTATCTGTGACAGTACAGGGCATTGATTCCCAAAGTAGGAGGGACCACTCCTATCTGTGACAGTACAGGGCAGTGATTCCCAAAGTAGGAAGGACCACTCCTATCTATGATAGTACAAGGCAGTGATTTCCAAAGTAGGAGGGACCACTCCTATCTGTGACAGTACAAGTCAGTGATTCCCAAAGTAGGAGGGACCACTCCTATCTGTGACAGTACAGGGCAGTGATTCCCAAAGTAGGAGGGACCACTCCTATCTGTGACAGTACAGGGCAGTGATTCCCAAAGTAGGAAGGGCCACTCCTATCTGTGACAGTACAGGGCAGTGATTCCCAAAGTAGGAAGGGCCACTCCTATCTGTGACAGTACAAGGCAGTGATTCCCAAAGTAGGAGGGACCACTCCTCCCTGTGATAGTACAGGGCAGTGATTACAAAAGTAGGAGGGTGGTGAGGGACAAGGGAATCACTGGGGGCATCACAATAAAATGATTGTAAAAAAAAAAAAACCTTTGGGAAAGCTAGGAATATGGCCTTGGAACCAAGGGGGCAACAGCATAGGAGATGAAATGACACATCCATTTCCAGTGTAAGGCTGAGATAATTAACAACAAAACATAATTATGTGACACACAAATTAAACATAAAGCTATCAATTTTTATAGAAAGTAAGACAAAACTTTTCAGCTCATCCTTTTACTCTTCAGTTTCCAGAAATCTCTCTCTCTCTCTCTCACATTCATTCCTTTGTCACTTGACTAGATCTAAAGCTGTACTCAAGAGTCGGAACATCTCTGGTTGTCTCTGATAGGCTTCAAATGTTTTCTCTTCACCCGACTGCCGCAATGGGGGTAAGGGCACTTGCGTTCTGGAGGGCCCTAGCATGAACAAAAGGAAGTATTGATGTACTGTTTATTTATAAGCTGGTGGTGCATGACAAACTTAGGGTTAATGTCACTGAACAAACATAATTTGACCTAGTTTTGAAAGAGTTTCCTGTAACGTATTCTCTCTCTCTGAACCTTAAGTGCCCAGGGCACATGGGGCTTCCGCAAGGGTTTTCCACAAATGCCTGTCCTTCGCCTTTTTTTCTGCTCTTGCCCAGGTGAGCCTTCTATTGCTCAACATCCTTTCTGTTGTTCTTCTCCATGTCTCTTTTGGTCTACCCTTACTTCTGCTCCCCTGTGGTGTCCATCTTAGTGCTATTTTTGGTAGTGAGTTGTCAGTCATTCGGAGCACATGTCCCAACCATCGCCAGCGTCTTTCCTCAATAATTGTTGTCAGTGTAACGTATTACTCATTTAAAAAACTCATCATCAACAATATGATCTATTCATGAAATCTAAGGCAGCTAAAGGTTCCAAGCTAACATTTCTCAAGACCATCAACTGCCACATAACCACTCAGAATATTTGAAGTGCTCTTTTGTTATAAAATCTACAAAGTTGACACAAGTTAAACTGAAACAGCTCTCAGCTGCATTTCAGAGCACCACTTCACGGGGAAACATTACCATAAAAAAACATTATCATTCGTTACACTGAAGAATGTATCTGGGTCTCATGTTTGTCTTAAGATTTTAGTATCTAAACTGAGATAATAAAGAGACTTCAAAAGAATTACACTGCCATACAAACTCAGTATAGTCTCTCTCAGTTGAGACATGTGATAAAAGCTATGGGAAAGAGCAAATTTTTATTTTTCATTCAAAGATAAGAAGTAGCTTATTCATTTGAGCCGTCATTCTCTAAATTCACCTTGCAGGTAAAAGACTTCAAGTTTATGTACTTCACTTAAAATATTAATGGTACAAATGTTTTATTAATGTTAAAATAAAGAAGACCCATTACAATCACTCCTTCTTTGACAGAAAAGTCTTTCACATATAAAGCACTCCTACACCACAATCAACACATGACCCCCCCCCCCCTATTCAGAACCTTCACACTCCAAAAAATGTCACACTCTCAAATGAAGGGTTTGAAATTGTTTATGTGCCAACCCCCCCCCCCCCCCCAACTATAACCCCTCCTCTCCAACTCTTTCTCTAGAACTAAGACTGAATATAATTTCCTGCTGCTACAAGTACACTCTGAGCTCATGTAGGAGAATCTAATACCTCAAAGACTTTCTCTTTCCAGCACTTGAAACAACAGACAGCTCCACAATCTACACATACACTCTGAGCTCATGTAGGAGAATCTAATACCTCAAAGACTTTCTCTTTCCAGCACTTGAAACAACAGACAGCTCCACAATCTACACATACACTCTGAGCTCATGTAGGAGAATCTAATACCTCAAAGACTTTCTCTTTCCAGCACTTGAAACAACAGACAGCTCCACACTCATGCTGAAAGCCATTGTCTGGTAGTTTATCACAGAGAATGCAGGTCGAGAAAATTGTCTCACCTGGATATACATAAAAACTTCATTTTGGTACAGTTATCTTGCATTATTTAAAAGTTTTAGATACATTAACAATTCCACTATCAGTCCCATCTTTTCAAGATACACTTAATAAATCAAGAATTGCAGGAATATGCAATCAATGCAGGGTGCAGCATTTGGCAGCAGATTTGCCTTCAAATGAAAGGTTTAGCAGTTTTTATAGTACTAGGACAAACGTTGTTGGCCTCTGAAATCCAAAGAGACATATCTGCAGAATGAGGAACACTGAAGTACACTGTAAAAACAGTGAATGAAGGATATTACAAGCACCTGAAGATCAGTCCCACAAATAAAGGACTTCATTTAGGTCCAGAGTTTTTTTTTTTTAAAAGTCAGTATTATATAAAAAAAAAATTCTATAAAACAAAGACATAAGGTAAAAACAAAGGCAGCCCAATCATGCCACAAAGACAACTAGGGGATGTGGTGATAGTGCCCATATTTTCCTGGAACAGTCACCACACTAAAAGGTGATGACCACCTTTGCTCCCCTGGCTCCAAGAGCCAGACACCCAAGTCTACATGTGGGTGGCCAGGATACTTCTGGCCAGGCTTAAACTGCTGACATCTTGTGGCAGACTAGTGTACCACTCAGCCAACATACAAGTACAGACTTCATTATCTTTGGTTGTTTCATCTTCTAGTCTTTCTAAATCTTGTGACTTTTTTTAATGGCAGTTCTACAGTATGGAAACTATAGACTTTCTTCAATAGTTTTACTGCAATGTTCACCAAGTCTAAATTATATTTTATAAAACCATTCTGACACAAAAGATTTGTAAAAATGAGAACAATAAAGACCATAAGGTTCCATATAATTTCTTCACTGCAGATTTTGTGTCCTCCCGATTTTCATCCTGTCAAGTTTTTCAGATCACTAACATCATGCTTGCACTTTACAGAGAGAATATTCTTGTCTGTACCACTGACGAAAAGTGTAATATTGTGATTTAAGGTACAGACAGTTCTGTCACGCTATAAAGGCACCTAGAGGACGTGGTACTGATGTTCATGTTTTCCTTCCCCAGAAGGCACATTAGAAGGTGATGAGAACAACATCACACCCGGCTGCCTACAGCTTCCCAGCTCCAAGAGGAGGCAAATACTCAAATCTACAACTGAAAAACTGGGGCACCTCCTGTAAGTCTTGAACCGTCAGCCTCACCCAGAGAAAGTATTTCTCTACTCTAATGTGATGTGCCGAGCTTGCACCACTCTGGAGCAATAATATGACGTGCCAAGCTTGACCCGCTCTGGAGCAGTAATGTGACATGTCGAGCTTGAACCGCCCTGTAGCAATAATGTGATGTACTGAGATGTTCTTTTTTCCCTGGAGCAATAATGTGATGTGCCGAGCTTGCGCTGTCCTAGAGCAATAATGTGACATGCAGAGCTTGCATTGCCCTAGAGCAATAATGTGACATGCCGAGCTTGCATTGCCCTAGAGCAATAATGTGATGTGCCGAACTTGCATTGCCCTAGAGCAATAATGTGACATACCGAGCTTGCACTGCTCTAGAGCAATAATGTGATGTACTGAGCTTACATTGCTCAAGAGTAATAATGTGATGTACTGAGCTTACATTGCTCTAGAGTAATAATGTGATGTACTGAGGTTACATTGCTCTAGAGTAATAATGTGATGTACTGAGCTTACATTGCTCTAGAGAAAAAATGTGACGTACTGAGCTTACATTGTGCTAGAGTAATAATATGACGTACTGAGCTTACATTACTCTAGAATAATAATGTGATGTACTGAGCTTACATTACTCTAGAGTAATAAACATCATGAAATAAAAGCTTTAATCACTGGAGATAAGCTACTAGAGAAGAGTCAGTGTACATATACACATTCTATATAGTTTTGTTAATGAAATTATGAACCATGACAATCAGTGTAAGAAAAATCTGAAAATCACTGGAAACTTCTAGCAAAAAAAAAAGCTTGACTGATTATGTGAGAAATTGTATGGACAAGCTGTCCAGATAACTCAGGAAAGGAAATACATCAGAACAGCATAGTCCACAGGAAATGGAGAAACATGATAGCTCATGATTACTGGTGTAGCACTGCTTAATAATAATAATAATAATATGATCCATCAGACTTATTCCATTGTGTTATCTAATTCACAGTCTAAAAACCTCATTTTTAGTTTAAAATCAGTCATCTAAATTTCAGATTACAAAAACATGCTTTAATTCTACATTAACTCTGTGTTTTGCTATTTTTGATAAGTTTTCCCAAAAAAATTCTTTCATATATTTCTGACCTTCTGGAAACCTCTTGAACTCTTTTCTCCCTTCTGTTGTTGCCTGCTCCCAAGTTCTTGGATAGACAAACATATCACGAGTAAAAATTCCATCTTTGGGATCAATGGCTCCTCTCTTAACCAACTCATCGTATGTTTTACGATCATCATATATGAACTTCTCAGTCTTCTTTCTGCCCGAGCTCCATAGCAAGCATCCTTGATCTTGAGCAGTGCTCCCTTGTCTTATATCTGCTGACTGCATTGTTACTTTCCCATCATCCCGCATCTTAAGAACGGTGATGCTGACTGTGTCTTTGTAGTGAGGGATGTAACCTCGGAACTCTGTGGAAATATGGTGTTTATTATGTGTCATTTTCTCCCCCCCCCCCACAATGATAGATGTTGCAGAGTATCCATTCAGCAAAGATGACTGTATTAATGTTACAGTGTAGTTATCATGGCCAGTGAAACAAAGTTGGCCAAGACTCTGTTCCATTTCTCCATTTGTGTTTCTAGAAACAGGCTTAGTCTGGCTAATATAGCTGGGTTTGTTGTCCCCATGTTAGTGTGGCTAATAGAGGTGGATTTGCTGTTGTCCCCATGTTAGTGTGGTTAATAGAGATGGATTTGCAGTTGTCCACGCGTTAGTGTGGCTAATAGAGCTGGGTTTGCTGTTGTCCACGCGTTAGTGTGGCTAATAGAGCTGGGTTTGCTGTTGTCCCCATGTTAGTGTGGCTAACTGAGCTGGGTTTGCTGTTGTCCCCATGTTAGTGTGGCTAATTGAGCTGGGTTTGCAGTTGTCAACACGTTAGTGTGGTTAATTGAGCTGGGTTTGCTGTTGTCCACGCGTTAGTGTGGTTAATTGAGCTGGGTTTGCTGTTGTCCCCATGTTAGTGTGGCTAATTGAGCTGGGTTTGCTGTTGTCTCTATGTTAGTGTGGCTAATTGAGCTGGGTTTGCTGTTGTCCCCATGTTAGTGTGGCTAACTGAGCTGGGTTTGCTGTTGTCCCCATGTTAGTGTGGCTAATTGAGCTGGGTTTGCAGTTGTCAACACGTTAGTGTGGTTAATTGAGCTGGGTTTGCTGTTGTCCACGCGTTAGTGTGGTTAATTGAGCTGGGTTTGCTGTTGTCCCCATGTTAGTGTGGCTAATTGAGCTGGGTTTGCTGTTGTCTCTATGTTAGTGTGGCTAATTGAGCTGGGTTTGCTGTTGTCCCCATGTTAGTGTGGCTAATTGAGCTGGGGTTGCTGTTGTCTCTATGTTAGTGTGGCTAATAGAGCTGGGTTTGCTGTTGTCCCCATGTTATTGTGGCTAATAGAGCTGGGTTTGCTGTTGTCCCCATGTTATTGTGGCTAATAGAGCTGGGTTTGCTGTTGTCCCCATGTTAGTGTGGCTAAAAGAGCTGGGTTTGCTCACGTTGTTGTCCACGTGATGAAAAGAGGCTTGCTTATCTGAGTCCTTCTAGGTATTGAAGCCTGACAAGGGCAGCACGTTCCCAATTTTTTTTTTAGATGATGTTTGTGTTGTGACACCTTCACTGTGGCAACTAATAAGAACAACCTGCCCGCAGTTCTAGGGAGATAGAGTAGATTTGTGTTTCTTAGTCTACAGTAAAGATCTAGAATGGAGATATCGAGTAGAATGGAAGTGAGCCACAGTCAAAAAGTGGACTCATGCAGCTGGTTTCTTAATAGAGTTCACTTTTTTTTTTTTTTTAAATGCATCTTGAAATGAGCTGATGAACCCTATAGCTTTTTTTTTAAAGAGGGGTGGGTGGGAACATGTGTGGGAAAGGACCTTGGCCAGTTCTAATTTGCTTGCTCTGATAACTTCACCATCCCATTAAAACAGTCATCTTTACATCCTTGGTTGCATTTCATCATCAGAGGCTAGATTAAAGCTGATTATACAAGCAGATCATGTGGCGTAAGGAATGGAAAGCAATATATTTACACATTTCAATATAATTTAAATTATATTACTGCACTGATGAGGATTTTCTGCATGAAGAAAGATGGCACTGAAAATAAGCTAAAGATTGATTTTTTTTTTTTTTCAAACCTCTGAACTCTTTTCTCCCTTCTGTTGTTACCTGCTCCCAAGTTCTTGGATAGACAAACATATCACGAGTAAAAATTCCATCTTTGGGATCAATGGCTCCTCTCTTAACCAACTCATCGTATGTTTTACGATCATCATATATGAACTTCTCAGTCTTCTTTCTGCCCGAGCTCCATAGCAAGCATCCTTGATCTTGAGCAGTGCTCCCTTGTCTTATATCTGCTGACTGCATTGTTACTTTCCCATCATCCCGCATCTTAAGAACGGTGATGCTGACTGTGTCTTTGTAGTGAGGGATGTAACCTCGGAACTCTGTGGAAATATGGTGTTTATTATGTGTCATTTTCTCCCCCCCCCCCCCCCGACAATGATAGATGTTGCAGAGTATCCATTCAGCAAAGATGACTGTATTAATGTTACAGTGTAGTTATCATGGCCAGTGAAACAAAGTTGGCCAAGACTCTGTTCCATTTCTCCATTTGTGTTTCTAGAAACAGGCTTAGTCTGGCTAATATAGCTGGGTTTGTTGTCCCCATGTTAGTGTGGCTAATAGAGGTGGATTTGCAGTTGTCCCCATGTTAGTGTGGCTAATTGAGCTGGGTTTGCAGTTGTCAACACGTTAGTGTGGTTAATTGAGCTGGGTTTGCTGTTGTCCACGCGTTAGTGTGGTTAATTGAGCTGGGTTTGCTGTTGTCCCCATGTTAGTGTGGCTAATTGAGCTGGGTTTGCTGTTGTCCCCATGTTAGTGTGGCTAACTGAGCTGGGTTTGCTGTCATCCCGTGTTAGTGTGGCTAATTGAGCTGGGGTTGCTGTTGTCCACATGTTAGTGTGGTTAATTGAGCTGGGTTTGCTGTTGTCCCCATGTTAATGTGGCTAATTGAGCTGGGTTTGCTGTTGTCTCTATGTTAGTGTGGCTAATAGAGCTGGGTTTGCTGTTGTCCCCATGTTATTGTGGCTAATAGAGCTGGGTTTGCTGTTGTCCCCGTGTTAGTGTGGCTAACAGAGCTGGGTTTGCTCACGTTGTTGTCCACGTGATGAAAAGAGGCTTGCTTATCGGAGTCCTTCTAGGTATTGAAGCCTGACAAGGGCAGCACGTTCCCAGTTTTTTTTTTAGATGTTTGTGTTGTGACACCTTCACTGTGGCAACTAATAAGAACAACCTGCCCGCAGTTCTAGGGAGATAGAGTAGATTTGTGTTTCTTAGTCTACAGTAAAGATCTAGAAATGGAGATATCGAGTAGAATGGAAGTGAGCCACAGTCAAAAAGTGGACTCATGCAGCTGGTTTCTTAATAGAGTTCACTTTTTTTTTTTTTAAAAATGCATCTTGAAATGAGCTGATGAACCCTATAGCTTTTTTTTTAAAGAGGGGTGGGTGGGAACATGTGTGGGAAAGGACCTTGGCCAGTTCTAATTTGCTTGCTCTGATAACTTCACCATCCCATTAAAACAGTCATCTTTACATCCTTGGTTGCATTTCATCATCAGAGGCTAGATTAAAGCTGATTATACAAGCAGATCATGTGGCGTAAGGAATGGAAAGCAATATATTTACACATTTCAATATAATTTAAATTATATTACTGCACTGATGAGGATTTTCTGCATGAAGAAAGATGGCACTGAAAATAAGCTAAAGATTGATTTTTTTTTTTTTTCAAACCTCTGAACTCAGCCAAGCCATCAATCCAGAGAATCCTGGGAAATGAACAGAGAACTCTAAGACAAAATAATAGCTCTACAACTCTTGAGTTCCTGTTGAAAGCCTGCATTATTTTAAAGAGCTTGTAACAGTTTACTGGTTACAGACAATATACAGCAGTGGTTCTCAACCCATGGGCCACGGCCTAAAGGTGGGCCATGACAGGGAGTACTGTGGGCCGCGCTGAAGTCTCAAAGCAGAAAAAAAAAAGATAGAGAAAAAAGTAGATGCAATAAAAAATTATTCCACATTTTTCACGCAATGCATAGGGGCAGACTGCATGGATGCAAGCCGCAGAATTGTAGGTCGCTTTATTAGTACGTCCGTAGTGCGGGCTACTGGAGAAAACAGAAAAGTGAACACATAAAAAGACAGCATCGCTTTTGAAGTGCGACACCAGCGTCTTTCTGACCATCTTTAACATAAATGAAAAGAACTTCTATGTAGCAATGAATATGCAGTTAAACATGTAGAGAGAAAATATCATATAATACTGTATTAGATTTATACCTTGCAAATATAAAGCACTTTATTAGCGGGCCGCAAAAATGTTTGACTTTTAAATGTGGGCTGTGCAGCAAAAGGGTCTGAGAACCACTGATATACAGTATGGACCTACTTGCTCAACATGAACCAAAACAAAAAGGAAAAACTGGAAATGGACTAGTCATATGCAACATCACTAGAACTTTACAGGGAAAAAGAAAGAAGACAACCAAAGCCTACTTGTCCGAGAACTGTAGAAGCAGAAATGAGTAGCATCCAACACAGCCGGTATACAACGTACAATGATTGGCTGCAGATCATGAGAAGTGAAGAAAATTTGTTGCTGCCCTGCAAGACACCACAGTGCGTACTGCCCTGCAAGACACCACAGTGCGTACTGGCCTGCAAGACACCACAGTGCGTACTGGCCTGCAAGACACCACAGTGCGTACTGGCCTGCAAGACACCACAGTGCGTACTGCCCTGCAAGACACCACAGTGCGTACTAGGTGGTGATTATTTCACTGATCAGTGCCCTCTGACATAGATGGATGGAAGTTTATTGATCAGTTCTAACATGGCTGTCCATCCTGACTGCTCCCACAAGATCCCAATATGCAGCTATTCTAGAAATGCAACTCATCTACTTCAGTCCATGAAGCTGCAATGATATTGATTTGGCAATTCCCTTTCCCATGGGGAAAGCAACAAATTCACTTATCTCACCATTGTGGGAATCATTTGAAAGGTTAGATATGTTTTATGAAGAAATAGTTTTATGGTTATTTAGGTTCAAAGGTTATCCAAAAAAAACTGTATCACTGCTTACCCCCAACCCCCCTTCCCTTACAGACAATATTGATCAAGACCTACTTCCACTTGTTCTGCTCTGGTAATGGACTATTTTCATACAACTGTCTGGCCTACCTACGTTCCCCTAGATGGTGGAGCTAATGAAGAAGCCAGCTTCTTAGCTCCCTATTCAGAAGTAAGAAAAACCACCACTGCCCAACTGCCCATCTAAGTTTTTTTTATATTAATCCACATTCTTCACTATAACACTGGATGTAAAGTGCACCAAGTTCACAGTAGCAGGGAGATAACACCATTCAAGAAATTCTCTCCCCCTTTTTTGTATACTATTTATTTCATTTATTATTCTTCTTTACATGGTACCCACCGGAAAAACAAAAAGAAAAATGCATCCTTTTTCTGCCTACACTAGTGACTTTATTACAATCGGTATATTTTATGGCCAGGGAGGAGTGCAGGTGCAAACAAAGGCGGGGATAGATGGGACGAGATATGATATGAAGTGAAAAATGAGTGGTGGTAAATATTTTAATTCGATTGTTCTGTGGGGAAAACAAAAAAAAAACAAAACAAAAAAACATTCCAAGTGTTCCGTGGAGGCAAAAAAAAAAGTTGAGAAAGGCTGCCCCACTGTTCAAGAGCTTCTCATCATTATCTGTTGGAACCATGAGAGCACTATGATGCACTACCACAGAGCACTTCAATACCCCTCATATCAATATTATCCACATCTCACATTTGGGCCGTGGTATAAAAGCAATCTAGTGTCACTGTTATTCTGAGAGAAAGGACAAATTTAGTCTGAGAAAAATAGCAGTTTTCATCATGAGAAAGTATATATTTCCCCTTGTTTGCAGTGTGCTAGCAGTTGTGGTTTATAAATCGAGTAAGCTGAACTTATCTTTTAAAGCATATAAGTGTGTGATAATTGAATGGAAATAAGAAAAAAAAAAGAGAAAAACAGTGTTTTATCCTTCCTATTTTTTTTAACAAAGAAGTGATATATAACACATTACTATTATTTACTTCCTATTATTTTAAAGATATTATTGTCTTTATTATTGATGGTAATTATGTTCTGTTTGCTATTTAAACTACAAGAATAAGATTTTTAAGAGCATGCCTCTTTCCCATCACAACCTATGCCTGTGAGACCTGGACACTTAACAAAACAGCTGAGAAACACATAAATGCTTCTGAATGTAAATGCTACAGAAGAGTTCTTCAAATATCATGGACCAAAAAAAAAAAGAACAAATACTACAAGAACTTAATATTGAAGAAGGCTGGCTAGTAAAGAGGATTAAACAAAGAAAACTTAAATATTTTGGATACATTAAATGTCATGATAACCTAGAGAAGACCATCTTGGAAGGGTACATAATGGGAAAAAGAAAGAGAGGAAGACCAAGGCGAAGATGGCTGCAAGACATCATTAATAAGCTGCAAATGGATGCATCAGCAGCAGGGAGAGCTGTTAGGGAGGCAAAGTTCCACAAGGGACAGGCAAATGACTGACTGACTTGTTATTTAAAATATGAAAAATAATTTATTAAAGGAAGTAACAATAGATTAAGAGAAGTATTGAAAATTAATACTGTCAAATGAACTAAAAGCTTAAAAATGAACTAACACAGATTAAAAGAACTAATACAAATTAAAAGAGCTAATATAGACTAAAATAACTACTTCTTCTTCTGCGTTCGAGGTTGTTGGTCACATCAGATCTTGATCTCTGTAGACATGGCAAAGCTCGCAGTTCTCTCCAGATCCTGACAGCAGCCCCAAAGCTTTTGCCCCAAGCTTGAGTCTTCTGGCCATGTCTCACGGCCAAAAGGTCTGCATGGTTTAGGCAATCTTGAAGGATATGTTCTGGAGTCTGGACTCCACTGCCACATGAACACTCGTCTGTGTGAGACATTTTAAGTCAATGGAGGTGGCTCAGTAGTCTGCAGTAGCCTGTCCTTATGCGGAAGAGGATGGTTTGCTGATCTCTTTGTTGTTGGTGTATTGGATCTGGTTCGTTGTTACATTTCAGCCGCTTTTTTCATTCAGATCTGCACTGGTTACGGATTATAGTTTTCGCTTCGTGGTAGTTTAACTAAAATAACTAAATACTGATTAAAAACCAATCATAAAAATAATTTTTTAAATGAGATACTCTGTCAAAGAAGTCTTCAACAATAACAAAAAAGGGCCTGACATTAATTAGCTGAGATGAAGGTGTATGGAACAATTATTTCCACAGGGAGAAAGGAAATACTGTCTGTGAGCTTGACCTGGATGTAAACTGAAGCTGTAGTGAACTAAGTTACTATATAACATTTGTGCTAAATGATTAAACAACTCAATGAATCATAATTATATTTCACCTTCCAAACATTTATAATGATGTCCATTAATCCTTCAAGAAAGTTTTGACACAACTGACGCTCATCAAACAAGACAAAATCCTCAAAATGGCATAAAAGCTTATATAATAATGTTACAGTTTTAAATATATATTTTTTAAACCCTCTTTTTTTTTTTCCTCTGATTTTCGCATGCTGTGGTTCTTTCCCAGTATTTAAAGGAGTGATTTTTATGGTAATTGCATTAACTGGCAAGTACCAGTAAAGAACTGATTAAAAAAAAAAAGATAAAAAATATAATTTTTGGAGGTCGTTGGTTACCATGACCAGTTTATATTATCAAAAAGCTAGGTTAAAAAAAACAAAAAACAGTGAAATCATTTGGAGGATAACCGGGCCCCTCAAGAGGCCGATGGACCTGCACGGTGGAGGATCAGCCAGTTCTGACTTTGGTTCAGCTTGGTCAGCTATTTCTCTCTCTCTCTGAACCTTAAGTGCCCAGGGCACATGGGGCTTCCGCAAGGGTTTTCCACAAATGCCTGTCTTTCGCCTTTTTTTCTGCTCTTGCCCAGGTGAGCCCTCTATTGCTCAACATCCTTTCTGTTGTTCTTCTCCATGTCTCTTTTGGTCTACCCTTACTTCTGTTCCCCTGTGGTGTCCATCTTAGTGCTATTTTTGGTAGTGAGTTGTCAGTCATTCGGAGCACATGTCCCAACCATCGCCAGCGTCTTTCCTCAATAATTGTTGTCAGTGGTTTCATCTGCATTTCTGCCAATAAGATGTTATTTCTTATGGTGTTTGGCCAAAATATTTTTTTAATTCTACGTAAACATTTAGTCTGGAAAGAATTCAACTTGTTTTCTATGGTTTTGGTGATTTTCCAGCATTCACTACCATAGAGTAGTACACTTAGAACATTACTCTTAAATATCCTGATTTTCATATTTATGCTTAGTTTATTTGATTTCCATATATTCTGTAGCATTGCAAAAGCCTGGTTTGCTCTAGTAAGTCTGCTGTTGATGTCCTCTGTGCTGTCTCCATTTTCTACTACTCTGCTGCCAAGGTATACAAATTCGTTGACCTCCTCCACTAACTTGTTATCTACTCTGAGTACATTTCTGTTGTTCACATTTTGCTTCATTAATTTTGTCTTTCCTACGTTGATCTTTAGTCCTATGTTGTTTGCATTCTGGGTTAACTTGTTTATTTTATCTTGCATATCTTTGTGACTGCTTGATAATAGACAAATGTCGTCCGCAAAGTCAAGGTCCTCCAGCACTGTGTTAAGGGTCCATTGTAATCCTCTGCGTTTGTCTGATGTTGCCTCCTTCATTAACCAGTCTACTGCCAAGATAAATAATGTTGGTGATAGTACACATCCCTGTTTCACTCCTGTTTGTACCCTAAAGCTGCTGGAGGTATGTTCTCCACAGATAACTTTGCACTGAAAACCCTCGTATAGGGCTTTGATTACATTAACTATTTTATGGGGGAGGCCATGCCATCTTAGGATTTTCCACAGTGCATCTCTGTTGACACTGTCAAAGGCTTTCTCAAAATCTATGAATAATGCATATGTTGTGCTATGCCACTCATTTGCCTGTTCTAATATTTGTCTAAGTACAAATATATGGTCTATGCATGATCTTCCTTTCCTAAATCCTGCCTGCTCTTTCCAAAGTTTTTCCTCAAGTATTGGTACAATTCTGTTGATGATTATTCTGCAAAATACTTTACTAGTGAGTGGCAGTAGGGTAATGCCTCTCCAGTTCCCGCAATCTCTGAGGTCACCCTTCTTTGGTAGTTTTACTATAAGACCAGTTTTCCACTCCTCTGGGGCTTTTTCTAAATCCCAAATTTGTTGTAATATCCGGCAAAGTTGTTTTGGTGTTTCTGTTTCTTCTGCTTTCAACATCTCAGCAGTCACTTCATCTTCACCTGGTGCCCTGTCTGATTTTAGCATCTTTATCGCCTCTTTTACTTCATTTATTGTTATTGGTCCTGTATTGATGTTTAGTTCCGCTTTTGCTTCAGGTATATCTATTGCTTGTGCTGCTTGTGTTCTGTTTAGTAGGGTGTTAAAGTGTTCCCTCCATCTTTCAATTTTTTCTCTTTCTCCACTGACCAGTTGTCCATTTTGTGTTCTTACTGCACTTTCACATCTTGTATTGAAGTTACCTGTCATCTGCTTTGTGATTTTATATATGGTTTTCATGTCATTTGTATATGCTGCTTTCTCTGCTGTCTCTGCTAAGTTGTCATAATACTGACGTTTATCTTGACGGCATGATTCCTTCACTTCTTTGTCTTTTTGTGCATAATTACTTAAAACTCGTTCTTTAAGCCGTTGTGATTTGGTGTTCAGTAATTTTTTCTTGATTTCTTTTCTTTGCTCTATCTTTTCCCATGTGGTCTCACTTATCCATTCCTCTTTTCTCCTTTTCCGATATCCCAGCATCTCTTTTTGGTCAGCTATTTGCTAAAGATTAAATCTAGATGCAAATTAGAAAAAAAAAAAAAATTCACGAGAACATTTACTTTCCACTGATCTTTGTAAACTGTCTAATTTTACATTAGAAAAAAGAAAGCAAAATTTACCAAATGTTGTATTAAGAACGCCCACATTTCAGAAAGTACTTCATGCAAGATAAAAGATGGGTACTACAACTGTATCGGTTTTAAAAAATCCTAACGTGATAAGTGTTTTTACATCATGCCCTATTTTCCATTAATGAATTACATAGTTATATACAGTTCTGTGTAGGACCTATGAGAGGAGTTTTGTAAGGGCATTGCAAAACTGTCCCCCACGAACTGATCAGCCATTCTACTTTCATCAACTACAGAGAAGCTCTCTCAGCCCCCACCCGACTTAAGAGAAACCCAGAAGCAGTGCTCTGGCTGGACTCCTCTCTCACTGAGTCTAGTCCAGTCTAATGTTAGTTTTTCCCTAACATGTTATTTGTCTGGTACTCACTTCACTGATGAATTTACATTAACAGTTTAGAAAGACAATGACATGAGTGAATACATTCTGGTACACCAGAACAACAATAATAGTTGATGGCAAGTCAGTCAGTCAGTCGGTCAGTCATTTGAATGTTCCCCGCGGAACTTTGCTTCCCTAACAGCTCTCCTGTAGGCCTCTCAATGGCAAGTGCATAACTTAAATCAAATCATGAACACATAAGGCAAAAGCAGTTTTATGGCATGAAGAAAATACTAACAAACAAGATGTCCCTAAAAGATAGCGAAAGATTATTACAGCACCATACAGAAACAGTACTGCTGATGGTTGTGAAACCTGGACAACTGACAATCAGGTGATAAAGAAACTGGAAGCAATAAAGGCATGGTTTTCGAGAAAAAGAGAACAAATTTCCAGAAAAGCAAATGAAGAGGTCCTCTGAGAAGTTTAAGAGAATGAAAACTAGTTCAAGTTATAAGAAGGAAAAAAAGTCAAAATTTCTTAGACATGTCATGAGAAGACGTAGGTCAGATAATTTTGTAAAGACTGGAAAATACGAAGAAAAAAGAATGAGGAGGAGGATAAAAGAAAACATCTCAGTAGGCTAACCAAGTGGCAGAGGAAAGGAAAAAAAGCATCTGAACTGATCAGAAACACCAAGAACTGCACAAGATGGAGAAGCATAACCACCAATGCACAACATGCAACGAGTAAACTGGTAATTAGTCTTCAGACCAGATCTTTTCATGAAAAGTTAATTCACTACCAAGCTGCACTACACATGTCCCTGCTACATACACACGCTAGTATTAATTTCTTTGCTTAAAAACTTCAGTTCATACAATCAGAAAGACAGTCTCTTATAAATTTCTGTTATAACCAATGGTGTTACCAAGCAGACAACTAATTACCATGGCAAAAACTACCTAAGGTTGTGACTACTAAATCATGCTTTCCTTTGTTTTTCTTTCTGTTCTAACTGGTTTTTTTTTTAAATTTTCACAGGTGGAAATGTTATATTTAATGCTGTTCCTACCCACATCCAGCCAGGAATTACGAAAACATTTACAGTCAACTGTACGTTCCCTGCAGACAGTGATCCATATATTAAAACCATCTTGTCTTTAATAATCTCTCATGCTCAACAAATAAATGGCACAAAATTCCATGAACTGGCCTCAATTAATGGTTTTGATGGTAATCATGTCAGTCAGCTCTCCAACACCACGGCCACAGCAACAGGTCACATGGGGCTCTTCCATGACCCGTATCTAGCACTAGAGTGGACAAACCCATCTGCACATGAAAGTGGGTTCTACCAATGTACAGCCAATGGCATAGATGAAGTCGGACACCTTGCCAAAGCATCAAAATCAGTACAAGTAACCAGTGCAAGTGGTCCTGGCACTGCCGCCAACAACTCTGCCACTGATTCTGACCTTCAGATCAAAATTGATGAATTAACAAGCAGAGTTTCATCTCTGGAAAAAACCAAACTTAGATTATTCAACATATCAGAGGAATTCAATGGTACCAAGTACTATCTGTCCTCTCAGTTCTGGAAAAATGTTGATGTTGCTGAGGCACTCTGTCAAGTCTATGGTGGCTACCTTGCAGAAATCAACAATGCTGCAGAATACGGGTTTATCAAAAACTTTCTAAACCCATTTTTAGGGGTTGATCGGGTGCTGGTTGGAGCAAGTGATGAACTAACTGAAGGACAATGGTACTATCGTTACAGCAAACACACGGTTATGTTTACTAACTGGAACACAGGTGAACCAAACACTGACAGCAATGACTGCATGATTCTGTATGGCTTCAACGACTGGAAGATGCAAGACTTCCCTTGTTATGATGATGACCAAGAACTACAGCGATACTTCCTCTGTGAGATATCAAAGTGAGCACTTTATTGAAGACAAATCTGCTGATAAATGCTGCATCTGAACTAACTACACAGGCCTATAATCTTTCTTTTTTTAATAACATGTCAGTCAGTCATTTGCATGTCCCTTGCGGAACTTTGCCTCCCTAACAGCTCTCCTATAGGTCTCTTGGTTGTAAGCAAGATGCCTTGCTGCTGATGCATCCATTTGCAGATTATCAACAATGTCTTACAGCCATCTTCGCTTTGGTCTTCCTCTCTTTCTTTTTCCCATTATGTGCCCTTCCAAGACGGTCTTCTCTATGTAACATGTATTTCATGAAATATTTAATGTATCTTGAAATAAGATAGTAATGGCAACACTCCATGGGAAACAATTTATTCATTTTGCATGATCAGAAAAAACAAAAACCCTGCAACAATAAACTTAAAATTATTGTATATACAAATTTAATCTCAAGGACTCAGTTTTAAACCTCTCTACAAAATTTGTAAAAATGAGCATCTGTAACAATTTAATAATTCATCATCACAGGTAATGTCTGAGATTACAAGTTCTGCTGATAATCACTGGTGGAATGTTACACTAAACAGCTTTCTGTAATGACTGCTTTCTGATGTGACTGCTGATACCTAAGAAATATGTTCAGCATCCATATTTCCTTCGAAGTGTCAGAACACTAAAAGGTGTTGTTGTCACTACCACACCTGGCGGTCATCCTTTCCCCAGATCTGGATGGAGCCAATTATCCATTTCTACAGCTCAAACTGCCAATCTTCATCATAAAATGGTAGAGATCCACCCACTTTGCTACTTATTAAAAACTACGACAGCATAATTATATTTTTTTAAATGCTTTAATTGTATGATTTCTTTGCCATTTTCTTGTTTAATGTTTGTATTAAAATTCAAAATGCACGACATGTTGACATCAATTAAACTGTAACATTATTTATCTGAAAAGAAGGATTTGTCATATGTTAAAATAAATTTCCTTTTCACATTTTTCATTGCTTATCTTTCACTGTGTCAAAGATGCATACAATTTTGAAAACACAGATATCCTCATAATTTTCTCATAAACTAAAGATGTAACGGTTTACTAACACAACATTAAATATATGAAACCACATGACAATGAAGAACTGCAAAATCTGAGAGAGAAGGGATCAAGAAATCATGTTTAAAAAAAAACGAAAATCCCAAAACTTCTGACTGCCTCTTGCCTCCATTACTTTCTTCAAATTTATTAAATAATTAAAGAGTCTAAAACATGAAAACTGGGAAATTCTTCTTCTTCTGTGTTCACCCTAAAAAGGGCACCGTCTGTGATGTGTTACAGTTACATGCTTTTATGCTTTTCAGCCCAACTTCAGCTCATATATTACTGGCACCAAGTTCACTTGGTCAGGATGCCTCTTCCCTAGGGCACCAATGGGAAGTAAAGCAGTGTCTTAGCAGACTATAGTTCACTGAAGCAGTCAGCCAGCCATGGGTCACTGAATGATATCTCTTTCAGCTTCAGTGCTGCATTTTCACCCCCAGAACTGAGAAATGTAAATATGTAGTTTAAATAATCAACAAGGTTTTGGCACAGCCATATCACTGACCTTACTAAAAACGCTAGCTGTAACCTGTCAAAGAAATAATGGGAGACTGCAAGCTACTTAAAAAATAAACAATTTCCTGTCTACCAAATGAAGAACACTTATTACTCTCCTCCTTTAAAAAAAAAAATGGTGTTAATTCCTCTCTCCGCCCTCCCAAATTAAAAAACAAATCCATACCTTACACACCATCCCCCCCTCCAAAAAAAGGGAAGAACTAACACATTCTGCCTACCTTTAAAAAAAAAAAAAAAAAAAGATTAATACCACTCACCCTCCCACAACTCTGCCACAGTGCCTGTCATAACACAGCAAACTGGCTCATAACAAAAAAAGGAGGAGCATTTATGGGTTTAGAGGAAACAAATTTTAGAAAAAAATAAAGAAAGAAAAAAAAAAAAAACTGCTAAAAAAAAAAAAAGAAAAAATGTGCTGTGAGTAACAATTTATCTCATCAGAGCCTACAAATATGTTATAAAACTGTTGAAAATCTTATGTGCAATTATAATTTTTTATGTTATAAAACTGTTGCAACCTTAAGTTATAAATTTTTTTTAATAATTAATTTTGGAGCTGCAGTTTGGTTGACTTCATCTGCACTATATCTAACTCCAGCTCAAGTGAAAATCAACAGCCAGGAAAATGAAAATTCACTGCGTTGATTTCTGTCATAAGAAATGCTATAAATGAAGAAATGAAAAAAGACTTAAAGGGCAAAATCACCTAGCAACATTCTAATCAGTTAAAAAGACATGCATGTTTTGGTACTATGAACCTATATGCTATCTGAATTCAGGCTGAAGAGTAAGCGAGTAAGCATATTAATATTATGCACAGAACATGTGCAAGCAGAGAACACTACAGTACCAGATGTTCATAGGCAAAGATACAATTTTACCATCATCTCCTTCTCAATAAAATGTTGAGTCAGCAAACTGAAGACTAGCATCACAATTCCATCCTGCAGCTCATCAACAAAACAATCAACATCTGGGTTTACCACCAACAAAAATGGGCTAATCCACAACAACAACAAAAAAAAAAGAAAAAAATTCTACCAGCTCATGTTAACATCAGAAGATCACCCCTAACTTTACACAGATCAAGACAAAATGTGTATACTACACCTTTCTACTCATCTAAAATGCTCCACCATATTCATGATATTCCTGCTTCACCCAAATTAGTTTTCCCCACCTGCCATAAACGGGACCGGCTAGCGTAGTGGTTAGAGCACTTGTCTAGCAACCGAATGGTCGAGGATTCAAATCCCCAGCTGAGCGGGGATTTTTTTTTCTGACCAATACGGCCCTGTGGTTCACCCAGCCTTGGAAAATGGGTACCAGAGAAATCTGGGAAGGTAAAGCGGCCAGGCATGATAATGACCACATCACACTTTCATGTGCCGAAGGTCATGGAAAATACGGGCCTTACACCGTATTCCCCAATATGTCTTAATGGCATGGAAATGGGAATTTTACCTTTACCTTTTACCTGCCATAAACAATATTAGCAATTTCGCTTTTGTTCTGGACCAAAAATCTGACATGTTTTGCAATCTCTGTTCACTACAACTTTCTGAAATCATAGTCCTGGGCAATGAAGTGAAACAACCTACCAGCTTTGCACCTGCTCTCACTCATTTTGTGACAGAAGCTACAAACGAACACCAGTCAGTCAGTCATTTGCATGTCACTTGCGAAACCCTGCCTCCCTAACAGCACTCCTGTAGGCTTCTTGGGTAACATGTACACCAGACAGATAACAAATTTAGAATTTTATGATACTAGATATGCCCCACAGAGACTATACTGAAATACAGTACAAATAAATTTTTAACCAAAAAATTACCTTACTTGCCTAATTCCAACTATAAAATATCATTTCATATATCAAAGCACTGCAAGAAAATAAAAGATACCACAAATTGTAAAGATAATCTTCAAGATGTAGAAATTTTTCCTCCTTGTGTGTGTCACTTGTTGATTAAGTGAGAATCCTGCACTGGCCTCATAAATACAACATTACATACTTTCTGTACAAAGTATTCTGTACATAATAAGCTACTATTTTTTTACAATTCACCTTTCATGACCAGTTAAGTGTTACCTTTCTGATTACAACCCACGGCATTTGTACAACAGCTGCTACTATCTGAGGTGCTTGTGCTGACAACACCATTATCATTTCCTGAATTTGGAAGGCTTGATCTGAGGATAACATGGCAAAAATGTCATTTCTATCATTGGTGAAGCTATTTATTAGCAGCTTCATTAATGACAGAAACTAAATGATGTAAAGAGAGCTTAACAAATAAATAAACTCATACCACATTTATTTTTAGGACCAACACAAGAGTTGGATATCATAATGAACAAGTGGTTATTTTCCTTTTTGTTGCTTTGATTGTTGCCCCTGTTGCCGGCATTTTGTTGAAATATCAGTTGTATTTGTTGTGCAGACTGCATACTTTTAACAAATCTTTTTCAGCTTTCTTACTACATTTTGTAAAAGTGCGCTCCACTCGTTTTCATTTCATGGGACCTGTTTTACTGCACCCTTCAATGTTTAGCAGAGTAGCTGTGTCGAGTGGGTGTCTTCATAAGATGGTGAAGAAAATGCTGACAGCAGTTTTTTTTGGGAGGGAAGAGTTAATCGTTTGTTCCAAATGTCCCAGGTGAATCAAAACAATCTAGCACTCAAACAGCGTGCAGCCAGACAATGTGTAAGGACACAGAACAGTTCTTTAACATCTGAATAAAGCGACAACAACAGCAGGAACACTCTGGTACCTGCCTTTGTGAACATCTGACTAATACGCAGAAGCTGTCTTCTAACAGGACACTAGTGGGACAGGGTGCATGTGGCAACTAACAGTACACTAGTAGGACAGGGTGCATGTGGCAACTAACAGTACACTAGTAGGACAGGGTGCATGTGGCAACTAACAGTACACTAGTGGGACAGGGTGCATGTGGCAACTAACAGTACACTAGTAGGACAGGGTGCATGTGGCAACTAACAGTACACTAGTAGGACAGGGTGCATGTGGCAACTAACAGTACACTAGTAGGACAGGGTGCATGTGGCAACTAACAGTACACTAGTAGGACAGGGTGCATGTGGCAACTAACAGTACACTAGTGGGACAGGGTGCATGTGGCAACTAACAGTACACTAGTGGGACAGGGTGCATGTGGCAACTAACAGGACACTAGTGGGACAGGGTGCATGTGGCAACTAACAGGACACTAGTGGGACAGGGTGCATGTGGCAACTAACAGGACACTAGTGGGACAGGGTGCATGTGGCAACTAACAGTACACTAGTGGGACAGGGTGCATGTGGCAACTAACAGTACACTAGTGGGACAGGGTGCATGTGGCAACTAACAGGACACTAGTGGGACAGGGTGCATGTGGCAACTAACAGTACACTAGTGGGACAGGGTGCATGTGGCAACTAACAGTACACTAGTGGGACAGGGTGCATGTGGCAACTAACAGTACACTAGTGGGACAGGGTGCATGTGGCAACTAACAGAACACTAGTGGGACAGGGTGCATGTGGCAACTAACAGGACACTAGTGGGACAGGGTGCATGTGGCAACTAACAGGACACTAGTGGGACAGGGTGCATGTGGCAACTAACAGGACACTAGTGGGACAGGGTGCATGTGGCAACTAACAGTACACTAGTGGGACAGGGTGCATGTGGCAACTAACAGGACACTAGTGGGACAGGGTGCATGTGGCAACTAACAGGACACTAGTGGGACAGGGTGCATGTGGCAACTAACAGGACACTAGTGGGACAGGGTGCATGTGGCAACTAACAGGACACTAGTGGGACAGGGTGCATGTGGCAACTAACAGGACACTAGTGGGACAGGGTGCATGTGGCAACTAACAGGACACTAGTGGGACAGGGTGCATGTGGCAACTAACAGTACACTAGTGGGACAGGGTGCATGTGGCAACTAACAGTACACTAGTGGGACAGGGTGCATGTGGCAACTAACAGAACACTAGTGGGACAGGGTGCATGTGGCAACTAACAGGACACTAGTGGGACAGGGTGCATGTGGCAACTAACAGGACACTAGTGGGACAGGGTGCATGTGGCAACTAACAGGACACTAGTGGGACAGGGTGCATGTGGCAACTAACAGGACACTAGTGGGACAGGGTGCATGTGGCAACTAACAGTACACTAGTGGGACAGGGTGCATGTGGCAACTAACAGGACACTAGTGGGACAGGGTGCATGTGGCAACTAACAGGACACTAGTGGGACAGGGTGCATGTGGCAACTAACAGTACACTAGTGGGACAGGGTGCATGTGGCAACTAACAGGACACTAGTGGGACAGGGTGCATGTGATAACTAACAGAACACTAGTGGGACAGGGTGCATGTGGCAACTAACAGAACACTAGTGGGACAGGATGCATGTGGCAACTAACAGAATACTAGTGGGACAGGGTGCATGTGACAACTAACAGAACACTAGTGGGACAGGGTATATGTGGCAACTGACAGAACACTAGTGGGACAGGATGCATGTGGCAACAGGTAACAGGAGCCAGCTCAATCTCTGAATAATGTGTCCAGCTGGTCCCACTGGACAGTCCCACTCTGTTGGTTCTGTTGGAATGCCCCTCAAAATACTGAATGGCATTCATCTTATATATTACACTTGCTGACCTCTATGATAGCTAACAAATGTAGTTTTGGACATCGATTTCGGAGGGAAATGTGGAGACTGGACAACAGAAATGTGGGGCTTTCCTCTTCATTTTCTGCTTTCCTAACTAGCTGACCACATTAACTACTTCCTGTGCCGGTTGTCAGATTTCTGACGCGGTTTCTCATGTAGTGCCAGTTGTAAAAAATTTGACGTTTGTTGTTTCAATAAAACACTGGTGTAACATTTAGATTGTAAACATTTAGCTCGCATGCCCCATGACCTTTTCCATTATGGCGGAAGAGTGCCTAATAATGAGCGATGTCGAGTGCCAAAAAGCAAAGTTTTTGATCGAGAAATTTCAACTTTTGGTGATGTAGATGGGGATATGGACATGCCCTGTGAACAGACCACTGTTCTTGAATGTATCCCAAGTAGATCTAGACATATTAGATGACTGGAGAAGTAGTTAGAAGGTTATTTCAGACATTATTTTAGCAATAACGCAATACAGAATCACAATACTATATCAAAAGGTGGTTCTATGCATCTCAGATAGTATGTAGTGTGAATCTAGACCTACCCGCTGGTAAGTTGGACACAGTCATTGTCTAAAAACATCACATTACTTCTTTTTTCCTAAAAAACTCTGCATTTATGAAATCTTGATACATTCAGTTATATTTTGAAACATAATAAGTACACGGAAGTACATGGAAATATTGTATTTCATTCAGTTTTACAACTACACCCCCTATACATATCAAGACCTGCGCTTTTACTCCGGCACACAACTGAACAGCCACGTTTCTTCCTGTGGCACGGAAAGAGTTAAATATAAATAAAAACTTTATATATCAACATATGCTAGCATGAATATAACCAATGGATGTGAGGTGTTTTACTCTTTCTAGAATAGTAAATATAAAGTATGTAGTTAAAGCCATTAGTCAGTCACTCAGTCATTTGCATATCCCTTGCGGAACTTTGCCTCCCTAACAGCTCTCCTGTAGGCCTCTCGGTTGTAAGCAAGATGTCCTGCTGCTGATGCATTCATTTGCAGATTATTAACCATGTCTTACAGCCATCTCGGTCTTCAAAGCCATTAGTATAAGCAAAAACCAAACAAACAAAAAAACCAATTTGTTTGTGTTACACAAAACTGAAAACTAATGCTAAAGTCTATATAACTAGCTAATGAAGCTGTCGTACTCAAATGCTTACGTGTTACACTGTTATACATTTCACCAATTTCTATGGCAGCTTTATAAACACTTCCCAATGCTCACACCTTCATACCTGCACATCTCTGTATCAGTCTTCAAGTTCATCACCAAAGGATTCTTTGTACATGATCCGCTCTTTTTCTCCATCTGATTTTTTCCATGACTCTCCGATGGTTGGTAGTCACAGCGGAGCCCCGTAAGGTCGTAACAAGAACGAGCATAGTATTGTTTGTCATCCTGTCGGACGAACCTAAAAAACTCTTGCAGGAAGAAAAGAAAAAAAAACAATAAAAACAATAACTTGTCATATTATTAAAATTATACCTGACATTATTTTTAAAATTTCAAGTTACAATTATTACAAGAAACATGATTTGTCAAAATAAGCGCTATAATTAAAAAAAAATAGGTGTAGTATTTTTTACTAATAAAATATAATGAGGCAATATTACTGTATTTTGTTATTTTTAACTCATTTTTACTCCAGAGTGAAAAAAACGGAAAAGATAAATATGCAATATAATTAGAGCCACTGTTCAATAAAAAATTGTAATCATGATTAACCATACTATTAAATTTTTAATACCAAATTAACTGCACATTACAGTAATCAATATTTTATGTTTTTCTTTTGAGAATATTAACTCTTTCTGTGCATATGGTCAATATAGTGACACTTCCGGTGTCCCAAAGCTACCGTATGGTCGCTTTAGTGACAATTGTTTGTTTCATTAAAACAAGCGGTGTAACATTTAGATTGTACATAATTCGTCCGTGATTCCAGTGACACTTTCAAAATGGCGAAAGCGTGCCTAGTTACGAGCAATGCCGTGCGAGAAAAAGGACGAGAAGCATGGAAATTTTTCAATTTTTGACGATGTAGATAGGGGTATGGACATAGCCTATGGCCACCCCGCTGCTTCTGAATGTTTTCTAAGTAGATCTAGACATATTTAGACGACTGGAGAAGTAGTTAGGAGTAGTTAGGAGGTTAGTTCAGACATTCATTCAGCGAGAATGCAATACGGAATCACAATATGAGATCGACAAGTAGATCTAGACATCTCAGATGGTAAGTAGTGGTAAGTAGGGCAGATCTAGACCTTGCCGATGGTGAGCTGGCCACAATCAGTGTCTAAAAACATCACATTATTTATTTTTTCCTAAAAAAACTCTGCATTTATGAAATTTTCATTCATTTAGCTATACTTTGAAACATATTAAGTATACGGAAGTACATGGAATTAATGTTTTCCATTCCATTTTACAACTAGACCCCCTAACAGACCAAGACCCACGTTTTTACTCCCGCACACCACGACACATCCATGTTTCTTCTAACGCACGGAAAGAGTTAATACCAGTCTGTAAACCAGAAACAGCTTAGTTATATACTAACTTCTTGCCTGTATATGTTAAATTATTTCACTTAGTTTAATAACAGTTCTGGATAATATCAATAAATGAATAAACAGTCAACAGCTAAAAGTAATTTTTAACCACGCTGCAATGCAATAATAAATTTATTAAAATGATATGAATATGGATTGATTCTCAGGCTGTTAAATTCTTTACCCAGCCAAACAGCTTTAGCAGACCAGTTTGTTTATTTACACTGATCAGTTCAAGAAATGCCTTTTTTTTTTTAAAATTAACAAATCCACAGGACAAGAATGGCCAGGGATGCTAAATATTTTCTAGCTAATTTAGTCAAAATTGGATATTTGTCCTCTTGTAGCTTCCACCAGTATAGTGGATTCAAGTAGATGTAAATTTGCTGCTCCAACATGTATCGTTCATCAGCCGTTTTTGTGGAAAAGTACAAAGGCACCAGTGGTTCATCTTTGGGATCTGATGGTACAATCGCATTTTCTTTTGGGTGATTTTTTTCCTTGTTGTGTGTTAATCATTACAAAGATGATCAGAAATTTGTAGAAGAAGTTACAGCTCTAGGAAAATGTCAATTCTTTCATCCTTTTGCAAGCATTTAAGATCTTTTAAACAAAGGATCCACCACAGTCACAATTCACAACCAGTACACCAAAAACAATTAATAATAATTACTCTGATATAGATGGTGATTATCAGGCGTGCTGGTAAACAAATCAGCCAACACTGGAACCACGTCATGAATCTGACGCTCCTTCAAATACTTCTGAAGAATCTCTGAGAACTTCTTATACAAGTCCTTGGACAGTGCACTCTTCACCTGAAAAATATGTAAGACCATCCTAACTGCACTTCCTGAATATGAAGGTTATACATGAAATCCTTGGGTCCGCTCTCATATAATGTCAAAAACCAAATGCAACTGGACACATTTTACACTATTCTATAGTCTATATGTGACTAACAAACTAGTGTAACAGTACTCAGCTTAGACTGCGTTTCATTGTTTTACATAATTTACCATATGTAACTTAGAAGGAATGGTGTCCTTGATTCTGTGCATAATATAGTGCTTCTTAGTAGAAATGATGCAAGAAAAAATGGATGCCTTTTACTCAATGGCTAGCAAAACAGGACTTGAGATGAACAAAGTAAAGACAAAAATAATGAAGAATCTAGTCCTGCAAGAGAAAAAAAAAAGTATATCTGGAAGTAACAGCAATAGAAGAAGATCATTCAGTATATCACAGAAGCTACATAAATCAGGAAGGAAACATGAAAAAAAAAAAAGAAGTTAGAGAGCAAGGGGCAAAACATGGTGGTTAAGCCAGAGTTGATCAACTGTGCCATTACTTTAATATGGCTATCTTTGCTCCCAGCTTTCACAAATATCTTGAAGTTTACAAATAACATCATTACACTTCTGCTAACCATACCTCCAAAAGATAGTTCTGTGATGACTCTTGTGCCATCCTGCTTTTTGCCTGTTCCACCTTTGCCTTTGTCTCTGCTGGACACTTGGAAATGATTATTTCTGTAGGTGAGCTGTCCTACGGAGGTAAGGTTACACAGTAGTTTTATACAAACAATAGTAGTTTTATACAAACAATAGTAGTTTTATACAAAGTATAAACATAGTATATACATTTTTAAAAAAACATCAATGGCTCTACATTTATTCCTCAAGGATTTGAAAAAAAAAAAACTTCAGAAATAAACTTATTAGAAAGAAAAAAAGAAACAGTTCCTTTCATTCAACTACTTGAAAAAAAAAAATTCACATAAAATTATGCACAAAAATAAATAAAAAATTCACACAAAATTCTGCATTAACTGTTTTCTTACATTTCAAATTGATGTGAGCAGTAGATGTGACTAACTGTACTGGTAATCTGCATTAATTTAAAGACTGGTGTACATTTAAGACAGCTTTTAAAATGGCATATGGCTTATGGTGGAATTACCTTTATTTTGATCTTTCTCTGCTTCCCTGGCAACTTTTTCTTCGGTGGCTGATATGATGGGATCTGAAACTAACAGAGCAAGAAAAAAAATGCATCTTACAGACCACCACTGAAATAATGCAGAATGTTTTTTCAGTTGAATCTTCAGTAACAATTTTAAAAACAAAATGATTTTTTTTTAAAGAGAAACTAATACAAGTGAAAGTGTTTATCACAGTGCTGTTTATATGAAATCCTAATTGGTCAATATTTTTTTCTTTACCTCAGTACAAGTTCATTTGTCATTTACAGTTATTATGTTTTGATGGTACCACTTATATCAAGAGACAAGTTCATCAAACTGTTACCTAGGTTAAAGTTAACTTGTCATTAAAAGTTATGTTTTAATGGTACCACTTATATCATGACACAAGTTCATCAAACTGTCTTGACCTGAGAAGTGATCCATGGTATAATTTTATATACTATACATCATCATTTTATGTAAAATTACTGGATTTTAACTATTCTTCAATCCTTCTACATTAAATAACAAATATTTTGTACACAAAACAAAAATAAACTTTTATTTAAAAAATCAAGAATGAAAAAAAAAAAAGTTCTGTTCAAAACAGCATTCTCATTTTTGATCTTTTACTACATGACCCAAAAGATGATCCCACACACTTGATGTTCATGTCTCACATGTCAACAAGGTCAATTTTGGAGAATAATTATATCCATGTACACACCTTCACTTTGAAATAAATACTGTAGATTATGACTGCAGAGTCATGTAAAAAGAATGAAAGTGTCTCATCAGACCAAACTCAAATATACACAGGTTATATGGACAAAGCAATGTCCACGTGGCACATCATGGCAAATATGGAGGAACACTGTGGAAGACCTACAAGACCATGAACAGTCAACTGCAGAGTGGAAGCCAGGGACAGAGATGAAGGGATTCACTCATTCATTTGCATGTCCCTTGTGGCACTTTGCCTCCCTAACAGCTCTCCTGTAGGCCTCTCTGTTGTGAGCAAGATGCCCTGTTGCTGATGCATCCATTTGCAGATCATCAGCAATGTCTTACAGCCATCTTCGCCTTGGTCTTCCTCTCTTTCTTTTTCCCATTATGTACCCTTTCAAGACGGTTTTCTCTAGATTATCATGACGTTTAACGTGTCCAAAATATTTTTCTCTCTTTAATCTTCTTTACTACCCAGGCTTCTTCAATATTAAGTTCTTGTAGTATGGGTATAACAACAGAGAGGATGTTGAGCAATAGAGGGCTCACCTGGGCAAGAGCAGAAAAAAAGGCAAAGGACAAGCATTTGTGGAAAACCCTTGCGGAAGCCCCATGTGCCCTGGGCACTTAAGGTTCAGAGAGCATTTACATTCAAAGGCATTTATGTGTTTCTCAGCTGTTTTGTTAAGTGTCCACATTTCACAGGCATATGTTGCAATGGGAAAAATGCATGCCCTTAAAAATCTTATTTTTTGTAGTTCTGTCTGTTCCTCTCCACAGATTCTTTAGTTGTTTTACTTTCTGAAGAGCGATAGATGTCCTCCTTTTATTTTCCCTCATTGTATCTCCATTATTAGCAGTGATCCAAGATATTCAAAACTATCCACTTCTTCCAGTTTTTCCTCATTGATACATATATCAGCTGCCTTGTTTGTTTTGTCAGTTGTCATCAATTTAGTTTTCTTCACATTAACACTTCCCGGGACAAATACGGGAAAATCCGTATTTCTGGTTTCTGTGTGTTGTTGGCCGAAAGGCGGATTTGCCGTATTCGATGGTCGTCTTATTTAAACTGTTTCTAGTGTGTTATTTAAAATAATTTTTGGTTGTCTGTATTTTTACTGTAAAGTTAATATAATAAAATATTGTTTTTTATCTTCGTAACCTTAAAAAAAGTAGAAATCTCGCGGTTTCAGTTGTTGGAAACACGTGTTTACGAGATCTCGCAAAGTCGACATTTTGTGCAAATGGCGGAGCACGTTATGCTCGTAATACTGCGATTGTACAATGAATTATGCCCTGAATTTTTTGTCAGAATACCCTAGTGATGAATAAAAATCACTGTTTAATGATTCTAGTAATGAAATTGATGTGTTTCAAAGTGATTTATGTGACGGCGATTGGATTAAAAATACGATAACTAGGCACAGTGTTGCTGTGTCAGAAGTGAAAATTCAAGTGACAGTGTAATTGTTATTCATTGTCAGGATATGATGCTTCAGAAGCCACACTGGAAAGATTACTGGACAACAGACCCTCTTCTGGAAACACCAATATTTTCAAAAACAATGAGCAGAGCTAAATTTGAGCATCTTCTGACACTTCTGCATTTCTCTGACAACTCTCAGACATTTCCAGAAACAAGTAGAATTAGCAAAATAAAACCTCTGCTGGATTATTTTTTGCCTAAATTTCAAGAGTTGTATAAACCGAAGCAGCAGCTTTCGACTGATGAAGGAAAGACGAAAGACTTGTTCGCATGATATCAACAATGCACAATAGTGATTGTCTGGAATAGTAAAGAATCATGTTCTGGTGAATCCTGAGGATGAAGGCACTAAAAAGCATCATTTAGGAAGTGCAAAGTGTGCTTGGTCAATGAGAAAAAGAGTGAAACAAAATTTTTTTGTCAAAGTTGTCAAGTTCCATTGCATTCAGATAATTGTTTCACAAGATATCACACACTCAAAAAGTACTAGAGATTCTTGGGAGTCTGTCTACCAACCTGGTGAGAAGAGATATGCATGTTTTTCTAAGTCCACTCAAAAAAGTTCATTTTTCAGAAAAATGGGTGGGAACTGGGGGTTTTTCAGGGTAAATAACTGCAGTCCACAAAGTGTTAAGATAGAGGTTTTGCCCTTCACTATTCTTACGGACTGACATAATCAGTTTTTCCATTCCTTTTTTGTGTTGTGGACAGTAATACTGTGTCATCAGCATATCTAATCTCTGGTATTTCATAACCTCCAATTGTTATGGCATCATAATATTCTTTGTCTACATCTTCTCTAACATTCCTCATGATATTTTCAGTATACAAGTTAAATAAGTAAGGCGACAATATGCACCCCTGACGGACCACTTGTTTTATGTCAAACCAAGTTGTTATTCACCATTTATTCTTACTGCTGCATGTTGGTCTAATTGTATCAACATCACTGCTGTATCTAGGCCAGTTTAGCAGGCATAAAATCCCTTGATGAGACTGAAACGTTTGCAGAAAACAGGAAAACTTTGCTAACTACCATGTGAGCCCTATGTGACATTTAAACAGCAATTGTTTGTACATTATTTTTGTAAACATTTCCTTTCAAGAAACCCCATAGATAATAATCTAATAGATTTAGATCTGGAGAACGAGCAGGCCAAATTCCACGAGATATTATGTGATTTGCGAAAATTTCTTTTAAAAAAAACCATGTGTTGCTCTAGCTGTTCGTGCAGTTGTACCATCTTGATGGAACCATGTTTCTTCAATTGCATGTTCATTCAGCTGTTCTAAAAAAGGTTCCAGAATGTCAGTACGGTACCAATTGACATTTATAGTGTTGTTGAAGAAAATTGGTCCAATTAAAGGTTTTCTACTGACAGTACACCATACCCCAATTTTCGCATCGTGTAGTGGCGCTTCATGAAATGCATTGGGATTAACACTGCTCCAAATACGATTATTTTGGCTATTAACGTATCCAGATAGATGAAACCATGCCTCATCAGAGAAGAATGTTAAATCTAGAACTGACTCATCTTCTTCAGCTAAAAATGCTTGAAACCACATGGAGTAGTTGACTCTGGATTGACTGTCACACTCTTTAAGTTCAGACACAACAGAAATCTTGTATGGATGAAAATTTAACTGATGTTTAAGAATTTTGTGCACTGTGCTCAGTGATATGTTCACTTCTTGCGTCATTTTCCTTAAGGACTTGCACAGACTTTTCAGGATTCTGTCTTGGATATCTAGACATTTTTCTTCAGACACAGCAGGCCTACCAGATCACGGAGCATCTTCCACAGTTCCTGTATCACGAAACTTACTCAACAAATTTCTAACCATAGTGTGATGAGGAGGCTGTTTATCAGGAAATTTTGCTATAAATCTTTGAACAACCATCCATGTGTATTGACCGCCATTTCGAAACACTCGTTCAACCAAAAAAATTCTTTCTTCCGTTGATAACACCATTCTGTTTGGAGTGCAAAAAATTACTCCAGCAGATGGCAACCATTCACTGCATTTTTCTTCACGATTGACTGTGCAGCGCATTTTTTTATGACGTCATTTTCTTTTATTTTTACACAGAAAGTGTAGTGAGACTTTAAAAACAGCCTATATATATATATATATATATATATAATACACACATATTAGTTTTTGTCTGTGGTGTCACTGTATGAAATGCTTTTGATCAACTTCATGCACAGCACTAAATGTCATTGCACTGACCCTTGTTATACTTTTGCGGCTAGAGTGATTGATTAAAGTGAGACCAGTTTATTTTCATCTGACCACCTTGATCCACTGAACGCTAATTTTCAATGAATTCCATAGCATTCACTTACTCATTCAAAGCAGGCAAGGATATAAAAACAGCAACAAAGAACTAGTAATGGGCCTATAGGACAAGTGCTCGGAAATAAAAAAAAACATACATCACTGCTACAACAGCCATGAAAATACACTTCAAAGAAAGAGGACAATCTGGTCCACCAAGTAAAAGTTTTATTAGGAACTGCTGAAACTGAGAATGAAAACATTCATCACAACAATGGCACCATGCAAAGGCTGGATATGGACTGCAATAAGTGAAGAGAAGTTGCTACTCTCCAAGACAGCAAATGACACATCAGATGGCAAATGCTGAGTGTCCAAGTACTTAGTATCTGTATATCAGTCATTTGCATGTCCACTGCGGAAATTTGCCTCCCTGTAGGCTTCTCGGTTGTAAGCAAGATGATCTGCTGCTGATGCATCAATTTTTTTTAAAAATGTGTGCAAGAAAATTCTAGAAGAGGCACAACAATAACCATAATTTTTTTTTTAAACTGCAATAATGTAAGAACAGCAAATGTTTTTTTTTAAATTATATTTTTTACCTGAGAATCAAGTGCCTGTGTGCTTTCCTGTGGTTTACTGTTTGAACAACCCTGGTGATGTATATGACAAAAAAAAGACAAATATTGTAGTGCGTGAGAGGAGACTACATTTGAAAAGCAGACTATACATTTGAAGAGACTTTACAAAAAGGCTATACATTTAAAGAGATGGCTCTACATTACACAAGAAGATTATACATTTGACAGAATGAATATGTAATGATAAAAAAAATGGAGACAGAAAATCTGAGGAAATGAAATGATGAGAAATGGCAACTGCATGCTGAAGAAAAGATGCAATGAGAATTGGCTGTATATTTAAAGAAATATAAAATAATTTCATATGAAAATTTTATATTTGATAGAATCAAATTCTCGGAGGAGGCCACACATCTATAGGAATAAATAACAAACGTTATGAGACAGAATTTTAAAGAAATATCACTTCCTGGATGTGGCAAATGTCACCTTTACAGAAACATTCAAACTAGTTACCTGATCTGCATCAGCCAGCAACATTCATTTTCATTCAAATGTAAAACATTATATCAACCACAGAAACTAATATACACACTTTTTAAGTTTGGTTGATAAAACCATAAAAAAACCTGGCCAACCTCAACTGACTCCAGAGCTTCCAACAATGATCTCTTCCTTCCCTTTTCTGAAGACTTTGGTCTGGAATACTGCTTGCAGACTGTTTCCTCCTCATCTAAGTTGTAGACAAAGAGAATTAGCTCCCTGCTGCACCATTTACCACATCTTTACATTCAAAAACAAGTATAAGACAATACTCCCCTCCCAAAAAACAAAACAGTTTAAATCAAAACATAAACTATGCACTAAATGTAGTTATTCCCCCGTGTGGTACCCGGGATCTGCAAAGAATAGGACCACTGTACCCTACCATGCATGATCGTAAAAGGCGACTAAGGAGGGTTCAGCATAGGGCCAGCAACCCTATCTGGTAAAAAAACTATCAGACTGCTACAGAAACGGAAGCAAGGGAAAAAGCAAATGCAGGTGGAAGGAGAAATGCATATCAGGAAACTGAGCCCATGAAGGTTGTGGATGAAAGCCAGCCACTGGAAGTCCCCAGCCCAACTGCAGACCTCCTGGAACCGAAACATAAGATGCAAATAGGCAGCTGGAATGTAAGAACACTAAACCAGACTGGAAAACTAGCACAAACCATCAAGGAAATGCACAGATATAAACTAGACATACTAGGAATACAAGAAGCAAGATGGACAGGACAAGGCAGAAGGAAATTAACAACACAGCACACAGAAGATACAATAATATGGTCAGGTAAAGAAGATCTTCATGAAGGAGGAGTAGCATTGACTATAACAAAAGAAGCATCAAAAGCATTGCTGAAATGGACCCCAATAAATGAGAGATTATTATATGCACGCTTCAACTCAAGATTCACGAAGCTGTCTATTATAGTTTGTTATCCACCAACAGAAGCAGTTGAAGAGGAATTAAAAGAAGATTTTTACAACAGCCTCCAAGCAACAGTAGAAACAATACCCAAGCATGATATGCTACTCATCTTGGGCGACTTCAATGCAAAAGTAGGTGAAGGAAATGAAGATAGAAGAAGAATCATGGGAAGAGAAGGAATCGGAGAAATAAATGAAAATGGAGAAAGACTGTGCAGTTTCTGTGAAGAAAACATGATGACCATTGGAGGGACAATTTTCCAACACGAAAACATCCATAAGGTGACTTGGAGGTCACCAGATAAAACCACAGAAAACCAAATTGATCACATACTAATTAACAACAAGTGGAAACGGTCACTACAAGATGTGCGAGTAAGGAAAGGAGCAGATGTAGGAAGTGATCACAACCTTCTGGTAGCAAAAATAAAACTAAAATTAAGGAAAGCCAAAATCGGAGAACACAGAAAGTTACATTTTGATACAAGAAAACTGATAGACCAGCAAACAAGAAATGAATTCTCAATAGTACTTAAGAATCACTTCAGTGTCCTACAAGACGAAGCAGAAATGTCCATATTAGAGTTCAATAAAACACTACAGGAAACAGCAAAAGAGGTGCTGGGATATCGGAAAAGGAGAAAAGAGGAATGGATAAGCGAGACCACATGGGAAAAGATAGAGCAAAGAAAAGAAATCAAGGGAAAATTACTGAACACCAAATCACAACGGCTTAAAGAACGAGTTTTAAGTAATTATGCACAAAAAGACAAAGAAGTGAAGGAATCATGCCGTCAAGATAAACGTCAGTATTATGACAACTTAGCAGAGACAGCAGAGAAAGCAGCATATACAAATGACATGAAAACCATATATAAAATCACAAAGCAGATGACAGGTAACTTCAACACAAGATGTGAAAGTGCAGTAAGAACACAAAATGGACAACTGGTCAGTGGAGAAAGAGAAAAAATTGAAAGATGGAGGGAACACTTTAACACCCTACTAAACAGAACACAAGCAGCACAAGCAATAGATATACCTGAAGCAAAAGCGGAACTAAACATCAATACAGGACAAATAACAATAAATGAAGTAAAAGAGGCGATAAAGATGCTAAAATCAGACAGGGCACCAGGTGAAGATGAAGTGACTGCTGAGATGTTGAAAGCAGAAGAAACAGAAACACCAAAACAACTTTGCCGGATATTACAACAAATCTGGGATTTAGAAAAAGCCCCAGAGGAGTGGAAAACTGGTCTTATAGTAAAACTACCAAAGAAGGGTGACCTCAGAGATTGCGGGAACTGGAGAGGCATTACCTTACTGCTACTCACCAGTAAAGTATTTTGCAGAATAATCATCAACAGAATTGTACCAACACTTGAGGAAAAACTTCGGAAAGAGCAGGCAGGATTTAGGAAAGGAAGATCATGCATAGACCACATATTTGTACTTAGACAAATATTAGAACAGGCAAATGAGTGGCACAGTACAACATATGCATTATTCATAGATTTTGAGAAAGCCTTTGACAGTGTCAACAGAGATGCACTGTGGAAAATCCTAAGATGGCATGGCCTCCCCCATAAAATAGTTAATGTAATCAAAGCCCTATACGAGGGTTTTCAGTGCAAAGTTATCTGTGGAGAACATACCTCCAGCAGCTTTAGGGTATAAACAGGAGTGAAACAGGGATGTGTACTATCACCAACATTATTTATCTTGGCAGTAGACTGGTTAATAAAGGAGGCAACATCAGACAAATGCAGAGGATTACAATGGACCCTTGACACAGTGCTGGAGGACCTTGACTTTGCGGACGACATTTGTGTATTATCAAGCAGTCACAAAGATATGAAAGATAAAATAAACAAGCTAACTGAAAATGCAAACAACATAGGACTAAAGATCAACGTAGGAAAGACAAAGTTAATGAAGCAAAATGTGAACAACAGAAATGTACTCAGAGTAGATAACAAGTTAGTGGAGGAGGTCAACGAATTTGTATACCTTGGCAGCAGAGTAGTAGAAAATGGAGACAGCACAGAGGACATCAACAGCAGACTTACTAGAGCAAACCAGGCTTTTGCAATGCTGCAGAATATATGGAAATCAAATAAACTAAGCATAAATATAAAAATCAGGATATTTAAGAGTAATGTTCTAAGTGTACTACTCTATGGAAGTGAATGCTGGAAAATCACCAAAACCATAGAAAACAAGTTGAATTCTTTCCAGACTAAATGTTTACGAAGAATTAGAAAAATATTTTGGCCAAACACCATAAGAAATAACATCTTATTAGCAGAAATGCAGATGAAACCACTGACAACAATTATTGAGGAAAGACGATGGCGATGGTTGGGACATGTGCTCCGAATGACTGACAACTCACTACCAAAAATAGCACTAAGATGGACACCACAGGGGAGCAGAAGTAAGGGTAGACCAAAAGAGACATGGAGAAGAACAACAGAAAGGATGTTGAGCAATAGAGGGCTCATCTGGGCAAGAGCAGAAAAAAAGGCGAAGGACAGGCATTTGTGGAAAACCCTTGCGGAAGCCCCATGTGCCCTGGGCACTTAAGGTTCAGAGAGAGAGAGAGAAATGTAGTTATTAAATAAAACATACATTAATCTTGTATTAATGCATTGTTAATTTCCATATCATAATCAATATTATGCTAACCTACTGATAGAATCAGTCGTGAGATCTTCTTCACATGCATGTTCTGTCTATATCTGCAGTCCTGTCTCTTGGATAAATTTCAGTTTTTGTAATTCATGTATGGAACCGTAGTGCATATCTTCTCTGGTGGTTTCACTGGGCCAGTAATTGCTTCTAAGTGTCTCATAGTTTGTGCAGTTTTAGAGGATATGTTCCATAGTTTGGGTGCCTGGGCACATGTACAAAGAGTAGCAGTACCAACTTTAAACTTTGTATACATATGACTTTAGAGTTGGCCGTGTCCTGTTCTAAGACGGAAAATGGCGACTTGTTCCTTTCTGTTTAGCATGTGATAGTCATCATGTAGTGACGTTTGTGGCTTCCTGTAGGTTTTTATTATGCTTTTCTTCTGATTATAGGTGCAACTCCAAACTCCTGTTTGGCCACCTCAAGGGTATGAATTCAACACCCTCTCCACAATGAGCTAATGCCCTAATCACACTGCAGAACTGCATGTCCCATAACTATATGAATAACATTAACAGTTTAATTTATCATGTAAATCTTTACACTTCAGTTAAAAAAAAAAAAAAATATTGCCATGGCAATGCAGGGTTACTACAGCACTACATTCAGTGTGTTGTTACTACAGCACTACATTCAGTGTGTTACCACAGCACACTACATCTGGTGTGTTACTAGAGCACACAATAATTAGTCTATAAGTATACAACTATACACGAGGCACTGCAGTAAAGCAGTGATATAAAAATGTATAAAGTATGAAAAAAAAGTAGGAAAAGCTTTATTACTTAATGTTTATAAATTTTTTTCATTTTTTTAATTATTTCTTTTACATAAATTTCATGTGAACCTATACTTTGTTTCCTCTGTCTGATTCTTTGTCCTGTTTATGTTTGTATGAAGAAGGCTCGTGGCGAAACGTCACATCATTGTAAACATTAAGTAATAACGCTGTTCCTACTTGTTTCCTAGTTTATACATTTTGTTACTACAGCACTACATTCAGTGGTTTACTACAGCACTACATTCAGTGTGACTGCACACATCAAAACTTGAAATTTAAAATTATTACAAACCCTACTTAAAATGGAAGTAGAGACATTTTCATAAAACTAAAACAAGAACAAACATTACAGATGGCTATACCAACAGGTGCCTACTCCAATAACTATGTAGAATAACTGCAGCTATGAAACTAACAGAACACAAAAACTGCACCAAGAGACAAATAGTAGTTTCAGATTCACACCACAATATTGAATAAAACAATCATAAAATGGATACCCATCCACAGTAAATTCCAAGAAAATGAAGAGGCAGACAGACTGGCAAAAGAGGGAGGAAGAATACATCAGATTGATAAAATCTCAACATATGATCAAAGAAAAAAACTACTGCATTTGCGAGAGTGATTGGTGCTGATGTCCGAGCGAACAACGAAGAAGAAATTTTAATCATGAATGAATTAATAATACTATAATATTTTTATAAGAAAAAAAATTATCATGATTAAAAATGACTTTATTCCTACTAAACAGACCTGCTGAATTCCTTAAACTGGGCATGTGACATGCAACATCACTGGCACGCTCATATTCTACTGAAATATGACCTTCACTCTGTGACTTGCGAGTAAAACTGGGTTCAAAACACGCCCCTGTGACAATTTCGTGGCTCCTGCCAGGTCTCGGCTGCTTTGAAACTGCTGGTGGAAACTAAATAGATTACAAATATAATTTATAAAATGCTTTAACCATATGTTATCCATTTTTAAAAGCATAAAATAACAAACACTCAAGATTTAGGCTGAGGACAGGCTATTTAACGCGAATCTCAGAATAAAAAAAATAATTTCTTTCACTTAAAATGTTATTTCTGTTGCACTATTATTTACACTACTTTTGGCTTTCCTTGAAGTTTTATTTTAATTAGATCATGGAGTATTCAATTACTGTATTTCTGTTTTGTAGAACTATCATATATACGCTTTTTTTCCTTTGTGTGAGATGATATATGCTTGACTTCTGCAGTTCTTCTGGCAGTGTGTAATGGCAACAGATGGTGTTGACAGGAGATGTTTATGTAATCTCACAGTGTAGGGAGTCCTGCAGACGCAATAGCAGTTTCATCTTGTCTCGCTGCAGTGCATTGCATGGATGGTGGTTGCACTGTGTTTGTGTGCTGCCAGCAGTTTTAAGATTATATGTCTATGTAGATTAGTCAGATGATGCTTAAGTGATTTGTACCTCCTGTATGGCAATATATTACCACCATAACTGGTCTATGTAGATCACAAAAATCATTGGAAGCAGCAGAAATGTGGTTTATTAGAAGAATGTTGCGAATCCCCTGGACAGCAAAAATAACTAATGAAGAATGTATGAGAAGAGCTGGAGAGACAACAAACCTTGTCAGAAAGATAAGAGAGAGACAATGTACTTTCATAGGACATGCAATGAGAAGAGGGGGCATTGAAAATATTATAACAACAGGAAAAATAGAAGGAAGAAGATCAAGAGGAAAACCAAGAGAAATGATACTGGACAGTCTGACGGGATGGTGTGAGAGGAGATCACCAACTGAACTGATGGCCTGCATGAAAGATTGGGTACTCTGGAGAAGCATAATAGCCAACAGCACGGCACCTGATGATGATGATGACAAATCTAGATTTTATACAATTCTAGAGATCTGTGAAGGATTTTAATACAAAGTGCCAAGGGAGTATAGAGATAATCTACCGCAAATTATCACTGGGAGTCTGTTATCTGACAAAATGTTGGAAACCACTGAACATTACAAATGATCTTTCTTTGAAGCTGTGCAATCAACCAACAGATGATTGTTCTACCCACATTTTTCTCTGCTTCCTTGAAGAACTTGATCACGTCCCTCACAGCCTGACCGAAATTACTGTACACTTGAGCTTGCTCTCGAACCCACAGTGGCAGAGAATTTTTATTCTCCAATGAAGAAAACCTTCAGCGAGGAACAAAAATTAAAAAACATGAAATTACAACTGCATTTTAAAGAAATTATTATCAGAAATTGCAGTACTTAGTGTGCTAGGAAATGACATCGGTTCAGTTACCTTTCCTAAAACTAACTCGCATTCATGAAAGATTCGCAGCCAATTCTTGTAACTTAGAATATATCTTTTGCGTGCAAAAAAGTGCCAAATAACATATTTTGGGCAGACCAGTGACCACATTCAAAATTACTCCTCTGTGACATCTCCCAACCATTCAAACTTCCTCTGCCATCAGGAATTAAGACACTTCTATGTCATTGTCATTGGACAACGTCACTTTGATGACAGAAATCGCCTAGCCCTTGAAAATCACCTTATATATGATCGTGAAATTCTTGAATCACAAGGATTAAATTCTAAATTCAGTCTCCTTCCCGTCCACCCCTTCCTTCCATCTACCTTTTCATTATCTCTCTTCCCTTTCATATGCTTTCTAAACCCTTCACACCTACTCAAATAATCAACCTATTCTATACATCTCCACCTTATTTGGATTATCTTTTCATCCCTCCTTTCTCTGCTCACTCTCTTCACCCCCTCTTTTGCTGGCAGTCAATCAGACTGTCTCACAGTAGGCCAACATATAAAGCATACATTATTTTCTACATGCTTTCTCTCAACACAACTGTCTGTTGCCCAAAAAAAATGAAGTCTAAGGTTTAATCTTTTCATTTCTTCACTTTTAAATATAACTCCATTTCTAACACGTAATCTAGCTTTTTTTTAATACTTTCCTAAAGGTCCTGTATGTTTCTGAATGAATAAGATGAAAGTCAAAACAGTACACCTGGGTTTTTTGTTAATGAATAAAGCTGCTCTTACCGTGTATCACAGCTTTACTGCTATGGCCTGGTGTATAGTTATATATTTATTTAATATGCACTTAAATATACACACGTGTCTTAATGATCCTATTTGCTAATGTCACAAAGATAAATGATAACCACAGCCTGCATGAAAATAAAATGTGAAAAAAAGCAACACCCACAAATGAAAATAAGATTACTTACCTTGTATCACAGAGAATAATAGCACCAAAGTCCTTGATGTGTCTGATAACTCGACCAATGGCTTGATTGACAGCACGTGTTGCCTGCTGTCTATACCAGGCATGTTCAGTAAGTCCCTGAAAATTGATAATTATAAATAAAGTATAAAATAACTGGTTAAACAGCTTCAGTGAGGCAAAGAAGAATACTGAAAGAAGAATACTGAATTGATGCATGTGTCGATGAACACTGAATGCATTCTACATTTCTTTTTCATTGATGTTTCTCATGCCATACAACGTGCTTGCTTCGGATATTCCACTGCCTACGACAGTAGACCAGGCAAACCCTACATTTTGTTCTACACGGCTGACAGGGCTTGCATAGATCCTCCATCTAAAGTCTTGAAGTGCATGTTCAGGAATCTGTGGTGCCCGTCATTTTGAAAAAACGTCTGCTTGTTCAACAGTATAAAATCATCATCATCGTCATCAGGTGCTGTGCTGACTGGCGCTGGCTATTATGCTTCTCCAGAGTAAACGATCCTTCATGCAGGCCATCAGCTCAGTTGGTGATCTCCTCTCACACCATCCCGTCAGACTGTCCAGTATCATTTCTCTTGGTCTTCCTTTTGATCTTCTTCCTTCTAATTTTCCTGTTATAATATTTTCAATGCACCCTCTTTTCATTGCATGCCTATGAAAGTACATTGTCTCTCTCTTATCTTTTTGACAAGGTTTTTTGTCTCTCCAGCTCTTCTCATACATTCTTCATTAGTTATTTTTGCTGTCCAGGGGATTCACAACACTCTTCTAATAAGCCACATATCTGCTGCTTCCAAAAATTTTTGTGCAGACCTGCCTATTGTCCATGATTCACTTCCATATAACAAGATAGGTTCAATATAGCATTTTAGGACTCGTTTTCTAACATTTATTGATAAGGATGTGGTGCATAATATGTTTCTCATTCTCTGAAATGCAGTCTTTGCTTGGCCTATTCTGTTCCTAATTTCTGTTCTGCATTTCCCATCTGAAGTTATTACTGCTCCAAGGAATTTGAATTTCTGCACCTGCTTTAGAATAGTTCCGTTTAACTTTGTATTGCATGTTGGTATAAAATAACATAATAAATACCACCCAACTCTCCACTAGAAGAAGTGAATATTGTCTCTTTCAAGGCTGCAGTCTTCATGGATCCCCCCCCCCCACCTAATCTGGATTCCTAAGAACTACGGACTTTACTGCTTTGTGCAGCAATGCTTCATGACTTATATCCTTTGACACAAATATATGAACAAACTGGACACAAAGAATAATGAAACCAAAAACAAACAATGAAACATGAATAGATCAGACCACACCATCACATTCTGGCCATATTTAGATGACAATCAGATGAAATGTTTTAGCAGAAACCAACAACCATAACCAAAATTACAGACACTGGGAGAACTGAGGAAGAGACGGCTCAAAAATGTACTTTTTAAATGATGCTACTTCTTCTTCTTCATATGCACATTGGCGATGGTGCATGGTACCCTGATTTTTATGATGTGCCTTTTGGCTGGGTACCTCTGACTTCAGCACCTTTCCTTGCTAGGGGAGACTGTGGTCTTGCTTGGACTGCCATGAAGACAGTGGTATAGGCTGGCCTGGCCAAAACTTTGTTTTCCAGCCTCTGGTGGCTGTACTTAAGCCCCTTCTCCATGTCAGATCCAGCATGCAACGCTGGCTGGCCAGACGGTTTCGAGACAGTTCCACAGAGACACTCTAACTCTGGGATGAGGAATCCGATGAGTGCCTCAACAATATCCATTCCCCGCCACCTATAGTCTGCTGGCTCTGCTTTGTTTTCATCATTCTGATAGCCATTGTTGTAAAGAACCATAGGCTTGTCATGTCCTGGATTCATTGGTTTCACGCCAAATTTTCCTCATCCCCGCCGGCGATCTCCATGTTCCCATCCATCCACCAACCTGACATTACATTTTACAAAAATAGCAATTACAATTAGTGTTGATTGCTACAGGTTTCTGGGCCACAGAAGTAGGTCAGAGTTTTTAAGCAAACAGATCTATGTTCCCTGTCTCACAAAGACTATGTTAAGATAAGTGTGTTTTTAACACAGCTGTTCGCAGGGCGTTTAAATGATACAAATTAAACCAGGCACGATGAATCTTTTCTATAAAAATTACCTCAAATTTTAAGTTTGCTTTTACATACAGACTGAACAACTAGAAGTTAACTAAATTCTATACCGCTTCCTAGTGGTTTTGACTTGAAGCCCACGGGAAAACTGGGCAACATTACCAGAAGCAGTAGTGAAAGAAAACCAGCAGAGTGATTTCCCTGTCAGAACTCCACTACAAAAAGGTATTTAAACCAGCATTTTGAAAATAAAATTTATCTCTCAAATCTAAACATCAGGAAACATCTGGGCCAGCCAGTGAAGAACCATCAAATGCTACCTCTAGATAAGTTGTATTACAACAGTCTGGCAAGGAATGACAAGCTTCCCATTACAATAAAGCTTTCTGCAAAACTTGGTACTATAGTTTGTAAGTAGATCTTCAACCCATTATCCCTGCAGATGAAAAAAAGAGGAGTGACGGTCTGCTGCAGTTACTACACTGACAGGCTGTTAATGTTTCTATCTGCTACAATATCTATAATAATGATCTGCTTCAGTCCCTACAGTGAAAGTCTGCTACAATATCTATAATAATGATCTGCTTCAGTCCCTACAGTGAAAGTCTGCTACAATATCTATAATAATGATCTGCTTCAGTCCCTACAGTGAAAGTCTGCTACAATATCTATAATAATGATCTGCTTCAGTCCCTACAGTGAATGTCTGCTACAATATCTATAATAATGATCTGCTGGAGTTCCTACAGTGAAAGTCTGCTGGAGTCCCTACAGTGAAAGTCTGCTGCAGTCCCTACAGTGAAAGTCTGCTGCAGTCCCTACAGTGAAAGTCTGCTGCAGTCTCTACAGTGAAAGTCTACTATAATCTCTGTAGTCACAAAGTGCCACAATCTCTATATTAGCAATCCATTGCAGTCCCTACAATGATGATCTGCTATAGTCTCTACTTTGACAGACTGATGGTCTGCTACAGTTCCCGTAGTGATGGTCTGTTACAGTCATCATATCAGCAATCCACTGCTATCATCCTTACAATGACAGTCCTCTACAGTTCCTACAATCATGAACATCATTATCACTAGGCAGACAGCAAAGTGTTTGATTTAACAAGAGAATGGTAAAATCTAAAGCTGAATCCTAAATGAGAGTCTGAATGTGATCCAATCAGAGATGTTCAACCATATCGAGATTAACAATTACACAAAAGAAACCTGTTTTCTTCATGATTAATGTGATTTTAATCTTCAAACAGTTAAATCAGTACCTTGTATTTGACCTTATTTTCCCTGAGAAAATCCATTTTAAGTTGGATTCGTGGATCAAATCTTGGGGGAAATGGCAGGCCTGTAATCATTACTGCCCTTCCATTTGCATCTGCAAAGTCAAGTCCCTCACTAACCTGAAGAAAATGATGTTATTCAAATTCGAAACCTTACGCTGTAAACGAAATCATATTCGTATTAAATTTATAACAGATCATATGTTATCTGGAACTGAGCCAAAACTGCAGTTAGATATGGCACAATTCATTTTAGAAACGATTATGACTTTCTCCAACCAAGCATTTATGAGTTTTCTGCTTGCTTTTTCTCCACTGTACCACATAATAAACTTCACAGGTCGTCTCTGTCTTGTGTGTTCATATTAAAAAGGGTATAAGTAGCCTTGTGTCACAGTTTTCATCTAGTCTTTGATATCCACGCCTTTCAATCAGATACATCTGTCTTTGCCATGGCATATTTTTAAGTTCGGACATGCCTTCCCATTTCAATCCCAATTCACTTGGACTGAATACTGCCTGCTACCTGGGACCACCATGCTGTTAGAACTGAGTCTTGGTCAGGTATGGTTCATTTGCTGTCAGCTATCGGTCGCTGACCACCATCTCATTCAGATGGAATGCTGAATATTCACCCTCATAGGTCACACTGCATGCAGCAATTATATTCTGATGCTTTCATCAGAACGATTATGTCTCAAGTTGTCACAAACTGATATTACGTGAGTGAAGACAAAGTCATTTTGGACAATAAGCCAGAAACTGTCATGACCCACCTCCTTCTACACACTCCAATAATGTTCCTAGAAACAGAATTATTCCTACAGCATTTCCAGAAAAGATTATGCTGCTACAGAATTTACTTAAGTACACCCCAAAAGTCAGACAAGCTTTTGCAACATCAATATAATACTCTTGGCATGAACTGTAAAGGGTCAGTTCACAGCTGTTAGGAAACTGAACAAAAGTGTTCTTACACTGTTCATAGCCCTTAAAATGATGAAGTCTACCAATACATCATCATGACTTCCATATCTCTAAATATATTATATGAATGACCCTTATATAAATGAGAAGAGAGGCAGAGGAAGATCAAGTGAAAAAATCATGGACAATCTAACATGATGGCACACTAGTCACTGACTGAGCTGATGGAAAATATTAAGGGTTGAAGTCTGTGTGGAATCATGACTGCCAATGTCTGCCAGCAGGATATCCAATAATGATCCACATATCATGTTGATAAACATATATCATGTTGATAAACATATATCATGTTGATAAATTTTACACTGCTACACTATTTCTTTCAAATATATCATAACTTATAAAATGACAGTAGTCTATCTTTCCTGCTAAACTGTTTTAAAATCTTCAGGATTCATAACTGAGGCAATTAGATACTCATGTTTTAAGACGTTCTTATATCTTCTACAGCCTTAAACTGACTTGGTTACAGCTAACTCTCCATACCTTGCCTCTGCAGACTGCCATAAATATTGCTCCATTCAGACCTGGGTCATTTACTTTTGTGTAATATTCGTCCATGGCCTAGACAATAAAAAATGAAAAACAATCCCAGATAAATTTACTGGAACAATCTTAGTCTATCCTTCTCAACCTAACCAGGTGAATGAATAAGTGAAATCAATGAGAATGAGCAGCTAAGTGAGTACTGGTACACCAAAAGATTGCACATACTGTACTGGTGGATAAGAGAAATTATAACTGGTACTAGTAATCAAGGTAAGAGGTGAAATTGAAATGAACACATATATGCGAACGAAGAAGAAGAAGAAGAAATGAACACATATAAAGTTTGTGTAAAATGTTAAAACTATTTTTTTAAAAAGCAGGAACAGCTTTATCAGTTAATGAGCACACAGTTGTAACATTTCAGTTTACACCTTCATCATACAAAAACAAACATGACAAAGAAATAAGGAAAGAAGCTAAAATATAAATTCACATAAATGATATACAAGAATGGAAAAAAAAATAGGAAAAATAAGGGAGCACCTAGCTGTAACTTGTGAGGAGCTGTGTCTGAGAGTTTATGTTCTTCATTTATATCCGCTCAGATTACTTTCTGTCATTATCATTTCTGCTAACTTTCCTTAACTTTTCCATCTTTTTTGCAAAACTGAACCATGCACCTGTCTACCTTCATTGTGCTATTATTTTTTTAAAAAACAGCATATAAAATACTTGTGCATTTACAAAATACACAACGCATTTTGATATTTCACCAGAGGGTACACAAAATGATGAGTTTATGGTGACTGCTAGCGAAATTGTGAACAGGGTTCTACAGGAACCTAACTCTTCTTTTTCCCATAAAATCAATGGTTCTACATACACAAACTTCTGTATTCACTGAGTTTTCAAGACACCTAACTCCTGTGAATAGTAAGGATCATGTGTATTTGCTTTTCTGTTGTGAACAGAATTGCTAGTTTTCCCTATTTTTGTCAGAAAACCTAAGACTTTACTTGCTCTATAATCATCTACAGACAATTGGAAGTCCTCCCAGTCCAGTACTGGAACCAAAATAAAACTAAACCAAAGCTGCATGTTATCCTTATTCCTCTATGGAGGAAGATGCTGGTGAACAACTGAAAAAGAAATGGGCAAATTATCCTCATTTCACACAACCTGCCTCTCATTTTGAATATTTACTGGCTACAAACAATAAATAACAGAGACCTTCTTGCCCAATGTGAACAATACATGCATAATAGCACAAAAATGCTAGAAATGGATTGGTCATGTGCTCCACAGAGACTCCAGGCCAGGTGTCACAATCCCTCATGTCTGCTGAGCAGTTACTAAAGACCATGTCAACAAAAAACCTTAGGGGTGCTAGTTGGCTAAGTCGATAGTACGTTGTTCTCTCGTGGCTAGATGGCTGCTCATCCTACCAGAGTCCATGTTCGAATCCCAGGTAATTCTCTTGTGATTTTTCTTTCTCTCACGTCTCACTAAAGTGCTTTGTCTATGATTTTTTCGAGGTCTAATCCTACAAAATTTGTTCTCTTACTTTACACTAAAACAAACATGAGTTGGACGCCCGAGGGGAACAAGAAAATGATGCCACACCATAGGTTATATGGTGGAGAACTGTAGAAGCATAAATGAGTAGCATGCAGCACAAATGAGGCACAATGCAAAGACTGATGGCAGACCATGAGAGGTGCAGAGAATTTGTTGCTGCCTTGCAAGATGCCACAAGATGTATTTCGTGGGTTGATTTTATCCAATCACCAACCAAAGACATGGATGGATGGATAATCACCTACAATATATTATTATGACTGGAACAGAAAGCTGAATAAGGGCAGAATGCCAGATGGGCCTATATGCCCAAGTCTTCACCCTTTTTTACCTTTTCACTGCTACATACTTCTCAAGAGCTGGTACCCACTGTGCTGAATACTTCACTGGCCTGCTTTTACCCAGTGCGGAATTCTTTTTTGTTGTCTCACAATCTAAGGTGTATTGGTGGTGCTGACAATTTTTTATCACCAGAAAATATAAACATGTTGTAACGCTATGATCCTTCCACTCTTGTCTTATTTAAGTCACATTATATAGCCCGTAACACATTTATTTTTTTCATAAGCATTGCTACATAGAATCAAACAAAAAGGCAGCAAAATAAAATGTTTCGTTGCCTAGAATCAAACAAGACAGCAAAACAAAATGCTTATTATCACTTCTGTCTAACCAAACAAGAGGTGTTCAGTTTATCCATTCGATGCTTGTCATAAAATTTAGTTAAATCAACTCCAGAAATCGGATGTTTGTGAAAACTGAGGAAATGATTACAGCACAAAGCAATGACAGATAATCTGCTGTTTCCCCCATCTCTAACTTCAGGTATAATCTATCTCAGTTGTTCCCAATTAACAGAAGTCCGTGGACCCCCTGCTGTTTCAAAATCCACACCACAGACCCCCATACTTTGGAAAAACTTCATATCCATATGGTAGCTACATGCTTTAAATGCAAAAGAATTTTTTTTCAGAAAATGTGTATGACCTTTAATGAGTAAATGCTACACTTCACTAAAAAGCACAGTACAAACTAGGTGAATTTTCAAAACGATAATAATGTAGTTAAGAAAAAAATAGACACCAATTAATATTCCTACTTGTTTTAACAAAAATAGGAACCTGAGTTTTTGTCACAGACTCCGGGGGTTCATGGAACCACCAAATGGAACCGCTGATCTATCCACCAATATCACAATAAGAAATTTGTGTAGAATACTAAATGCTACGCACAAACAAACAAAAAAAAAAGCTTGTGAGGGTATTTTTTAGAATTTTCACCGCCCACGTTACCAAGGTACACAAACAAAAGAATAAAAGGCCTGCCCTCATTGCCTACTAAAAACGACACATTTCCAGCACATGACCAGTTTCAGCATGTGAAAATAGGTCAAATAGAACTAAAAATAGCTACTGTGATTTCCCAGATATTAAATGAGAATAACTGTTTACAGCAGTGATCAAGAAAACCTGAAATGAGTTTATACACATCTTTAGCACTGAAGGGACAAAATGATAAGAATGTGTTAGCTCACTCTTAGCTGCAACTTAAAAAAATGAGTAAACATGTCTTTAGCAGCACAAGGGTTAAAATAAATTTTATTCATGTGTTTGCTCACTTCAGCATTATAATTCTATGTCTTCCGATTTTATTACTGTCTATTTTTAAGCACATCAACTGACCTCTGTAAACTGGACCTTTCCCTTTGGTTCAACAATCACAGATTTGTACTGTGTAATAATGTTCCACTGATTAGTTCTCTGCAAATAATGTCAAAGCATTAAGGTGAAGATCATACAAGCAGTTATGGATTTCCCAGTACTGTATTTCTTAATCAAATTACTGGTCATTCTGTAGAATATAACTGTAGCATAGCAGCAAACTGAGATATAATTTCACAGAGTTTAAAACACTCTGTTACTGCCCAGCTTTCTTTGTGTTTCAGTCAACCCTGCTACAGACTAGTAACAGATACACTGTTTTAGGGATTATAAGACGATGAAGCTGAGAAGGAGCCTCATCATTTCTAGAAGATGAGCCTCAGGAAAGTGAAGAAAAAAATAAATACAATATGTACAATCCTAGTAAAGAGTATTAAACAGAGAAAACTTAAATATTTTGGACACATTAAATGTCATGATAATTTAGAGAAGACCGTCTTGGAAGGGTACATAATGGGAAAAAGAAAGAGAGGAAGACCAAAGCGAAGATGGCTGCAAGACATCGTTGATGATCTGCAAATGGATGCATCAGCTGCAGGCCATCTTGCTCACAACTGAGAAGCCTACAGGAGTGCTGTTAGGGAGGCAAAGTTCCATAAGGACATGCAAATGAATGGAATGAACAATCCTTCCATAAGCACCTGGCAGCCTAGTTAGCTGAGTGGTTAGGTGCTCAGTTTACTAATCAGGTGGTACCGGGTTCAGTCCCAGCAGTGGGATTTTTTTTTTCTAGTACACACCAAAAAGGCCCCGGGGTTCACCCAGCCAGCCTCTAAAAATGGGTACAAGAGAAATCTGGGAAGGTAGTGATACTGACCACATCACTTTCATGTGCCAAAGGTCATAGAAAATACAGGCCTAACACTGTATTCCCCAATATGCCTTAATGGCGTGGAAATGGGAATTTTACCTTTTTTTTACAATCCTTCCATGAAATATTGCACCAGTATAAAGAAAGAAAAAAATGTATAAAACTACAAAAGTGAAGAACATAGTTGTCTATGTTATAGAACTCCTTGTTAGCTGTGACCCTGATTTGCTTTAGGCAGCTGATGCTGAGGTTAAGATCTTGAAGTAAAGATAAGTGGCTTCCCTTACTTCTCAAGCAGACTTTTCACCATATTATACCACCAAAAGAAAAAAAGGCAGCACACTGACCCTTCTTCTTCTTCTTCTTCTTCTTCGTTCACTTCTACCACCAAAAACCGCACTGTGAACCTACTGAATTCACACATGTGGTCCTCGTTAGGTCCGGTGGTCCCCTGTGTGGTCCAAAATAGACCACATGAGTTCCACGAAGGACCACAAGGGGTTCAGAGTATCACAGTGCTTTAGCCTGTATTCCTGGTGGGTCTCGGAAGCGGGATTGCGTGACACCGTGGTTTTCATTGCACCAGTTTGGTCTAGGGTTGGACTTTCTCACCGGAAGACCTCGACGTGTTTGGAATATCAGTGCATCCCCGCTGGGTGAGAGGCGTTAGCCCACCCAGGACAGAGTTGGACTTTCTCACCGGAAAACCTCGACGTATTATGAGATACCTGTGTATCACCGCCGGGTGAGAGGTGGTTGCCCATCCAGTCCAGGGTTGGACTTTCTCACCGGAAAACCTCAGCGTGATTAGGATACGCAGACATCCCCGCCGGGTGAGAGGTGGTTGCCTATCTAGACTTCCCTGGTCCAGTGTCTCCGACTTCAGCATTTTGCGGTCGTGGCCGCTACCCTTCCTAGTTGTGACCAGGATGGAGCTTTTGTCCAGGAGGACGAATCCTCGCCACTAGTGACTTCTACCCCTGGGTTGAGCCGGTTTAGGCATTTCCCAGTATGGGCATGTTTGGGACGGGACCGACCTCTAGGGCAGAGGTACTGTGACATTCATAGCCTTCAAGATTCACCCCTGGTATGAGCCGGTTTAGGCAAAATTCACCAGTATGGGTGTTTATCAGGCGTTACCAACCTCTAGAGCGGAGGTGGCATGACATGTCTAGCCATCGAGTTCCACCCCTGGTGTGTGCCGGTTTAGGCATATTTCACCAGTGTAGGTGTATTTCGGACGTAGGCGGCCTCTAGAGCAGAGGTGCCGTGGTATAGCTCTCGTAGCGATACTACTGGACATACCAGGTTAAACTTCACTTTCCACCACCTTTTCCCATCGGCGCCGCACAGCAACCTTTATTTCCGCATTTACTTCCTTAACCGGGAGGAGCTTCACTCCACGCGCGGCATTTGAAAAGTCAAGCCAGCAGTGACTTAACCTCTGGGACAAACCGGTTCATGCATTTCACACGATATGACTGCACTCAGGACGTGGCCGACCTCCAGACCAGAGGTGCCGTGATTTGACTGTTTGCTTCGCTTTATTCTTTCAACCACCTTTTCCGCAGTGATGCTGCGCGGCAACCTCATTTGCAAATTTCTTCATTGGCCGGGAAGAGCACCGCTCCACGCACGGCAGCTGAAGATCTCGCCAACAGCGGCAGATGAGCTACCAAACGTGACACTCATCTACCCTAAGTAACTGGTTTTCAGGCGCCAGATATTCGCCCTCGCCCATTCTCCTGTCAGTTTAAACAGTTCTGCCACGGGAAGGCCAGGAGCTGGACTTGACTGCCAGAGGCTGTTTGTGGCGCGTTTGCAGTCCTTAGAACCACACTGACCCTGACCTTGCTAGTTAGATTTTCCTGCACACTAAAGCACCACATGGAGCATGCTGATCTTGACCCTGTAGTCAGGCTGTGATGTCACTAAGGTCTATTACTGCACAGAAAGAGGGCATAAGAGGGCATCTTTGATTTTCTTGACAGTATCATCTCTGGAAATCACCTGCAAGTTTACCATACAAATCACTAAACTATCAATGCCCTGCCCCCATACAGGACAGTATACGAATCACTCAACTGCCAATGTCCTACTCCAGCACAACAAAATATACCAATCACTTGACTGTCAATGACCTGTTCCAACACAGGACAGTATACCAATCACTTAACAGTCAGCATCCTGTTCCAATACAAGATAGTATACTAATCACTCAACTGTCAATGTCCTGTTCCAACACAAGACAGTACACCAACAAATGATACTGTTTACCAATCTCCTGATTACCAACACTGACAGCCCACCAAAAGACATGTATACAAACCTTCCATCTATCAATGCACTGTTCCATCAACGGATATGAAGGAAAGAAAACCAGAAGGCCATTTGGGACAACACGTGAAAAGTTCACTGTAAAAGTAAGAAATAAAATGACCCGGTTGTAATCTAACTGCACCGGACATTAACCTCTGGATTAAGGCTGCAAAATCTTTGTCAAAGTACAGATTCTAAGTTTTATGGGTGTAATTATTTAGTCTCTTCGAAGACATTTTATTATGACACTCAAATGATTTTTGTTTCTTTAACCTTTCTGCCACTACAAAATGAACAAAGAAATTACATTGTTTTCTTGCTTAAGAACTACGAGTATCTCTATAAAAATCTTTATCACTACCGTATATGTTGTACTTGCAGTGCTACTAACAATAATATGGATTTATTGGTCTTTACTGTAGACTAGCAAATATATTCCATCAAAAGGAACATCCATGACCAATTTCAGTGAACTATGTGCATGTGATCTGTATCAACAACTGGGTTAAAAAAAAAGAGAAAAAAGAACTGACACACTCTTTGCAACAATCAATGCTGAGAAATTAATTTGTATAACAAAGTATTAACTATCTGCTAGTCTACCTTGAAATGAAATATAGCAGCCAACTTTATTTTAATAATTTATTCAATTTACTTAAGTTTAGTGGTTGTTCTTTCTGATGTTGGGCTCTGCATTGGCTGTGCAGCACGTGCTTTGTCACAGAAGCCAAAGTCTCACATGGACTTCACATCAAAAAGTGGCCACATGGTCACGACACAGAAAAATATGACAGTTCCTGCTGCCACTGTTGTCCATGTGACTCACATGGGGTCATCATAACAGGCTTCCAAAGCGTGTTACAGAGAATAGGGAGAAATCTCTTCCACGGGGAACGTGTCCAGCTTCTAGAGGGCCCTCGGTTATCCAGTTTGACATGAATCTACTGCCCAGGTCACAAGAATCAAAAGGCAATGAGAAAGTGGGCAAGTTGGCAGGCATGGCATCAATTTAGAGAACTCAAAGAATGGACAAGGAGGAGACTGCAAGAGCACCTTGGATAGGCTGTGTATGGAGGATGACATCGGGCTGAATGATGACAATCACACCAGGAGGGTGATCGAATTGGGGGAGGAGGGGGAAGTGGATTTTTTTCAAAAGAAGTGGCTTAGTGCATGTTACCCACAACCAGTGTGAGACTGGCTCCATCAGCAAGCACACATTTCAGTGGGTGTTGGAACAGAAGGCAAAGCACATATGGAGTGTGGGGATACCAGTCTCTGATTAGTTACAGTCACTTTACATGCTTTATTACCTAATCATTTTTAAGAACAATATAATCTAACTGATCACTTCAATATTCCTGCCTTGTCTAATTATTTCCAACACTAAGTCATCATTTGCTTGCTAAAATACTAGTGACAGTTTAGTTTTGATGGTTAATACTGGAGTCTCATTCACATTTCCTCATTTATCTATCACACAACATGAAATCAAACCATACAGCTCCATACATTCAGAACACAAAACATACCAATTGTATTGCCTAAGGATTTCTGATATGCTTCATTGGACCTGGGAATGTAATATCAAATGTGAATTACTAATCACTGTATAATTTTATGTGGATGGGAAATGCAGCTTTTTGATCTTACTGATCCACGGATTTTCACCATTTTGTGTCAGAACTTTTGACTTCTCCTATCCCCAGGTTTACAAGTTTTCACTCTTTTTTCTCTTGTGCCAGATAATGAAACATACAGGTCCTCTTCAGCTGTTCAACATCTCCATACAGAATGTCGGTGACTGAGGAGTGTGATGGTATCAGGTTGTTCCGAAAGGCCTTCAATGCACTGAGTCCAGAAGGTGGCGCTTAACATTTCTGCTTCTTGTCTGTTGCAATGCATGCAGTATGGTGTGTGGTCAGCAGTCATTCTGTATAAGTGCTTATTGAGGGTAACGTGTCCTGTTTGCAACCTGAAGACTGCGTTGGTCTCTATGACATAAGCTGTTTATGTGGTCTCTGGGGTTAGGCTTTGGCAGGTGTGTATATAGGGATCTTCTAGTTGAATTACTGGCCTAGCTGTCCATCCACTGCTGCTTGCAGTTGTTGTGTAGTTGAATTACTGGCCTAGCTGTCCATCCACTGCTGCTTGCAGCTGTTGTGTATAATGCGTTTAGCTGTTCGCATGTTGGTGGGGATGTGGGGCTGTGACATGGTACTTCACTCTTTGCCGGTATGTCACCACGTTCATTTCCTCTGATATCTATGTGCCCTGTAGGGTGGTCTTGATGTAATAGGAGGCGAGTTGATTTATTGCACTGAGTATGTCAGTTGTAATGTGATCAGTTCTTGGTATCCAGTTTTCAAGGGCCTAGAGACCAGACTGTATTAGAAAAAAATACAGGTCTCTATCAGTTGTTCTGTACTTATAACTGTAATGATGGTGGTAGAACTCTTTGTAGGTAAAATCCTCATTTCCATGCCCTAAAGGCATACTGAGGTATGATGTTATGCCTGTACTCATATTTCTAAGACCATCAGCACATGAAAGTGTAATGTGGTCAGTATCGCACCCAGTCTCATTTACCTTCTCAAATTTCTCTGGTATCCTTGTGGCTGCAAAATAGAAATCTCACAGAATCTGAAGCTACAGCAACAAACAAACAAAAATATAAATAAATGTAAAATTTGCCATCTTTCACTAGTGATCAGTTTTGGATCATAAGTAGACCTTAATGTGTTTGCATCCAATGCAAATATGAAAGCCCAAAGTGAACAAATACATTAAACAAAACAGTTAAAACAATAAATCCTAAAGCAAGGGAGTACAGCATGACAACAAGTCAGGCATCAGTTTTAACTGATAATATGCTACATGTGTACATAAAGCAACTAAACAAAGAAATCAACTATAAAATTAATATCTCTAGCTCCAAGAACACAGTATATGCAAAATGAAAACTATTGAAAAAAAATATATATCCTTTAAGATGTCTTTATAGAATCATCTCTCCATGACCACAGGATTGTATAACTCACTTACCTGTTCTTATATTCAGAATTAAGAACCTCTCCATCAGGGCCTTTGCACAGTGTCCCAAGCCATACTTGGTTCTTCTCTATAACATGAGGGTTCTCAAGCCGCACTGGAAAGGGTCTGCAGAAATGCAAAGATAAAAGGTATCTCCACAACCTTTTTCAAATTTGAAAGCATTTTTTTCTGCCATCAAATGATTCATTCCTCTTCTTCTTCGTTCGCTTCTACCACCAATACCACCCCGTGATCCTACTGAATTTACTTCCGTGGTCCTCAATACGTCTCGTGGTCCCCAAAAGGACCACATGAGATCCCCGAGAGGATCACAAAAGGTTCAGAGTATCGCAGGGCTTGAGCCTGTATTCTTGGTTGGTCTCAGAAGCGGGATTGCGTGACACTGTGGTTTTCGTTGCACCAATTTAACTTAGAATTGGACTCTCTCACCGAAAAAACCTCGATGTCTTTTGTATTATATTCCCGCTGAGTGAGAGGTGGTTGCCCGTCTAGCCTAGAGTTGGACTTTCTCACCAGAAAACCTCAGCGTGATTAGGATACGCATACATCCCCGCCAGTCATTTAATATTACCAAAGAAGGATACATTTTTTTTTATCCACCTCCTACATTCTCTTTAACATTTCCAAACAAAAAGGCTTTGAAACATGTATGAACTTAGGTCTGCAATAATTGTTTAAGTTCACAATAACTGATCTGCAACATGAAATCAATTCATATTATCAACACATACAACAACAACAAAATCACAGTAGAAATCTCTGTGTAACTAAAACTAGATGTACTTTGCAGCCAAGGATGTTAAAATATTGGAAATAAGCACTACATCAACTGTGCTATGATGACTAGCTTAGAAACCCAGAGTACATGCAAACTTCTTGGATGACTCCACGACTGTTGGGACCAGTGAGCCCTGCCCTATTTGTCAGGATAAACCTGTTGCTAGGTTTACTAGGAACAAAAACAGAGGCAGAACAGGGTCTTAACCTACTTTGTTTCATTGGTATTGATAACCGTGCCATCACTCAGCTACAATGTCTTTGCTCCCATTTAAAAGAGAAGCTATATCTTGTATTTGGAAATAGAAGAAACTCACAATGCATTATTGGCATTTACTTACAAAAATATAACTGATTTATATATATGACTTATGAGCACAAGACTAGAACAGTTGTAGCAAACTGATTTCACATGTGAAGAGTATGGCCTCTAGACTGGTACTTATTATCACTAATAAAAACAGATCCGTGACAATCTTGTGTTGGACACGACGCCTCTGAGAGAGGATTATTTGCCTGAAAAATGAGTACTCTGTGCAAAAAGTCAACATGGGCATTTATGGATAAACATATTTTCATCGAAAAATAGTTCTCAGAAATATGGGACTGCATCCAGTTTATAGATGGTGAACATAAATACAAATACATTTAAAATATAACACAAAAAAAAAAACAAAAATATAATTTCTTTTATTAAATACAATAACAATATGACCATACAAAAGTAGATATCAACAGGACTTGTGTGACTATTAACATTCTACAGAACTAACATTTGCATCTCCATTGTAAAGGAATCTAGGGGAGACAATGTTCCGCTGGTCAGAATAATGACCTTGACACCATGAGCCAGCAGATCTTTCATTGTGTGGCCAGGACTGAAGCACCAGTAACTGAGAATTCGTTCTGAAATGATAAGGAAAATATCACGGAATCTGGATTAACTGAAACTCTTAACTGGCGTGGAGAGACTCAGAAACTGACAACTTGAAATATTTCAACAGAAAAAAATAATCATAGTCATCATCATCATCGCCTTTCACTCCCTTGAGAGAATAGGCCACGGATAAAGGCTCTCCAGTTATTCCTGTTCTTGGAATTATTTTCTGCTTCCATCCATGTACATCCCTTGTCTCTGAACACTGTCATAATTTATCTTCTCCAAGTAAGTCTAGGTCTTCCTCGTTTTCTATTTCCTTGAGGATTCCATGTCTGTACCTGTCTTGCTATGTTGGTGTTGGGTTTCCTCAGAGTGTGGCCAATCCACCTCCACTTCATAGACATGATTTGTAGGTTCATAGGTTCTTGTCCTGCCCTTTCCCAGACCTCCTTGTTCCTGATCTTGTCCTGCCATTGAATGTTTAAAATCCTCCTCAAGCAGTAGTTCATGAATGTTTGTATCCTCTGTTGTCTTGGTCATAACCCATGTCTCTGAACCATATAGTAGGACTGTCTTTACATTTGTATTGAAAAGCCTAAGTTTGGTTCTTGTTTTGATGTTCTTAGATGACCATATTTTGTTAAGTTGGATAAATGCTAGGCTGGTCTTGGTTATTCTAACTTGAACATGCTTTTCCTTTCCCTTGTATTTATCCATTATGCTGCCTAAATATATGAAATACTCTACTTCCTCAATTGGCACTCCCTCATTTACCATGAGGCTATTACTTGCACTATTACTTTTTATTATCTTTGTTTTTTGTTGTTAACTCTTTCCGTGCCTCAGGAAGAATTGCGGATGTTCAGTTAGGTGTCGGATTAAAAGCGCAGGTCTTGATATGTATAGGGGGTATAATTGTATAATTGAATGAAACACAGTATGTCCATGTACTTCTATGTACTTATTATGTTTCAAAATATAACTAAATGTGTCAAGATTTCATAAACACAGTTTTTTTTAGGAAAAAAAGAAGTAATGTGATGTTTTTAGACAATGATTGTGTCCAACTTACCACTGGATAAGTCTAGATCCACACTACATACCATCTGATATGCGTAGAACCACCTGTCGATGTCGTATTGCAATTCTGTGTTGTATTATCGCTAAAATAATGTCTGAAATAAAACTACTTCTCCAGTTGTCTAATATGTCTAGATCTACTTGGGATACATTCAAGAACAGTAGTCTGGTCACAGGCCATGTCCATGCTCCTATCTACATCACCAAAAATTGAAATTTCTCAATCAAAAATTTCACTTTTTGACGCTCAACATCGCTCGTTACTAGCACTCTTCCGCCATGATGGAAAAGGTCACGGAGCATGTGCACTGAATGTTTACAATCTAAACGTTACAACTGTATTTGAATGAAACAAATCAAATGTCAAATTTTTTACGAATGGCACCACGTGAGAAACCGGAAGCATCAGAAGTCTGACGACCGGCACAGGAAGAGTTAATATATAATCCCAGTTTAGCTGAATTCTTGCTTAAGATCTGAAGTTGCTCTTGCATTTGTGTGTGGCTGTGTGCCAGAAATGCCACATCATCTGCAAAGTCATGGTCTTCCAATTGGTTCCACAATGTCCATTGTATCCCATTTCTTTTTCTTTGTGTGGTAGTTTTCATAATCCAATCAACTGCTAGAAGAAATAGGAATGGTGATAGCAAACATCATAGTCTTCAGAGAATAACTGTTTCACTGATATGCTAGTTTTCATAATCCAGTCAACTGCTAGAAGAAATAGGAATGGTGACAGCAAACATCATAGTCTTCAGAGAATAACTGTTTCATTGATATGCTACAAAACACTCACTTCATTTCTTGGAATGAATTAACATAAAATTTACTCCCGAATTTCTTATGTGATATTATAACTTCTTTCTCGGCTTTCCAAACCATTAAGGCTGCAGATAAAGTTCACCTTCATTCCTCTCTATTCCTGATCTTCTCTCTCCAGCTGGATACTCCAATTTCCTGTATATCCTCTTCTGTGTTGTCTCTCCATCTCCGTCTTGGTCTACCTCTTGGACTTGTTTCTTTTTTTTTTTGTACACACATTATTTTCATTTACCTGTTCTCTTGAATTCTTTCTACATGACCCAACCAGCACAATCTGTTCAGTATGATACTTTATATATCAATACTACAAGAACTTAGTACTGAAGAAGGCTGGCTAGTAAAGAGGATTAAACAGAGAAAACTTAAATATTTTGGACACATTAAACGTCATGATAACTTAGAGAAGACCGTCTTGGAAGGATACATAATGGGAAAAAGAAAGAGAAGACCAAGGCGAAGATGGTTGCAAGACGTTGATAATCTGCAAATGGATGCATCTGCAGCAGGGCATGTTGCTCACAACCGAGAGGCCTACAGGAGAGTTGTTAAGAAAGCAAAGTTCCACAATGGACATGTAAATGACTGATGATGATGATACTTTAACAGTTTAACAAAAAATATGCTGCGGATTATGAAAGAAAAAAAAACCAGACGTAAGAGATTTGAAACTGTAAATCAGGTAACTATGAAATCATTTTGCAGAAGAAAAACAAAGTGCTATGTGTCATAATAACACCTAGAAGATGCGGTGTTAGTGCCCACATTTTCCTCGACCAGTAGCACACCAGGGGATTATGTGGTCACATTACACCTGGCCATCTTTACTTCCCCTGCTTTAAGAGGTGCTAGGTACCTAATTCCACAAACGAGTGACTGGGGTATTCTACCTTGAGAGACTAGCACACTAACCACTTCATTATTAAAGTATTTTTCATAAACTGCCCTAAAGATAAAAGCTTTTTGTTTAAAAAAAAAAAGTCATTAAATAGACTTTTCTTGCATTTTTTTCTCATTTCTGTTCATTCAGACAGGATGTTACTGCTCAACTTTTAATTCTTTTTATAATGTTAAAACTGGCTGAATGAAATAACCAGACAAATTCTGATATTATTTTTGTATACAGGCATGAAGGGAAATTTCGACAACTGAAAATTAAAAAATTGATTCAGTTAACTGAATTACATCAAGCTTTTCTCATACTCGTGTATCCCATGTTATTTAAGAAGCTGCAGATGTCAGCTCAGCATGCACAGAAAAAAATTAGCTTAATGACAACCGTGGCAAAAACTGATTCTAGTAATGAAGATAAACAGAATAATTTGCAGATTTATATTATCCACTTTCTTCACTCTTCCCATCTTTTTTTGTAGAAATAATAATTACCTTTTCTGTCTTGGTTTGAAGTGGTGGACCATGAGTCTATTTTCTTCTTGTATTGACCTTCTGCCTCCTTCTTTTGTATGTGAACCTTAACAAAAAAAAGATTATACAACCAAGAATTCACAACACTATTCTTCCTCATATGCTCTAGAATGTTTAATCTGAATTATAACGGCGGCAGTTTTGTGAAAATTTTGATGCCATCCTGGCTATATAAATTTACAGGCAGAAACTAGGATACAAGAATCAGTCATTTGCATGTCTCTTGAGGAACTTTGCCTCCCTAACAGTTAGGACACAAGAGTAACTTCCTAAAATATGTTTCATGTTGTTTATTTACTTTGTATATTTATGCTCCTGCACTTTTTTGTTTTAAAAACTGTGTCAGCATATTAATGGAAATAAATGCTCATATTAAAACCAGTGAGATAATAAAAATCAAGGAATCAGGGACAAGGTTTTCTATGACCAGGGTACCAGGGTCTTGTTTCAAACAAACAAAAAATCAGACACCTGATGTAACTGTAGTTCATAACCTTCCAGTCAGACAGTGGACACATTCTGATGTAACTGTAGTTCATAACCTTCCAGTCAGATAGTGGACACATTCTGGTGTAACTGTAGTTCATAACCTTCCGGTCAGATAATGGACACATTCTGGTGTAACTGTAGTTCATAACCTTCCGGTCAGATAGTGGACACATTCTGGTGTAACTGTAGTTCATAACCTTCCGGTCAGATAGTGGACACATTCTGGTGTAACTGTAGTTCATAACCTTCCAGTCAGATAGTGGACACATTCTGGTGTAACTGTAGTTCATAACCTTCCAGTCAGATAGTGGACACATTCTGGTGTTAACTGTAGTTCATAACCTTCCAGTCAGATAGTGGACACATTCTGGTGTTAACTGTAGTTCATAACCTTCCAGTCAGATAGTGGACACATTCTGGTGTAACTGTAGTTCATAACCTTCCGGTCAGATAGTGGACACATTCTGGTGTAACTGTAGTTCATAACCTTCCAGTCAGATAGTGGACACATTCTGGTGTAAATGTAGTTCATAACCTTCCAGTCAGATAGTGGACACATTCTGGTGTAACTGTAGTTCATAACCTTCCGGTCAGATAGTGGACACATCCTGGTGTAACTGTAGTTCATAACCTTCCGGTCAGATAGTGGACACATCCTGGTGTAACTGTAGTTCATAACCTTCCAGTCAGATAGTGGACACATCCTGGTGTAACTGTAGTTCATAACCTTCCAGTCAGATAGTGGACACATTCTGGTGTAACTGTAGTTCATAACCTTCCAGTCAGATAGTGGACACATCCTGATGTAACTGTAGTTCATAACCTTCCAGTCAGATAGTGGACACATTCTGGTGTAACTGTAGTTCATAACCTTCCAGTCAGATAGTGGACACATTCTGGTGTAACTGTAGTTCATAACCTTCCGGTCAGATAGTGGACACATCCTGATGTAACTGTAGTTCATAACCTTCCAGTCAGATAGTGGACACATTCTGGTGTAACTGTAGTTCATAACCTTCCGGTCAGATAGTGGACACATCCTGATGTTACTGTAGTTCATAACCTTCCCGTCAGATAGTGGACACATTCTGGTGTAACTGTAGTTCATAACCTTCCGGTCAGATAGTGGACACATTAACTACTGGTCTTTTCCACCCTGTAGTTTCTAATTAATGCAAATAATGTAACCTAATGAAGCAAATGTAGGATTTGTGATGAGAAGAAACAAACACAGAATACCAAAACAAACTATCATGTGCAGCACAACAGGCTGAAGAAAAAAAAAGGTTGACCATGTGAAACTCTAAAGAGAACATTGTTAACACTTTGTTGACCACATACGGGAAAATCCGTATTTCTGGTTTCCGTGCGTTGTTGACCGAAAGGCGGATTTGCCGTATTCGATGGTCGTCTTATTTAAACTGTTTCTAGCGTGTTATTAAAAGTAATTTTTGGTTGTTTGTATTTTTACTGCAAAGTTAATATAATAAAATATTGTTTTTAATCTTCGTAACTTAAAAAAAAATAGAAATCTCGCGGGTTTAGCTGTCGGAAACACGTGTTTACGAGATCTCGCCAAGTCGACATTTTGTGCAAATGGCGGAGCACGTTACGCTCGATGTTACTGCGACAGTACAATGAATTATGCCCAGAATCTTTTGTCAGACTACCCTAGTAATGAATAAAAATCACTGTTTAATGATTCTAGTAATGAAATTGATGTGTTTCAAAGTGATTTCTGTGACGGCGATCGGATTAAAAATACGATAACTAGGCACAGTGTTGCTGTGTCAGAAGTGAAAATTCAAGAGACAGTGTGATTGTGATTCGAAGTCAGGATATGATTCTTCAACAGTAAGTATTTCACATTTTTTATGTGATATAGTTAGCAGTGATATAGGTGTGTGGAGTAACATTGATTCTACACCAGTTCTTGAAAAATTTCTAGGAAATTCTGGTGTTTCAGTGAATGTAAACAAACAAGACAGCATGGAGGAAATTTTCAGTATAGTGTTTGGCAATGATTTTTTTAAAACTGTTACCTCATCATGAAAATTTATACTGTGCACAGACACAACATATGAACAAACTACTGCCTTTTTGTCTGAAAATATAACACATTCAGACATTAACAAATTCTTTGGATTGATCATTTTGATGGGCCAGACTAGGAAGCCACACTGAACAACAGACCCTCTTCTGGAAACACCAATATTTTCAAAAACAATGAGCAGAGCTAAATTTTAGCATCTTCTGACACTTTGCATTTCTCTGACAACTCTCAAACATTTCCAGAAACAAGTAGAATTAGCAAAATAAAACCTCTGCTGGATTATTTTTTGCCTAAATTTCAAGAGTTGTATAAACCGAAGCAGCAGCTTTCGACTGATGAAGGAAAGACAAAAGACTTGTTCGCATGATATCAACAATGCACAACAGTGATTGTCTGGAATAGTAAATAATCACGTTCTGGTGAATCCTGAGGATGAAGGCACTAAAAAAGCATCATCTAGGAAGTGCAGAGTGTGCTTGGTCAATGAGAAAAAGAGTGAAACAAAATTTTTTTTGTCAAAGTTGTCAAGTTCCACTGCATTCAGATAGTTGTTTTACAAGATATCACACCTTCAAGAAGTACTAGAGGGTCTTGGGAGTCTGTCTACCAAGTTGGATTACATTCCCTAAAGGGTGAGTAGAGATATGCATGTTTTTCTAAGTTCACTCAAAAAAGTTTATTTTTCAGAAAAATGGCTGGGAACTGGGGGTTTTTCAGGGTAAATAACTGTGGTCAACAAAGTGTTAAGAGAAGCCAGTTTAATGGGAATAACATCTCTTGATGAAGTTGAAAAACTTGCCAAAAATAGGAAAACTTGGCAGAAAACTATGCGAGCCCTATGTGATGTTTAACGGCACGAGAAGGATGTAAGATGTAAGAATTAAGCAAATCCAGTAGTACGCTAAAACCATACAACGCTGAGAAAATATACAATATCAACCACACTTTGAATGTACTTGCCCAGATTGATAAAAGATTCTAACATAACAAATTCACTCTGTCAGTGACTAGACCCCCACATCTTCCATACTGTAACAGCTTTGTATCTCCATTTACAAATATGACACAACAAGCACAGATGCAAACAATTCTGTAACTTCAAGGAGGAACAAATAATTTGTATTGGTAAAATTTGTAACTATGTTTCATAACTGAGTATATGACTATCAAGGTGGTTTCAAAATTGTGAATGCCAGGACAAATGAATATTTTTACCTTGAAATGTTCAGACAAGAGTCTCTGATGTGTAGCTAGTGCTAGAAGCTCCCTTGGTTCTTGATTAAATACAATCTGAGGCAGAAGATACTTTGATTATTTTGCTATCAAAGAGTTACAATCTTGGTGTCAAATAGTGCCTCTTAGCATTAGATGTCTATAAATTTTTTCTAAAAGTCTAGAAGTCATCTCTAATCTCTCACTGATTTTTAAAAAATTTTTTTTATTCAGTTTCTATTTATTTTGGGGCATAGTTCCTTTAAATGGAGCTTATTTTTATGTAAATATGTTTAATCCTTAATGCACTGACAGTGTACAGTGCACTCCTCACTTGCTGTTAGACATTCTTCAACTTAAGAGGAAATTTCTAATGTTCCTTCTTATAACTAGCTTAACGTGAGCTTGATATTTTTAACAGATATTTTTACTCATGATGCTTTGCTGATTGGATAAATGGCTTTTCAAAAAAATTAAAAATAGAATACCACAGTTATTATTTTATCTTTTAGTTGAGATTTGAGAATTTTAAACAGCCATAAACGCTAAAAAATAGGCTTTGTCATTGCAGCTGTGTTGCTTGATTACAAACAAACAAAAAATGTTCACATGGTCTTGGGTTAGAGTTAATCACTACCTTCGATGAAAAGCCATTTCACAGCACAATGAACTACAAAGCACCCATAAGACCAGATGGATGGACCAAATCTGATGCACCTTTCTTCTTCTTTTTTACTCACATATACCATACATATAAAATAAGAATTACAGTAGATCAGCATACCAAATAATGTATTAGTCAGTCATTTGCAACTCCTTTGAAGAACTTTGCCTCCCTAACAGCACTCCTGTAGGCCTCTCGGTTGTAAGCAAGATGGCCTGCTGCTGATGCATCCATTTGCAGATCATCAACGATGTCTTGCAGCCATCTTCACCTTGGTCTTTCTTTCTTTCTTTTTCCCATTATGTACCCTTCCAAGACGGTCTTCTCTAAATTATCATGACGTTTAATGTGTCCAAAATATTTAAGTTTTCTCTCTTTAACTCTCTTCACTAGCCAGCCTTCTTCAATATTAAGTTCTTGTAGTGTGGATATATTTGTTTTTTTTTTGTGTCCATGATATATGAAGAACTCTTCTGTAGCATTTGTATTCAAAGGCATTTATGTGTTTCTCAGCTGTTTTGTTAAGTGTCCAGGTCACACAGGCATATGTTGCAATGGGAAAGATGCATGCCCTTTAAAATCTTATTTTAATAATGATAATTTACTAAAATTTTTAAAACACCACATGAGAACCTAGGGCAAGTCAGTGTGACTAAGCCAGCGACACTCCAGTCATGGGATGCTAAAACTGGCCAATTGGGGAAGGATGAATAAGAACCCACAGAAAGTGTTATTCATTTCTTAGACCTGCATCACTCCTCCGTGCTGAGTTTATTCCTGTAATCCTTGAGACAGGTCACTAGTAGGATGGAGGTTCGGAACATTAGGGGGCTTGTGCCTTCGTTCAATGGGGAGGCCATCATGGTAGAGTGTGTGACTATATAAGTTATGAAAAGCGCTGCCATACAGCTACTGTCTAAATCCAATGTTTTAATCCAAGATATTCACTTTGGCATCATTACTGTCAAGAATTTCAAGATGCAAAGTGATGACACTACAACAACACAAGTAGCATTTAATACCACAACACAAGCAGCACTTAATACTACAACACAAGCAGAACATATGATTACAACCCAAGGTAAAATCCCCGTTTTCATGCTATTAAGGCATCATATGGGGGGGGGAGGGGGAATATCGTGTTAGACCCATATTTCCAAGACCATCGGCACATGAAAGTACAATGTGGTCAGTATCATGCCTGGCCACATTTAACCCCCCAGATTTCTCTGATACCTATTTTTAGAGGCTGGGTGGACCCTGGGGCCTTGTTTTTATGACAACACTTGCTATACCTAAAGATTACCTTTAAACAATCAGCAAACTTTGTCAGACCAGCACCCTTGGTGTTCAGAATGGAACTTCCAGCTGAAAAAAAAAAAAACAGCTATATGCCAAACCAAATAAAATGTTGGCTTTCTGATAAACAAATGACTGTTTCTAAAAACAAAAAAAAGATTTTAAAAAATTAGATCTGGCATTTCTGGACAATTAGTAATATTTACAATATTACAATTTGGGTCACAGACGGCCCAATACAAAATAAGTAAATAATAGGAACTAAACAATGCATTTACAGTTTCAAAGAAAAATACCAATCCATCATATTCAGACCATGAACTAACTATACCAGCTTGACTGTACACCTAAATAGGGCCAACAACAATCAAAACGAAGACTGCTGACACTGCAATAGTGAAAAGGAAATAGTTAAACATTTTTACTGCAGAAAAAAATGCGGATGTTCCGTTTGTGCCAAATTAAAAGCTCGGTTCTTGATCTGTAAAGGGGGTACAGTTGTAAAATTGAATGTAATAAAGTATTTCCACGTATTTCCACATTATAGGTATACATATTATGCATCAAAACAGCTGTAAAAGTAAGAATGAAGAGTTTTTTAGGAAAAAAAGTAGTGTGATGATTTTAGCTGATACCCATGTCCTATTTACCATCGGGTAGGTCTAGAGGTGCAATATTTACCATCAGCAGTGTCTAGACCTACCTGTAGCTTCATCCAATCTCATCGTGTCATAGTATGTGGCATACTCAGTACAATAATGTCTGAAATAATCTTCTAACTACTTCTTCAGTCCATTTTAAAGGTCAAAATCTACTTGGGGCACATTCAAGAACAGTGGTCTAGTCGTAGGGCATGTCTGTATGCCTCAGAAATCACACAAAATATTGAAATTTCTCCATCAAAACACCCATTTTCACTGGGTTATTAGGCATGCTTCGGACTGAACTATGACAGGTCACTGGACATGCGCAAATAAAACGTGTACAATTTAAAAGTTACACCATTTTTGTTTAAGAAACAAACACGGGCTACTAGAGTACCTGATGGCACTCTAGACACAAAACAAAAGTGCTACCTCAGTACCCCGAAGCACGGAAAGAGTTAAATGCCCAAAACTAAATAAACTAAAATTTAAAAAAAAAGAAAGAAAGAAGCTTCAATGGTTATTCCATTCTCCAAAACTGTAAATGCTTATAAAGAAACTCCTGCTTATTCATCATAGAGGGACTAGAGCACCAGCAAATGCAAAAATCAGCAAATGGTGAAGCATATTCTTTGTTTGCTGGTATATGCATTCTTACATCTTACATCCTTCCTGTGCTGTTAAACGTCTCATAGGGCTCGCACAGCTGTTTGCCAAGTTTTCCTTTTCTCTGCGAGTCTTTCAACTTTATCAACGGATGTTATGCCCACTAAACTGGCTTCTCTTAACAATGTCTCTTTAGAGTTTCATGTGGTTGACGACCTCTTTCCTTTGGCTTTCTGGCCACCAAAAAATGCAAATAATGTGCTACACTCATGCATCACTTGCAAGTGCATGCAAAAGTTAAAAAAAAAAAAAAAGCTTACCTATACAAAAAATACATTTCTACAACAAACAAAAGCTCATCTTTAAATAACATGAGGGGGGGTGGGGGTAAGATGCCCAATAAGGCAAACAGCGACCCATAGCTGATATGCCAGCATCAGGGTTAGCGACCCATAGCTGCCCAAGACCCTGTCCCAATTCTCCATGGTACTCCCCCGTAACATGCCTAGCCTGGCTAACGGGGCAGGGATCACCATAGCCCCCAAGGAGATGGAGTCGCTAAAGAAGCATTGCACACATCCTGCTTTTTTTTTTAACTGAAAAAGTATCCACCATAACCCACTCCCATGCCGATATGATGCTGTGCCTCAACATCTCTAAAGCATCGACTGCAAAGCTCGCAGTTACAGGGAGTTCATACAAGTACAAGTTAAATAATATGGTTCTATAGAAAGAAGAAATGATGGCGTAATCCCATGAGAAGCATCCATCTATCTGCTTTGGCATGACAATGGAAACTCCTAGAGGCATCAGTGGTCAAACATGATGAAATAACAAACCATACAGCAAGTGAATAGGGATGGTTATAACTGAAAAGCAGAGGAAGTGCAAAGTGATGAAATGTGAGTAATGAAACAGTTGAGGTCTGCTGCATTATAAAACTGAACAAGTACAAGGAAAATTCTTCACCACAGCATCACCTGCCAAGTGCAGATACATGGATACATAGAGAACAATCATCATGAACAAGAATTTGAATACAATGTGAACTATGACTTTCTCAGTTAACATAAGACAAACAAATCAATGACTCTGAAAGGCTACATTACCGTCATTGCCAAGAAAAGTAGCCATTTTGTCCAACACATCCAGTAAATCGTTTTTTGTGGTCCACGTAATATTGACTTGTGCCAGAAAATCAAACATGAAGCTATAGAGGAATACAAAAACTGACAATTCCCTCTGATTTGATTACAATTCATGTAAATTAGTCACATGGCTGATGCCATCTAGAAACTTTTCACATGTCAATCATAAATTTGTAGCTATAATGCCATTGAGCTATATACAGAATATGGTGCTAGTGCCTATATTTTCCTTTACCCACAGGCACAATACAGGATGATGTGGTCCATACCATAACCAGCCGTTTTTCCTGTCTCAAATCTTAATATAAGCTAGTAACCAATTTTTAAATCCAGATTTATCTTTTCTCATGAAGTGCCTTGAGCTGAAACTGGACCTACAGTAATAAGCATAAGAAATGAACACAGCAGCAACTTTCGCTACTTTTAACAACTTCAGTACATTATTTCTGGCAAAATATTGAGCTTTAAAAAAACTGGTAACAGTCTAACAGAAGTACTTTCATTTGTATAAACAGCAAAAATAATAGTTTAAGACCTCTTGCTTCTCAGATCAAAATCAGATTTCTTAACAAGTGGACACAGATGACCCTACACTTTCAATTTCACCATCATCATTAAATCATTGCTGTTAGGATAAACTGGGCTTCATTATGGATGTCACTTGCTATTGCCTGCAGGAGTTCCAAAGAGTGACTATATTTTCACGTGCTGGTGACCTGTAGTCTGCTTCAGATTTTCTTCTTATTTTCCTTGACAACTTCTCTTACATGCTGTCAGTTCCCTACAGGGTCTTGTTCTCATGTTTCATTTTAAAAACGATTTAACTCTTTACCTACCATGAGTCATTTAAATGGCTTTTCAAATTAAAATAACTCATAATATGGTTTTGTTCTGTAGTCATGAGTCCATAATTTTAAACTGCTGCAAACTGTTAAATAGGCATTACGTTATTTCCTGGTTAAACACAGTGGCAGTAACTTCTTAATATAAAAAAATGTTTGTGTATCATGGATGGTGTTTGGAAGGTTAAGAGTTAATGTCATTACTGCATAATCCAAAATTAACAGCACTTTTTTTTTTTTTAAACTGTTTATGCATAAAAGTGCATAAAGTGATGCAAGATAAATATTTTATCACTTCATAGTAAAAATTTTATGCTCACCTTCCAGGTAAAGTCGTTCCTTTTTCAGAACTCAGAATGTCAATTGCATCCAGTTTCTCTTCAATATCCAAAAGTGTTTCTATATTATAAAGAACAGAATAAGGAATAATGTAAATAAACCTTTTAATACTCATCGTCTCTTATAAATTAATTGCCGCTGGTTTGATACTATTCGAGTGGTTCACGGTCCTGATGGTCATGTCCACTTTTATAAAACCATTTGCAAATGCTGCTCTAAGATTCTACCATTCCCATCAGTCCCTATCTTTGACAGATTATACACATGTGGTATCTCTGACTTTTTCAGATACTGGTTCCCTGGACTGGATGGGCAACCACCTCTCACCCGGCGGTGATACACGGGTATCTCAAAACACGTCGAGGTTTTCCCATGAGAAAGTCCAACTCTGGCCTGGGTGGGCTACCGCCTCTCACCCAGCGGGGATGCACTGATATCCTAAACACGTCGAGGTCTTCCGGTGAGAAAGTCCAACCCTAGACTAAACCGGTGCAATGAAAACCACGGTGTCACGCAATCCCGCTTCCGAGACCCACCAAGAATACAGGCTAAAGCATTGTGATACTCTGAACCCCTTGTGGTCCTTTCGTGGGTCATGACTCCCAGAGGTCTTGTGAGTTGTTGCTTTTTTGTCCCGGGACTGAGTTGGCACTGCACTTTTGAAGTGCGTCTTTAGTGATTTAGCCACGAAGGACTGGTATTGGCAGCGACAAGCGAAATTATTTATGTTCACAATGCTTGTTTTACATACTCCACGCCCAGCATGAAGCCTTTTCTGTTGTTTCTGAAAAGCTTTTCAATGCCCTTGCTCTTGCTTGTCCCTTTATGCCCAGTTGTTTACATAGGTCATATGCTGATGTTGCTACGAATTCTCTCGCTTCCACTTCTACAGCTATCACTTTTGCCCTGACTCCTGCTTCAGTTGCTTGACCAGATCATTGTACTTCTCACATTTGAATAGATGTTGCTCCTCTATTCTTGTTTCATACGAAACCGTAAGCTCAATCATTATTAGTTTCTGTTTTTCTATGGAGTACACTACAATGTCTGGACGCATTCCTGTGTTCTTAATGGCAGTCGGATATTCTCTTCTTCCCGGTATGTCAAATGGCAGAGAGGGTTAAATATATTTTCTTTACATGATTTCAGTAAAAACTATTAATATATGAAACAAACACACTCCACAGAATATGGTAAATCAAATCAATGATAAATGATCAAAAACCTATTCCACCTGCCAGCAGTGCTCCTTAGACATGGACTGTGGTCTTATCAAGTAAGTGGAGAGAAAAGTGGAAAGACTAACTTGGTCCAAAAAAAAAAAAAAAAGACAAAAAGGCATGCCAAAGATGGATGTGTCTGATCAAACTGTGCAGCTAACACATCCAACCTACAAAATATGATGTGATACAACACCTCTATTTTTCAGAGTAAATGCAGAAGAAACTGAATGCAAAATTTTTTAAATACTGATTAAAATAAAACACATTTTTTTACTCTGACTTTACAAGTTTTCCCTCTTTTCCTTTGTGCCAGATAATGAAACGTACAGGCCATCTTCACCTGTTCTACATCTCCACACATACTGTCGGTAATTGAGAAGTTTGATGGTATCAGGTTCTTCCGAAGGTCCTTCAATGCACTGCAGTCCAGCAGATGGTGTTCAGTTTCTTCTACTTGTCTGTTGTAGTGCATGGAGTATGGTGTGTGGTCAGTGGTCACTCTGTGTAAGTGCTTACTGAGGGTGATGTGTCCTGTTCTCAACCTGAAAATTGTGCATTGGTCTCTACGACATAAGCTGTTGATGTGGTCTCTGGGGTTAGGCTTTGGCATGTGTGTATATAGGAATAAAACACATTATAATGACTTACTTTTCAAACGGATTACATCTTCCAGATTAAATTCGGGTACTGAAAAGAAAAAAAAAAAAAATGACAGAAACAATGATAAAAGCACCTCTATAATGAAACTGTTGACAGCTAGAAACTGAAATTTAATCTGACAAGTGGAGGACAAACCACTTATTTACAGGTAGTCACTGGGTTCCCCCGTGTGGTACCCGGGATCTGCAAAGAATAGGACCACTGTACCCTACCATGCATGATCGTAAAAGGCGACTAAGGAGGGTTCAGCATAGGGCCAGCAACCCTATCTGGTAAAAAACTATCAGACTGCTACAGAAACAGAAGCAAGGGAAAAAGCAAATGCAGGTGGAAGGAGAAATGCGTATCAGGAAACTGAGCCCATGAAGGTTGTGGATGAAAGCCAGCCACTGGAAGTCCCCAGCCCGACTGCAGACCTCCTGAAACCTAAACAAAAGATGCAAATAGGCAGCTGGAATGTAAGAACACTAAACCAGACTGGAAAACTAGCACAAACCATCAAGGAAATGCACAGATACAAACTAGACATACTAGGAATACAAGAAGCAAGATGGACAGGACAAGGCAGAAGGAAATTAACAACACAGCACACAGAAGATACAATAATATGGTCAGGTAAAGAAGATCTTCATGAAGGAGGAGTAGCATTGATTATAACAAAAGAAGCATCAAGAGCATTGCTGAAATGGAGCCCAATAAATGAGAGATTATTATATGCACGGTTCAACTCAAGATTCACGAAGCTGTCTATTATAGTTTGTTATGCACCAACAGAAGCAGCTGAAGAGGAATTAAAAGAAGATTTTTACAACAGCCTCCAAGCCACAGTAGAAACAATACCCAAGCATGATATGCTACACATCTCAGATGGTAAGTAGTGCATATCTAGACCTAGCCGATGGTGACCTGGGCACAATCAGTGTCTAAAAACATCACATTACTTCTTTTTTCCTAAAAAACTCTGCATTTATGAAATTTTCATTCATTTAATTATACTTTGAAACATAATAAGTATATGGAAGTACATGGAAATACTGTTTTCCATTCCATTTTATAACTATACCCCCTAACCCTATCAAGACCCACGCTTTTACTCTGGCACTCAACTACACATCCGTGTTTCTTCCTCCGGCATGGAAAGAGTTAATCTTGACTTTCCAATAACAGTTTTAATATTTCCCCCTTTCTTTCACTCTCTTGGATGAAAGGAAGGAAGAGGAAAGTAGGAAAGATGGGAGATCCATGAGAGTGAAATACTATTTAGCACATGAAAAATATCTCTCACTAGTTAGTGAAGAGATACTTTTCATGTGCTAAATAGTGCTAAATAGTGAAAGTTCTTCATATATCATGGACACAAAAAAGAACAAATATATCTATACTACAAGAACTTAATATTGAAGAAGGCTGGCTAGTAAAGAGGATTAAACAGAGAAAACTTAACTATTTTGGGCACATGAAACGTCATGATAATCTAGAGAAAACCGTCTTGGAAGGGTATATAATCGGAAAAAGAAAGAGAGGAAGACCAAGGCAAAGAAGACTGCAAGACATCTTTGACGATCTGCAAATGCATGCATCAGCAGCAAGCCATCTTCCTCACAACTGAGAGGCCTACAGGAGTGCTGTTAGGGAGGCAAAGTTCCGCAAGGGACACGCGAATGAATGAGTTAGTAAAGGGTTATTAATGATGAATAACATGATGTTAAGGACTACTAAATAATACCTCTCACTGACATAATGGACTACTAATGTGATAAGTAACAGCTAACATAAAGGACTACTGTGATAAGTAACATCTCCCACTAACATAAAAGACTACTAATGTGATAAGTAACATCTCTCACTAACATAAAAGACCACTAGCACAATTAAAAAAAAAGGTCTCTTGTTAAAATAAATGACTACTAATGTGATGAACTGTCACTAACATAAACTTCACAGATCGTAGACTCACTCTCACACTGTGATCAAATACCTATCAATGAGTCCTCCACTTGTGACAACTCAGCATCAGCCCTGCTCAATTCTGCCACTTTTTCTGCCAGTTTTGTGGTTTCTTCAATGGCTGTGGCAATGTCCAGGGAGCTGAGATCAAATGATGCTGATTCTTCACAAATTTTCTCCTGAAACATTCAGTACATACTTGAGCTTAACAAACTTCCATCTGAAGACATTAAAGATGCAACTAAAATGTAACACTTTTGATTCTGACTTTTCCGATCCTCGGGTTTACAAGTTTTCACTTTTTTCCCTTGTGCCTGATAGTAAGATGTACCAGTCTTTTCTCAGCTGCTCTATATCTCTGTACAGAACATCAGTGATAGAGGAGTTTGGTGATATCAATTCTTCCAAATATCTTTCAGTGTGCTGCAGTCCGGCAGGTGGTGCTTAACAGTTTCTTCTTCTTTCAAAATGTGATGGCAAACCCAGTCCTAAAAAAGTGATGTGTTTGGGTCAAAAAGGCATAACCATGACACAATAAACACCCTCTTGTGGGCAAGCTCTGTACATGAAGAAGAGGTATAACAAATAAAGTATTTTATAACCACAATAATCTGTAGAAAATCTTATACTGCACCAGATGTTATCTTTTTCTAATCTCTTAAACCAAACATTTGCTTCTGCATCTGACCTTAAGATTTTTGTTGGTGTTTTATCTTCCTGGACATCCTCAGCAGCTAATGCCCTGAAGATATTATCAACATTATTATGAGGGTCACTCCGAAGGTAATGCCTCTTAATTTTTTATATTGAAACTGCAACAATTACACAATAACACTACCTGATAGAGCAATGTCTTGGTTAGAAAACATTTTTCCACATAGTCACCACTATCTGTTATGCATTTTTGCCAGCGATGAACAAGAGCCTGTATGCCGTGCTCATAAAAATCTGCACCGACGGAGCTAACTTATTGTTTCACAGCTGCTTTGACAGCATCATTAAGAAAATGTTTTCCATGAAGTCCATCGTTCACGGGCCCGAACAAATGGAAGTCACAAGATGCCAAATCTGGACAATATGGTGGGTGTGATAGGACAGTCCAGCCAAGCTTGGCAATGTGCTCACCGGTCTTCAAACTGGTGTGTAGCCTGGTGTTGTCGTGTCAGAAAAGACAGGTTTTCTTCTTCTCAGTGAACACTTTGCAATATTCTAACTTTGCCATCATCATTTCTAAAGCACTGAAGCTGATATCAAGCTCTGTACACAGTTCTCTGGTTGTAATCCAACGATTTGCATGGATCTACATTCTTCATCTGATGATGTGACAGCAGTGCATGGCCATCCAGAACGTGGCTGGTCTTTCACATCGCTGTAGCCACCTTTGAAACGAGCCACCCACCGCATCACTGTGCTAACATCTGCTGTTTGGCCTCCGCAGACAATCAGCAAGCGTTGATGAATGTCAATTGGTGCTGTTTTTTCACCATGGAGGAATTCCATCACAAACCTCTGCTTCATATGAACATCCACGGCATAAGTCATTTTGGTAGCCTGTTTCTCTTATGCTATCTCACACATGCCAACTAAATTTGTGCAACAATTGCATGACAGATGAAACTTTACTTACATGTCAATTACTTCCACTTGTGATGTTTCCAGAAAAAAATTTTAAAATAGGAGACATTACTTTTGGAGTGACCCTTGTATTATATGCCTGCTGAAAACAGCACTGACGATCATGCTCTCCATCTCGCGCATTCTTTGGCGCTTCCAATCAGTTTATCCATGGAAACTTGATAGTCCACTGAGATATTTTTTTTCTCTTGGTTTCCCTCCCTTTCTTTTTCCCTTAAATTTTTCAGTCACTACTAAGTTCTCTAAACTCTGCCCTCTCACTACTTGTCCATGAGATCTTGACCAGCTTTTTCATATAATTTTAACTTTTTATTGTTCTGAAACTTCTCCGAGGATCTCTTCATTTGTTTTTCTGTCTATCCAGGATATCTGCTGCATCCTTCACCAAAACCACACCTGTTTTCAATTTCTCTGTCACCTTTTTGTTGACTGTCCAAGTTTAACCATAAAGCAATACTCTTTTCCTCATCATCATCTTCATCATGTGCCGTGCCGACTGGCATTGGCTATTATGCTTCTCCAGAGTACCCGATCCTTCATGCAGGCCATCAGTTCAGTTGGTGATCTCCTCTCACGCCATCCCGTCAGACTGTCCAGTATCATTTCTCTTGGTCTTCCTCTTGATCTTCTTCCTTCTATTTTTCCTGTTGTTATAATATTTTCAATGCCCCCTCTTCTCATTGCATGTCCTATGAAAGTACATTGTCTCTCTCTTATCTTTTGACAAGGTTTTTTGTCTCTCCAGCTCTTCTCATACATTCTTCATTAGTTATTTTTGCTGTCCAGGGGATTCGCAACATTCTTCTAATAAACCACATTTCTGCTGCGTCCAATGATTACTCTTTTCCTCATATTTATGAATACCATCTTATGTGTTAGCATCTTTTTCGTGTCATAAAAAACTGCTTTTGCTTTACCTATTCATGATTTTTATTTCATTTTTGCACATGCCATCAGCTGTTACTGTTCTGAGATAAATATGTTGAAATACGAATCATTTAAAATCTGAAGAAGAAAACTGGCCTGCTAGAAGACCTAGTGCGGCCTTATAAAATGAAATTCACAGCACTCTTGGATGCTGTCCAATCAACATCTTTGGCAACCACCTAGGCTCTTGTTAAGTGTATCCTCCATTCAAGCTCTGCTGCTGATACCCTTCCTATGACTATGAGTTGACTTGAGATCCACAACCAGCAAAAGTAATAACTTACCAGATTATGTGCTTCATCAAAGATTATGATGCTTCCTTGCAGCTCCACACCATGGGCTTTCCTGGACTAGACAAAAGAAAAACCACAAATAAAGAAAATGGTTAAGAAATGAGTCTACTGAACAATCAGCTTTTATATTACACAATCCAACATAAAATGCCTCAATCAAATCTAAGCGCCATGCCGCGTGGCGTAGGCGATCACTTCTCTCCACAATTCTGTCTTTTGATATGATTATGAGATCCGCCGGTGACTTTCTTCCTAGCCACACTGACAGCCCATCCAGTAATTTCTCTCTCTGTCTTCCTCTTCCCTCAATTTTTCCACTTGCTACAGTGTATTCCAATTTTCCTCTTCTCAGGAAATGTCCTATAAATCTTGCTTGTCTGCCTCTGATCTTTGCTATAATTTGCTTTTAAACTCCAGCCTCTCTTAAGACTTCGTCACTGGTTTTCTTGGCTGTCCATGGTACCTTCAACATCCTCCTTATAAACCATATCTCCATGGCCTCCATTTCTCGCTGTACTCTCTTATTCATAGATCATGCTTCACACCCATAAAACAATCTCTTTTAGTCCACATATCCTTTCTGAATCTAAATATAAGAAAGTTGTTATCTTTTGAAACCATGATGACATGTTCTTATAATATCTCTCCTGTTTCCTTTTAAACACTTACATAAAAACGACATAAGCTATTTGCTGCTGGGTCACTTCTGTCACCCCAGCTTCAGTGAACCACAGCTTGACTTTATCCTGTATCTCTTTTGGTGCTTCTAGTAGCAGCTTCAGCCTTGCTCATTATCACTTTTAAATAAGCCACAGTAATTCATTCTCAGTCCACCACATGTGCGCCAGCATTTTCACAGCATCAGCTGCTAAGACAATCTAGCTCATAGCTGAAGTAAAGTAACAACTCTAAGTAACAACTCTCTAAGTAACAACTTTAATGCAAAATATACTTGGTACATAAAAACCAGATTCATTAATGTGAAGTCAAATTCACCTTGCTGTCCAGCAAATAGTTGTAAGGCATGAACACGATATCAGCATCTGACTTGAGTTCACGGGCCATATAATATGGACACGTTCTGAAGAAGATATGATTGTATATTCAAAAATGATTCAAAAACGTTAGACACGATTTTAAATGTATTTATATATTTACTTGCACATCAACAACTTCCGCTTATATTTCCAGAAAAAAATTTTTTAATAGGAGACATTATTACTTTCGGATCAACCCTCGTATTATGTGCCATTGAAGACAGCATTGACAATCATACTCTCCATCTCATGTAATCCTTGGTGTTTCCATTCAGTTCAAATGCTTTTCTTTTTCCGCTGAAACTTGATCAGTTCACTGAGATATTTTTTTCTCTTGGTCCTCCTCTCTTCCTTTTTCCTTTAAATTATGTATAGCTCATTGCTCACAGTAGAACAGCTCTTCACTTGTAAGATACTATAATATGTTTTTGCTACAAGGGTTGATTGATAAATTCGCGGCCTAAGGTGCGAATACTTGAAACACACAGTTGACATTAGGTGGATTTGTAGATTAGGTTAATGTAAGATTAAACACCAAGTTTCAAGAAATTAACTGCAACCAATTTTTTTTTACAGGCTACTGAAGTGGTAAGGGGTGGCAGAAATTGAGAAAATGGATAAAATTTCTCATCGAGCAGTCATTTGCTACCTTTGCATCAAGGGCTTATCATCGAAGAAGATCCGTGAGGATATGGTAGAGGCTCTAGGGGAAAGTGCCCCTCCTTACAGCACAGTGAAGAAATGGGCAGCTCAATTCAAACATGGAAGGGAGAGTCTGGAAGATGATCCCCATCCAGGAAGACCAAGATCGGTAACCACCAATGAAACCACCGGCAGAATCCATGACATGATAATGGAGGATCGACGACTAACTGAGCTGTACATTGCTACCGAGTTGGACATCTTCCAGGAACGTGTTCATGCCATTATTCACAATGATCTTTAAATGACAAAGGTACCTGCTCAATGGGTCCCAAAACTTCTTGGAGCTGATCACAAACGACAGCGTCTCAACATATCAAGAGACAATCTTGGACATTTTTCTGCAGATTCTGAAAAGTTTCTTCGGCAATTTGTGACTATGGATGAGACTTGGGTTCATCATTTTCAACCAGAAACCAAAGAACAGTCAAAGCAGTGGAAACATTATGGATCCCCACCTCCAAAGAAAGCAAGGGTGGTTCTGTCTGTAGGCAAAGTGATTTTGGGAATCAGAAGGTGTGCTATTTGTAGACTATCGTCAAAAGGGCAGAACAGTCACCGAGGCCTATTATACTAATCTTGTGAAGCAACTGTGGGTCAAACTGAAGGAAAAGCATCGAGGAAAATTGACAAGAGGAGTCATCTTTCAGCAAGACAATGCTCCAGTTCACAAGTCGGTGGTGAAGATGAGTGCCATTCATGAATGCGGCTTCTAGCTTCTTGAACATCCTCCTTATTCCCCAGATTTGGCCCATTCAGACTATTACCTGTTTACCAAACTCAAAAAGGAGCACAGTGGTCGCAAATTTGCTTCAGATGATGTCATTCATGCTGTAGATCACTCTCTACTGGCACAAGATGCTGACTTTTACAAAGAAGGGATCCGTATGCTCCAGGACTGCTGGGGACTACGTTGAGAAATAATCCAAAAGAGTTGTCCACAAATAAACCATTGTACCTTAGGCTGTGAACTTATCAATCATCCCTCGTATTTGTATATGCAAATCACACAATTTAAAATGACAACTATTTGAATAATCAACTGCCAAGTGCTAATGAAGGACTGCTTGAACAAACAAAAAATCTTTAGCTCAGCTCTGGCTTCCCCAAAATCAGTTTACCTGTTGTTAAAAGTTGCTATATTTAATATTATACTGTATGGTACAACAGCAAATAGTACTGTAAACTATGTAAACAATGCTGATTTATAACTTTTGTTAGACTAAAACAATACCCTGATAACACAGCAGTGCAGCACTTCAAGACTTGTATGCTTCTTCTTCTTTTTCAGCTTTCCGAGCCTTTGAGGCTCATTGCTGCAGATAAAGCTCACCTCCATTCCTCTCTATCCCTAATCTTCTCTCCCCCCAGTTGGTGCCACCGGTTTCTTTTATATCTTCTTATATGTTGTCTTTTCATCTCTGTCTTGCTCTATCCCTTGGTCTTGTTTCCCTCATCTCTTGTGTATAAATAATTTTTGTTTGTCTGTTCTCTTCCGCGCTTTCTACATGGCCTAGCCATGTCAGCATGTCTGTTCAGTTTCAAGACATTTATAATTCATTGGGATTTAAATAAGACTTGTATGCAAATGTAAAAAATCTCACTTTGACTTATGTCCAACTTTAATGATGTCTTCAATGTCCACTACACTGCCCATGATTTTCCTGGTGTCACTTTTCTTTTTAAACTCTGAAACAGGAATATAAAAACCAGGAAGTTCACCAAATGTGAGAAATCTGGAGGAACAACAGAAATGATAAACAGGGAGAAATGTGCTTTTAAGTTAGCAAATATTTGAAGGAATTCAGAATGTCTATGCTTGCAGTGGGTGAGATCTTCTATTCTAGTAAAAATGAATGACCTTAAGCCCATATTCATAATCGTGTTAAGAGAGATGGGCATGACACTATTGCTGAAAGTGACTGAAAGGAGGATGTGGCAATGGACTGGCCACATTATTTGAATGACAATGAATCCCTACCATGAGCAGCTTTCATGTCAGGGTAAAAGAAGCACTGGATGACCTGCAACATGGAGATGTACAGCAGAGAAAATGCTGGCAAACAAAGGAGTGGCAAGGGAGACAGTCAAGAAGATAGAAAAGGACCAACAAACATGGATAACTCTTTCTACCAGAAGCCCCATGTGTCTTGGGATCTGAAGGAACAAGACATGGTAATCATGAAAGACTTATTTACTAAAAATCACTTGCATGAACATTCATTATTCAAGAAATTGTACTCTATCTATCCATCTAAGTGCCATGCCGTGTGGCGTAGGCCATCAGTTTTCTCCACAATTCCCTGTCTTTAGACTTGATTATGAGATCTGCTGGTGACTTTCTTCCTAGCCACATTGACAGCACATCCAGTAACTTCTCTCTCTGTCTTCCTCTGTCTCTTCTTCCCTCAATTTTTCCACCTGCCACAGTGTGGTACTCTTCTCAAGAAATCTATTTACACAAAAGTCAGTTGTGGAATATGTTTTTTTTATGCTCACTGATAATTATCTTTCTTCAGCTTACAAAAATATTGGGGTTTTTTGCACCAGCATTTGAATGCTGAAGAATAAGAAGTAAAACACAGTAAGATGAGGTCTCCTACTGCATTAAGTATAGAGATCTTTGAGCCCATCACACAAGAGCAAAGATGCACTACTTGAATGATACAGCAGCAATGACCCATATCTGACTGCTTCTGTGGTACATGGTCAACAACAGCTGGTCAAGAACCTGCTGGTGCCCCTAGAAACAAACAGTAGTCGGGTCAAGTGGAGAATGATTGCCAAGGGAGGATGAACCCAGTCCCAGAAAAATGTGTCAAGCTGAAGCTGGATCTGCTGAACCAAACGGCACATAACTGCAACACAACATAACCATAAAGGCACATAACTGCAACACAACATAACCATAAAGTTACATAACTGCAACAGAACATAATCATAAAGGCACATAACTGCAATACAACATAACCATAAAGGTACATAACTGCAACACAACATAACCATAAAGGTACATAACTGCAACATAACATAACCATAAAGGCACATAACTGCAACACAACATAACCATAAAGGCACATAACTGCAACATAACATAACCAATGCCTTTTTCTTGGCAAACAACGATGAAGACAAAGTGTGCTCTTATGCAAGAACTATTGACTTTCCCACATATACAGTCTATAAATAAAATATCACTGCACTGTCAATCATCCATCCCAAATCTGCTTTACTGTGACCAAGGAAAAATCAGAAAATAATAAGCTCCACTGCTAAGGCCTTCTACTTCTTCGTTCGCTTCTACCACCAAGATCACCCTAGGATCCTGCTGAATTTACTCCTGTGGTCCTCGATGTGTCCTGTGGTCCCCCTGTAGTCCCCGAGAAGCCCATAAGAGATCCCCAAGAGGATCACAAGATTATCGTATGGCTTGAACCTAAATTCTTGGTGGATCGCAGAAGTGGGACTGCGTGCACCAGTATCTAGAGTTGGACTTTCTCACCGGAAAACCTCAACGTGGTTTGGATATCAGCATATCCCCATCAGGTGAGAAGTGGTTGCCTATCCAGCCTAGAGTTGGACTTTCTCACCGGAAAACCTCGACGTGTTTAGGATATGCATACATCCCCGTCGGGTGAGAGGTGGTTGCCTGTCTAGACTGCACTGGTCCAGTGTCTCCAACTTCAGCAGTTTGTGGTCGTGGCCACTACCCTTCCTAGTTGTGACCAGGACGGAGCTTTTGTCCAGGAGAACGAATCCTCACCACTAGTAAGTTTCACCCCTGGGCTGAGCCGGTTTAGGCATATTATCCCACTATGGGCGTGTTTAGGATGTGACCAACCTCTAGAGCGGAGGTACCATGACATGAATAGTCATCAAGTTTCACCCCTGGGTTAAGCCGATTTAGCATATTCACCAGTATGTGTGTATATCGGACATGGCCAGCCTCTAGAGCAGAGATGCCATGGTACAAGTAGCTTTCACCACGAGACTACTGGACATACTGAAGCTTCACTTTATCCTTTCAATCACCTTTTCACAGTGGTGCCGCACGGCAACCCTAATTTCTTTTTCGCATTTTCTTCATTGGCCAGGAAGAGTTTCACTCCACGCACTGCATCTGAAAATCTCACCAACAATGTCTTAGCTTAACCCCTGGGTTAAGCCGATTTAGGCAATTTGCCCCTGTATGGGTGTTTATAGGACGTGGCCGGCCTCTAGAACAGAGGCGCCGTGACTTGAGTAGTACTGACCTCAATACTAATGTTACTTCACTTAATCCTTTCCTTCACCATTTCCACGGCGACTCTGCGCAGCAACCCTAGTCACATTTTTCTTCATTGGCCAGAAGGAGTTTCCCCCACGCATGGCAACTGAGGAATCTCGCCAGCAGCTGGTTTTCAATGAGCTACCTAACAAGACTCTCATCTACCCGCCAGATATTCACCTTTGCCCTTTCTCCTGTCAGTTTGAACAGTTCCACCACAAAAAGGCCAGGAGCTGGACGTGGACTGTAAGAGGCTATTTGAGACACACACCTTGGAAACATTTAATTGGAGTGGACAGCATATCCCCACCCCACCTCCGGCTATAACAGTCCTTAGAACCGGCCTTATTCTAAATCTCTTTTTTCAAAAATGAGCCTCTGGTTTTTTTCTATTCAAGCATGTCATGCCATTGCGGTTGCTCATTTTTCATTACTGGTAGTAATGTAATGAACTTTATATTTACAGCTGATAAAAAAAGAATGCTTGATTTTCTAAGTGACCAAATCCAAATAGTACATTCACATGAACTAGACCTGCCACTAAAGATATAAAAATGACTGTTAAATTTGACACTAAATTTAAAATGATATATTTCTTATAGAAATATACCAGTCTTACACTGGTTCAGAAGCTCGAGATAGCAGATGCTAATTATCAATTTAGCATTGTTTATTTCAGTTAATGTTGGTCAAGCCAGAGAAATGTTGAAGTATCTGAAATTTTATTAATGGAATTTTTTTTAAGAAATATTATTATTAGAATTTTATTAACATTCAGATCAGCACAAATTTTCGACTCCAAAGTCTTATGTACACAAAGTTTAAAGTTGGTACTACGAGGGGCGTTCAGAAAGTAATGCACCACATTGTTTTTCTCTCGAGCTGTTTATTCAAAAAGCATGAAATTTATACACAGTATACATGAATATGTCACATCAGAATTATTCAACATACTCCCCATCAGCTTGTACTAGTTCACACCAGCGCGAAACAAGGGCATGTATTGATCATGCAGCCATTTCTTCGCTACATGAATCACTCCTTCGTCATCTTCAAATCTTACCTCTCAGAGTGCATCTTTAAGTGGACCAAACAGATAGAAATCAGAGGGTGCCAAATCAGGACTATAGGGTAGATAGGTTAGTACAGTCCAACTCAATTTAGTGATTGCTTCCTGTTGCCATACTTGACTGAGGGTGCGCACTGTCGTGAAGGAGAAGGTCTGCTGGATTCTTGTGCAGCCAAACTCTGCGAAAACATCGACTGAGTTTTTTCAATGTCTTACTGTAAGCTTGTGAACTGACTGTCTCTCCTCTTGGCATAACATCCACAAGAATCACATTTCAATGTCCCAAAAGACAGTGATCATGACCTTTCCAGCTGAAGGAGTTGTCTTGAATTTCTTTCTTCGTGATGACTGCAGATGATGCCACTCCGCTGACTGTCTTCTTGTCTCAGGTTCAAAATTATGTGCCCAGGTTTCGTCACCTGTTATGATCTTAGCCAAAAAGTTCTCTCCCTCAGCACTGAAATGCTCCATCAGTTCAGAAGAAATTGCTTTCTTTGCAATCGATGGTCATTTGTGAGATTTCGAGAAACCCATCTTGCGCAAACCTTAGAAAATTCGAGAGCTTTTATAACTGCATTTACACTACCATTGCTGACTGACAGCTTTAAGGCCAATTGTTGAGTAGTGATACACCCATCAGTATGAATAATGCCCTTAGCGCATTTCAACATTTCTGCCTTGGTGGCTGTTGCAGGACGTCCACAGTGCGACTGATCATGCAACGCCTTATCTCTACTTATTGATTTTTTTACTCTCTGAACCTAGCGACTGACTGTACTCTTATTGACTGCAAAACTTCCATACACATCACGTAGATGCTTGTGAAAGCTCACAACAGTTTCCTTCTCTGCAACAAGAAATTCTATCACAATTCGCTCCATTTCAACAGTTAGGGCAGTCATATTCTTTGGCCAGTTGCGGTGCAATTTGGTTCACACAATCGGCATATGCCATATTTAAAGTGTGCAAAATTTCATTCTTCTATCTTCATTATTAGCTGAAAAAAAAACGATGTAGTGCATTACTTTCTGAACACCCCTCGTACTACTCTTTGTACATGGGCCCAGATGCCCCAAACTGTGGAACATATCCTCCAAAACTATGAGACACTGAGACCCAATTACTAGCCCAGTGAAACCACCAAAGAAGATATGCTCTACAGTTCTATACATGAATTACAACAAACAAACAAAAACAAAAACAGTGAAATGCATACAAAGAAGAAGAAGCACAAATTTTAACAGAATATTTGGTAAGTCTCTTAGTTTTCAGCAATTTTAATTTGTGAGACAATTTTTTTCTCTTGTATAGTATTTTACCTTCAAAGTTATTGTAGAAGTGACACTGCCGAGCTGTTACTTTCACTCTGCACAGATGTACCTGAACAAAAATTAAAACAATTAGAAATTCTCACACATATGTACAAACAAAATAAAACATGGCAGAAAGTCATAAACATTAGCAAAGAAATATTTCCATAAGGCATCATGCAAGACAATATGGTTTACCTTGCTAATCAATCATTTCAATGGTGTGAGCTGTTGATCACGAAACAAAACATTTTATGATAGCGTAAAAATTTTAAGGTTGGTAGTAATGTACACGTGGAATTGGAGTTTGATGCTTTAAACTTGTATATCTGTCTATCGGATGTTACCTTCCCATTATGAAGTAAAATTGTACGTGGGACCCCAAACTGCACCCCTCCAAATATTTCAACCCAGGTTGTACCCCTTTCATCTGTGCCCAGTTAGCTACCCTAGGAATTTTACCTAATGTGAAGAAATTAGACACTTAACCCAGCATATTTTTCACACACATGAGTAACAACTTGTAACCATATGATAATCAAGGCAAATAATAATCAATTTTAATATCATAAAAAACATATCACACACGACGAACTGAGGACCATGAAAAACTGTAGCACTAACAAGAAAAAAACAACCAGAAAATATGAGACACTTCATGAAATCAAATCACATGACAAAACATATCTGTCACTAAACATGATCTCATACTGATCATACATCTACTTCAAAACTGGCACTTTTTCACAAAGAAGGTGTCACTATGCTGTCTTGTGCAAATGCACTAATGTTCAACAATTCTATCTTCTTCTCAACACAAAGCTACATTAACAACTCGTGAGTCAGCATCCATATTCTTAACAACACAAATTATATTCGTACTAACTCATGAAACATCATATTTAATTTGCGCGGTACCAATGCCTACACTTTACCATCACCAGATTATGACTCTCAAATGAAATATCACAATATACGAAATACGACATGTGACTGAAAAATTGTGAAATGATGTATGTATGACAGATGAACACTGGCAAAAGTATAAGTGCGCATAATTTCAATGAACATTCACATGAATACTTCCGATTTACACATATGATGCGCATGTAAACACATAACACAGCAAATGGAAAATGTCAATGCAAATGCAATCAATCAAATATATCAAATATGTTAATGAAATCAACAGTGATGGTTTTCATGATACACAAATCTTAACTACATCTATATAACACTGAACATAGTTAACAGTTCACCACGAACTATGATTTCGTTACATCTAACAACACTTATATCTAACTTCACATAAACTAACATTAGACATATGACAACTTACACAATCTTGAGGATGACACAGAAGGAGATCATCACAGGAAACTATACAACCAAATATACGCTGATCCATAATAACGATAATATGCTCCCTGACTATAATCCTGGCTTTACCTTCCCACAAACAACAAATAAATGATTGGTCAACTACACATTCTAACTGGACAACACACAAACCAGTCACGTGCCCCAAATTCACGAAGTGCTACTCTGACCCTTCCGGTTGGCCATGCTGAAAACATGAAAGCCAGCAACTTCCGCAGTAGTTCAGCTACTCTCTCTGTGTGTTGGTAGCAAATGTTGACCCTTCATGTAATCTTGAATTCTGAAAACATGGTCAGCCAGTCGTTTGCATGTCCCTTGCAGAACTTTGCCTCCCTAACAGCACTCCTGTAGGCCTCTCGGTTATAAGCAAGATGCCCTGCTGCTGATGCATAGTTCAGCTACTGCAGTTGAAAATAAATGCATGTCCTTTGTAGAACACTGCACTCTTTATAAATGATCTGAAAACATCTCATTATCTAACCAGGCACAGTCATCATTTCTCCCTTGCCAGCAAAACTATATCAGCCTTACATTTTTTAAAAGATCAGCTTCTAAAAAAGGGAATAATGCTACTCACAGGGACCCAGACATCCACATGTTTCATCCTACCTTAGCAGCATTACTAGTCAGTTTCTGAACCTGCTGGTGTATGCAGAGCTGTTCCCTTGAGCCAATCACAGATGACTTAACACTGTAAATAAAAAAGAGAATTAAGACAGTGATAGATGGTAGAAGCTAAAAACTGCACCAAGTTCTCCCACCAATACACAAGCAACTGTATAAAGGTAATATATCTTTTAAACACAGGATTCCTTTTCTTTTAATCTCATATGCTTCTCCTCTTCGAATTCATGTGCCAGGTCATGCTAAATCTGGAGCTTTGTTGTCAGGGTGAAGTACGGTTATCCTCAAGTTCTGGTCATAGCCCCAGCCCCAGATCTAGATCTTCTGGTCAGGTTTGGGCATATAAAGTAAGATAAAGTTAAAGGTAGCCCTACTGTGCCATGGCCATTGGTCTCTCATGGCAAAGGTTGGACACGGGGGTCCCAATCTGGCCAAAGGCACCCCAGTCATCCAGCTGTAGATATGGGTACCAAACTTCTTCTGGAGTTGGGGAAGGAAAGGCGGCCAGGCATGATGCTGACCATATCGCCCTCTAGTGTGCTGATGGGTCAAGGAAAATATGAGCACTAACCCCATATCCCTATGTGCCTCTAAGGCATGACAGGGTTACAGTTACCTTACCTTTAATGTGCGATGAAAACATCCTGGGGCTATGGTGTCTATATTTTCCTTTACCTGTCAGCACACTAAAGAATGACATGGTTAGCAACATACCTTGTCATCTTTCCCTCCCCAGCTCTGGAAGAAGCCAGGCACCAACTTTTACACAGGTGAATAGAGTGCCTCTGGCCAGACTCGACCTACTAACCACTCCACCACTCAAATGCCCACTGGATATGTAGCCCAAGTATGATCTTGGAGCATATGTTCAGGAATCTAAGTAGGGCATATCTGAGTAGATCTGTCAATGGCTTTGTATGGAAGATTTATAACTGGCTTTTGTTTGCACAGGAGATATTCCAGGATTGTGTCAAAATTTTAATCCAAAATTAGAAGTCACCAAAATCTGAGCAATTTTATGATATCTGAAATGTAATATAATCTACTTTTATAGACTTGAATTTATAGTTTTTCAAAATTTCTTTAAAAATTACAATTTTTAATTTACAGCAAGATGTGTCACATGTAATAACTTGGCCATTCAAATTTCAAATTATGTGAACTTTATTTTTGTAACAATTAAAGAACAATCAAAATTTGAAGAACATTTCTGTAATCAAAATCAGTTTTAGCAGGAAATGGTACAAAGTTTATTTTTAGTATTGAAGGCAGTTTAAAATTACAAACTGTCAGATATGGAATAAAACTTTATAACAGCAATATAATGTATTTTAAATTATTAAACCTCCACTTATGCAGCCTGCAGATGACATTTAATTCTTAAAAATGGTTTTCTCAATAGGGGATAAGTTTTGTGACAAAACTATGTGATTATCACAACATGAGATTCAGCAGATGCCAAAAGTATGGACGTATCACACAATGAAAACTGTCTGCTCCAACAAACCTGTTATATGCTGTCCTTTTAAGCTCCTGAACTGCCTGACTCAGCTGGGAATGGGTTCTTGATGCATAAATTATTTTTGGCACAACTGTGAATGTTACAGTCATACTGATAAATATATAACTCAACCAAAATGTGAGTATTTGAAAAATGACAGTTTCTGTACAGGTACAATTTAATATTTTTTCTAAAGAATTAGGTTGGTGTATATATAAATGTGAATATTTTTCCTACATTTTAAACTGGTGTGCTTATTTAAGCTGTAAACAGCTGGCAAATGAAAACAGGTAGCTCCATGATTATCGTCTACCCTTGGGCAGTGACTAAGTATACCTTGTAGCAATGCAGCATCAAATTCTCTCCATTTCTCATTATCTGAAGCCAGAATTTTTACAGTGGTTCAGCTGTGCTGTGTTGGACTTCTCTCTTCTTCTACAGCTCTTAACCAGGTTGTCTTTGGATGATCTTTCTTTCTCCTCCCCTCGGACATCCATTGCACATCTATTTCAGTAATGTTATTGGGGTTCCTTTGGAGTATCTAATCATTCGATTTCCAGCATCTTTTAGCTGTAAATGCTTGTTTGCTTTCTTGTTTGGTGGGCAAGTCTTCTTCTTCTTCTTCGTTTGCTTCTACCACCAAGACCGCACTGTGATCCTACTGAATTTATGCCTGTGGTTCCCGTTAGGTCCCATGGTCTCCTGTGTGGTCCCCGAAAGGACCACACGAGATCCCCGAGAGGACCACAAGAGCTTCAGAATCACAGGGCTTTAGCCTGTATTCTTGGTGGGTCTCTGAAGCGGATTGTGTGACACCATGGTTTTCGTTGCACCAGTTTAGTCTAGAGTTGGACTTTCTCACCGGAAGACCTCGACGTTTTTAAGATATCAGTGCATCCCCGCTGGGTGAGAGGTGGTAGCCCACCAAGGCCAGAGTTGGACTTTCTCACCGGAAAACCTCGACGTGTTTTGAGATACCCGTGTATCACTGCCGGGTGAGAGGTGGTTGCCCATCCAGTCCAGAGTTGGACTTTCTCACCGGAAAACCTCAGCGTGATTAGGATACGCAAACATCCCCGCCGGGTGAGAGGTGGTTGCCTATCTAGACTGCCCTGGTCCAGTGTCTCAGACTTCAGCATTTTGTGGTCGTGGCCGCTACCCTTCCTAGTTGTGACCAGGATGGAGCTTATGTCCAGGAGGACGAATCCTCGCCACTAGTGACTTCCACCCCTGGGTTGAGCCGGTTTAGGCATATTAACCCAGTATGGGCGTGTTTGGGACGTGACCGACCTCTAGAGCAGAGGTACTGTGACATGCATGGCCTTCAAGATTCGCCCCTAGTGTGAGCCAGTGGGCAAGTAAATCTGTATTATTTATTGTCTGAAGCCAGAAAATATTTTAAACCTTTCTGAGGAAGACTGCACAGACCAAGGATATTCTGGCTGAAAACACAAATAAATGTGATGACTTAGCTATTAATATCTTGATACAAATGTGGATACACTTATCTTAAGGTAAAATCCCTGTTTCCATGCCATTAAGGCATTTTGGGAATACAGTGTTAGGCCCGTATTTGCAAGACCTTCAGTACAATAAAGTGTGATGTGATCAGTATTATGCATGGCCAGATTTCTCTAGTAACAATTTTTTTTAGGCTGGGTGGACCCAAGGGTCTTTTTGGTGTGGTGGTACCAGAAAAAAAATCCCCACTGCTGGGACCTGAACCTGTTACCACCAAATTAGTAGACCAAACATCATAATTCTATCAAGATCACCACCAAATTAGTAGACCAAACATCACAATTCTATCAAGATCAAGATAAATTTTTTTTTAAATTCAAATGTTTCAGATTTTTTTAGTGTCTAATTATAACTTCTGTCACAACATGATAAAGCATAGAATTAATAAGTATATAAAATGTTATGTTGAAGATTAGCACCTTCCTAAGTAACAAAAAGAAACTAACAGAATTCGTCAGATCCCCAGCTTACACCTGATGCTGTCTGCAAACTGGATGTAAGCCGGTCCAAATTTAAGCTTTCAACATCCCTAGCTGCAGATGTCAGTGCTGCAGCAAGGCCAGCCTGCTTGGTGAGCTCTACCTGAGCCTTGCGACTTTCTTGCCAAGCCAGTGAAGCACACAGCAAGGATAAAGTTTTCCCTGTGCCAGTTGGGCTCTCCAGTACGCCATTCTGATTCTGATATAAAGAAAATTTCACATGTAAAAATATAAATAACCAACATCTATTCAGAATGAAACTACTAGTCACAGACATAAGTAAAATATGTATAAAATGTATTATTAAGAAAAAAAAAATTATTTATATTTCAATGTTTTTCAAGTACAAAAAAATTCACTTTCACCTCAATTCCAATTCCATTCTATTTCAGATTTGTTTACCAAGCTGCTAAGAACGTGGGACTTTTCCAGTCCTCAATTTTTGTCGAGTTTTCACTCTTTTCTTCTTGTGCCAAGTAAAGAAAAGCAGCTGTTTTTATTTAATCTCTTTACAAATGTTTCTGCCTACCTTAGCAGTTCAAGGAGAAGTCTTAAACCTGCTAGTGTACGTGCCGCCTTTACAGTATGTCAAGACTTGGTGCTTCCTAATATTTTCCAGTGAAGAGTTTCTACTGGATGGTGATTTGGTTTCTTATCTGTTGCACTTTTCTGTAGAATGATTCACTTGGAGTAAACATTTGTGGAGGGCTGGAGGAGCTGTTTACTCAGTCTTCTTCCTCCTTCTTCTTCTGCGTTCAGAGTTGTTGGTCACATCAGATTCTGATCCCTGTCGACATGGCAAAGCCCGCAGTTCTCTCCAGATCCTGACAGGAGCCCCAAAGCTTTCATTCAGTGAAAACTGTACTGTGGCCACCAATTTCTTTAGGGTTAAATTTGTGCAAATGTACATACAGAACTTTTCCAGTTATGTAGCAGGCTTAGAATTACTTCCACAGCTATCTGCATTTATCAGCAACATGGTCCACATGTCTCATGCTGGCTAGGGAATGGATTCTCTTCTTGTATAAGAAACTATAAAGCTCTCAAAATGTGTAAAACAAAAAAAAAACAAAAAAGAAGTCATAGTTTTAAAAAAAAAATAAAATGCATGTGATATTTACCTTCTGAAGACAGGTGAGAACTTTACTCATGTAATCCACCTGACAAGAATAAGGTTGAAATGGGAAATTCACTTGAATTCCATTGATGTCTAGAAGAGGCATGCTTCCTTTTATCTCTCAGTACGTGACAAACTGTATGTGAATTCTCCTATTTAAAAAAAAATAAATAAATAAATATTTACTACCACATAGCACCATAGTGTTGAACAGTGGTTCTCAACTGGTGCCACACAGAACCAGCCATGGGGGTCTGTGACAAAAACTCAAGACCTTTTTTTTTTTTTACTGTGAAATGTTCAACAACTAATGTTTTGGAAAATCCTGTGTGGAGGAAAGAACTTTTTTTTTTTCCACAGTTTTACGGCCTCAGTGACAGGCCTTTTATTAAAGCACATAGCTAACCTACAGATATTGAATTTTTACACAGTATGGGGATTCATGGCTTGGATTCTGAAACAACAAGGGGTCCACAGACTTTTGTTAATTGGGAACCACTGGTGTAGAAGTTTTCTTTGAAATAAGCCAGATTAATATAGTATTTGAAAGTGCCAGGTTGGAATTCTATGCACTTTGATAATGTGAGATTTTTTTTTTATTTCTCTAGAACTTTGAGCACGATATTCTTAGAAGTCAATGCTGTCTTCTTTGTCATTTGCTCAGACATCAGCACCAAACTCTCTCACAAATGCAGCAGTTCATTTCAAGTTTTTTTTTTCAGCATCACTGTAGGGCTTAGCCAATGGTGTGAAGATGCTGGAACTCAGACTATCGTGCTGGACCAGGGATGAATTAGTGGCCTGCTCGAAATCCTGCAGCAGACTCAAAAAAAAAACAAGTTCCTCTGCAAAATTTCTAGACCAGCAAAGACCACAGCATGTCCTATCACATTATATGGGCGGAGTCTGTTACTTGGAGGACCAATGAAATGAGTCATGAGTTCTTGCCCAACTTTGGTTCACCTGCCTTCATAACCTTGCCTTGACACTAGCACAGTCACCTTTGACCCTCCCTCCCCCCACATCTGCATACAACATTGGTTTCCAAACTGGGAGGCAAGAAGTTTTCAGGGTGATTAGGCCAATGGGCAGCAACCTGAAGAAATATGAGAACCACTGCTATGTAACATAAGTTTCATGCTGTTGTTTTATCTCCCTGTAACTGCAAAATAAAAATTCTGGACAGATTGTGACCCTAAAGAAAATCTTGCACCACAAACTTACCAGATTTTTTGAGAGCCTTGAATCTTAACTGGCTTAAAGTCATTAATAATATGATCACACACAGAGACCACATAATTTTGTAGTTGACATTATTAAACATCCTAGGTTTTTTGTTTTTTTGCAACTGGTTAGATGCAGAAATGCATGACAAACATATTGTGTACTCCTTGGATGATACAAAAATCAAGAAAATATCCATAATTTAAACATGTTTTTATCTCTAGAGATAGATCCCTTGTTGGTAGACTATGGGAAACACTTTATATGTAATTTTAAAATGAACTATGAACTGTGTGAATCATTTTTTTTTTCTGGTCCAAAAGGGGGGTGGGGGAGGGAAGAGGTGGCGTGACTGAGTGGTGAAATGATTAGTGCACCAGTTTCTCATCGCAAAGGTCTGGGGGTTTGGGATGAGTTCCAGTAACCCAGCTATAGAAATGGGTACCCAACTTCTGGAGCTGGGGTAGGAAAGGGAGCCAGGCGTGATGCTGACCACACTGTGGTGTACCAACAGGTCAAGGAAAATATGGGCACTAACACCATATTCCTATGCGCCTGAATTATTTTCTTCTTCTTCTTCTTCTACTTTGTACACACACTGGAGATGATGAGTGGTACCCTGATTTTTGCGATGTGCCTTTTGGCTGGGTACCTCCGACTTCAGCACCTTTACTTGCTAGGGCAGATTGTGGCCTTGCTCAGACTGCCATGAAGACAGTGGTGTAGGCTGGCCTGGCCAAAACTTTGTTTTCCAGCCTCTGGTGGCTGTAAATAAGTCCCTTCTCCATGACAATTTTAAGACAGTTCCACGGAGACACTCCAACTTTGGGATGAGGAATCTAATGAGTGCCTAAGTGATATCCATTCCCCACCACCTATAGTCTGCTAGCTCTGTTTTGCTTACATCATTCTGATAGCTTGGTTAGCGGGGTAGGGTTACCCCCTATCAAAGGAGAAGTAAGACACCTCCTTACCTCCGTCAGTCTACGGGACACCCTTGGGCAAGGTGGAGTACCCGTATAGGGTGACGTGAAGCCATGGGAGCAGGTAGTGGATGGAATGGGAGAGCAGCTGACAGATAATGTTGGTTATCGTCACCATTCTATGATGGTAGGCAGATGATCTCAATGTAGGGACAATGGCTATGATCAATGACTAGTACAGTCACTGCCCGGAAGGAAAGCAATGGTAAACTATCTTCTGGAAATATACCAAGAAACCCAAACAGCAATCATGGAAAGTCAAATAGGAAAAAGATCTGGTGGTGAGGCCCCCAGGCCAGATAGATCTAATTTTAACACTGGGGAAGAGTGTGAGGCAGAGATCAGTACTAGTAATTGTGATGACGGACAAAATCCTGATGGCGTTACCAAGGAAAACCTCCACATCAAACTAAAAAGAAAAATAAGAGTAGGAACATGGAATGTAAGAAGTATGTACGAGAGAAAATATCAAGTAATAAGTGATGAGATTAAAAGAACGGGGATACACATTTTGGGAATCTGCGAACATCAATGGAAAGGATCAGGACACTTTAAGCGCGAGAATGATAATATCTTTATATACTCTGGTGGAGAAGTAGGAGGAAAGAATGAAGTGGCTTTTTATTTGGACAAATCAACATCAAAAGCATTACTAGGCTACAATCCAGTAAGTGATAGAATCCTAACAATCAGACTTAAGGGCATTCCTAGAAATGTAACAATCATCCAGATATATGCACCTACATCAGCACCAGAAGAAGAGGAAATAGAAAACTTTTATAACACACTGCAAACGACAATAGACCAGGTACAGAAAAATGATATTATATTCTTCTTCTTCTTCTTCTTTGTTCGCTTCTACCACCAAAAGTGCACTGTGATCCTACTGAATTTACGCCTGTGGTCCTCGTTAGGTCCCGTCCTCTACGAGAGGACCACAAGGGGTTCAGAGTATCACAGGGCTTTAGCCTGTATTCTTGGTGGGTCTCGGAAGCGGGATTGCGTGACACTGTGGGATATTATATTAATAATGGGGGATTTTAATGCAAAAATTGGTACAGAAAGAGCAGAAGACGAAGGACATGTTGTAGGGAAATTTAGCATAGGACATAGAAATGAGGCAGGAGACAATCTAATGGCGTTTTGAATGGAAAATGAGCTAATGATCACTAACACACTTTTTAAACAACATCCAAGAAGACTTTACACATGGACATCACCTGATGAGAAAACCAGGAATCAAATAGATTACATTTTAGTGCAAAGAAGGTGGAGGTCAAGTATAACATCAGCAAAAACTTTACCAGGTGCTGACTGTGACACGGACCATAAGTTATTAATAGCAGACATGAAGATAAAGATAAAAAAGACAGTTACGGGATCAAGACCACTCCGCTTTGATCTTACAAATATACCAGAACAATACGGTATAGAAGTGAAGAACCGTTTTGAAATCCTGATGGCTGTACAGGAGATGACACCAGATGAATTGGCTACACAGGCCAGAGATATCTTAATAACAACAGCTAAAGACATGGTTCCAGTAAAGAAAACACAAAAGAATGGATGGATTACAGCAGGTACACCAGAACTGATAAAACAACATAGAGAAATGAAGACGCAGTGGAAAGTGACAAACAACAACAAAGAGAAATATAAAACTTTAACAAAAGAAGTACGAAGAAACATAAGAAAAGACAAAAAACAATACATACAAGATTGTTGTGAAAGAATAGAATAACATCAGAAGTGTAGAAGAGATAGTGAAATGTTTAAAGAAATGAAGACATTGACGAGAAATGTCACACCTAAGCTAAATGTAATTTGTGATGAGATGGGGAATACCTAGACAGAGACAGAGGAAATTGTAGAAAGATGGAAGGAATATTGCAAAGGAATGTATGAAACAACCGACGGTGGAAGCAGAAATCAACAGTGTGAATTATTATTGGAGGAGAAAGAACCTGAACCGACAATAGAAGAAATTTTATGGGCAATAAAAAATATGAAAAACGGTAAATCACCAGGATGTGATGAGATAACAGCTGAATTTATTAAAGCAGGAGGAAAGGAGTGTGCAACAATCTATTATGCACTATGTGAAAAGATATGGCATTCAGGTATTTGGCCAAAAGAATGGAAAAGAACTGTATTCATACCACTGCCAAAAAAAGGGTAACCTGAAATTATGCACAAACTACAGAACTGTTGCCCTAATTAGTCATGCCAGTAAAATTCTGTTAAAAATCATAATGAGTAGACTTAGTAAGAAAATAGAAGAAGAAGTCAATATGGTTCAAGCTGGTTTCAGGCAAGGAAGAGGATCAAGAGATCATATATTCAATCTAAGATTAATAATAGAGAAATGTAGAGAGTTTAATGTGAATCCATATTTATCCTTTATAGACTACTCAAAGGCAGTTGATTGTGTACAACACCAGAAACTTTGGGAAATAATGGAAAAAATGGAATTTCCAACACATTTGATACAATCAACATCACTGCTGTATCTAGAACAACAAGCAGCAGTAAGAATAAATGGTGAAACAACAACTTGGTTTGACATAAAACAAGGGGTCCGTCAGGGGTGCATATTGTCACCCTACTTATTTAACTTGTATACTGAAAATATAATGAGGAATGTTAGAGAATAAGTAGACAAAGAATATTACGATGCCATAACAATTGGAGGTTATGAAAACCAGAGATTAGATATGCTGATGACACAGTATTAATGTCCGCAACACAAAAAGGAATGGAAAAACTATTATGTCAGTCCGTAAGAACAGTGAAGAGCAGAACCTCTATCTTAATGCAAAGAAAACTAAATTGATGACAACTGACAAAACAAACAAGGCAGCTGATATATGTATTAATGAGCAAAAGCTGGAAGAGGTGGAGAGTTTTGAATATCTTGGATCACTACTAACTAATAATGGAGATACAATGAGGGAAATTAAAAGGAGGACATCTATCACTCTTCAGAAAGTAAAACAAATAAAGAATCTGTGGAGAGGAGCAGACAGAACCACAAAAATAAGATTTTTAAGGGCATGCATCTTTCCCATCGCAACATATGCCTGTGAGACCTGGACACTTAATAAAACAGCTGATAAACACATAAATGCCTTTGAATGTAAATGCTACAGAAGAGTTCTTCAAATATCGTGGACACAAAAAAGAACAAATATATCTATACTACAAGAGCTTAATATTGAAGAAGGCTGGCTAGTAAAGAGGATTAAAGAGAGAAAACTTAAATATTTTGGACACATTAAATGTCATGATAATTTAGAGAAGACCGTATTGGAAGGATACATAATGGGAAAAAGAAAGAGAGGAAGACAAAAACGAAGATGGCTGCAAGACATCGTTGACAATCTGCAAATGGATGCAGAAACAGCAGGCCATCTTGCTCACAACCGAGAGGCCTACAGGAGTGCTGTTTTGGAGGCAAAGTTCCGCAAGGGACATGCAAATGAATGAGCCCTCAAAAGAATGGCATATGAAAATCAGCAAATAGACAGCCATACACTGATGTACCATTCCCATAATCTCACATGCAATCGATGTGTGGATCATGACTCTGCCTCAGTTTGCCATTTATCTTTTGATGTTGACAGTCTCCGCTTATTCCAGAATTTGCACTAATGATAAATAAATAACAAGGACCCTTGTCTGACCACGTGTTTTTTGTTTCAGCCTGTTTTCACTCACAGTAAACTTTACTTTCTGGTTAAAAAATGATGAACTCAAGTCTCATCCATAGTCAGAAATTGCTAAAGAAACTTTTCACTCACAGTAAACTTTACACAGTCACAACACTTTGTAAAAGCCAGAACTGAAAAACTTCATATTTCAGATTCTGGACAGCTGGGAAATTTATTACATTTCTTTATGAAAAATGTTATAAATTTTATGTAGTTCAATAAAAAATGTAATAGTTTTAAGTAAAAATTATACAATTTCTTCTATCATTACCTTTGATGGGCTACTTGTAGCATGGATACAATACACTAAGTGTGCTCTCATATAAGGTTAAACACTTCATTTTCATCCCAGTTTTTTTTATACAAATACATATGATGAGACCTATGTCTTCACTGCTGTTTGTTGAAAAAAAAATACATATTATCATATAAAAATGGTTACAGGTATATTCCTTTATTATGACATTTAATCAGCAAACCACGGCTGATCAAGGCCCTCTCCAATCCTCTCACCTTCCCCCCTCCTCCCAAAAAAAAAAACCGCGATGCCTCTGATAACAGGCCGCTGTAATGACCTGACCAACGAGGCTGGCATACACTTTCGTGGCTGAGATCTTTTTTTTTCCCCCATGTCCACTAATGCTAGTACGATAAATCATCTAAACTAGCCGCATCCAGTATTACATTCTTGCCAATTTTAATCAGTGCAAACAGTTTTTAAATTCTTCAGCTTTAGCATTCAGATCATATTTCTTTCTGTTATATAATAATGCTGGACCTTTGCATTATATTTGTCAAAAATGAATATATAAGTGCTGAATTCACCTTCAGAACTGCTCGCTGATTGAGCAATTTTAACACTGTTTGTGTATACAATATCCCGCCATTACAGTTCAGATGTCGTAGGCCACAGATACATTTCCGGGTCAGCTGACAAACATCCTGCGATTCAAATTTGTTCCTATTTGGGAGTTGGATCAATAAATTTAAGGAGACAAGCGATATTAACGATAAATATTCTTAATGTTGCAGCAAATAGCTTTACAGAATGGGAACCAGTGAACAGTCTATAATAAGAACACGATTCCAAATAAGGCACGGAAGAATGACATTCATACAATGCTATGCACCTACGAACGATGCCAGTCAGTCAGTCAGTCAAAAAATTAACAGCTTTCCCGTAGACCTCTCGGTTGTAAGCAAGATGCCCTGCTGGTGATGCATCCATTTGCAGATTATCAACGATGTCTTGCAGCCATCTTCGCCTTGGGCTTCCTCTCTTTCTTTTTCCCCATTATGTACTTTTTCAATACGGTCTTCTCCAAATTATCATGAACGATGCAGATGATGAAATAAAAGACAATTTCTATCACCAACTATAATTTATTAACAAAGTCCCTAAACACGACATCCTAATTGTCATGGAAGACTTCATCTCCAAGACAGGAAAAGATAACACCGACGTTGAACAGATAATAGGGAAAGAAGGAATTGGTATGGTAAATCAGAATGGAGAAAGATTAATTGAATTATGTCTAATAGAGGGCATGGTCATTGGATGCACAATATTTCCATACAAAGTGATACATACAACAACAATGATATCTCCAGGTGATAGAACCAGAAATCAGATAGATCATTTTTGTATTAGAAAGCAATTCAGAACATCTCTGATAGATGTAAGAGCATGTAGGAGTGCAGACGTCAACAGTGATCACAATCTGTATATGGGGAAAATAAGACTAAAACTGAAAAGCCAACACAAGAAAGCATTACTCAGAAAGATAAACAGTCGTAGTCTACAGGATGAAAATACTAAGAGTAAATTTAATCTGGAACTTACCAAACAGTTCGCTGCATTCAGTGAGGTAGAGGAGACAGATATAGATGAATTACGGCATTCTTACACCACAGCCATAATCACACCAGCTAAAACATGTGCTGGACTACAAAAATCAAGTAGAAAGCATGGGTATCAGATAATACATGGAACTACATACATAAAAGACGAGCAGCCAAATTAGACATGTTGAATGTAAAGACAGATCTTGGAAAAGATTTGGCAAAACCAACATATAGAGAACTAGACAATAAAGTAAAAACTTCAGTTTTTATGGCGAAAGAAGCAGAGAAGGCAGCAAAATCAGGAGACAGCAAAACTATATATGATATACAAAAGAGGCTAAAAGGTACTACTGCATCCAAAGAAAGACCAGTCCTTAACAAAACTGACCCACTATTAACATCAAGTAAAGAATAACAGCAAAGAAATACTTAATCGACCACACCAAAAAGAATTGATAGACCTTGAAAGTGACTTGCCATTCCCACAACTAAATGTCAACCTAGATGAAATTACATTACGTGAAACTGAAACAGCAATTAATCTAATGGCTAACAACAAAGCTGCAGGTGAAATAAAATAACAGCCGACATGTTAAAAGCTAATAACAGTACAACATGAACCAACTATAAAGAATGTTTAATAAAGTTTTGAAAGAAGAAAAGGTCCCTTCTAAATGGAAAAAAGGAATCATTGTTAAAATACCAAAAAGAGGCGATTTCAATCACTGGAGAGGAGTAACCTTACTATCAGTTGTGTCGAAAGTATTTTGCAAAGTTATTCTGAATAGAATTAAAGATATAGTGGATACTGCAATGAGAGAATAACAAGCAGGATTTCGAAAAGGGAGAACCTGTCTGGACCAGTTCTTTACTCTAAAAATAGTACTTGAAGAACATGTTGAAAAGCAAAAACCATTAATCTTGAAGTTCATAGAGTTTAAAAAGGCACTAGATAGAATACACAGAGATTCACTGTGGAGAATTTTAACAATATAGGGAATACTATTTAAGACTGTCAACATCATTAGAGACCTCTACAATGGATATGTTTGTGTAGTCACCCCAGAAGAATGAATTATTGAAACAGGCGTGTAACAAGGATGTATAATATTATCTCTGATAACTTTTATCAGTGACAATGTGAAATCAATGCAAGAAAAAACAGATACCCTGTCTTCAATGGCTAGTAAAATAGGACTTGAAATTAACAAGGATAAAACAAAAATAATGAAACTTCTCCTTAACCACGATGGAAAAATATACATAGAAGGAACGGCTGTTGAAGAAGTAAACCAATTTGCATATCGCGGCAACTATATAGACCATGGTGGTGACACCAGAAAGGAAGTTAAAATTAAAATTGCAAAAGCAGCATTGACCTTCAAGAATCTTGAGAACATATGGCATTCAAAAGTTATAAGCACAAAAACCAAGCTAATATTATTCAATTCAAATGTAATATCCACCCTCATTTATGCATGTGAAAGCAAAAGAGATAGACAAGAAATTGGATTCATTCGAAAACAAATGCCTAAGGAAAATACTCGGTATAAAGTGGAACAAATTCAAGAACAACGCAGAGATAAGGCAGGTGAGCGAACATCAACCTGTCTCATGGGTGATCAGAAAAAGAAGATGGACATATGTCGGTCATGTGATGAGAAGAAACCAATCAGATAATCCCAAAACAAGCTATCAAGTGGAACACAACATGCCGAAGAAAAAGAGGTCGACCACGTGAAACTCTAAAGAAGACATTGTTAAGAGAGGCCAGTTCAGTGGACATAACATTCCTTGATGAGATTGAAAAAGTCGCCGAAGATAGGAAATCTTGGCGAACTACCATGCGGGCCTTATGTGACTTTTAGCGGCATGAGAAGGATGTAAGGTGTAAGATTCATAGTGTTCCTTCTAGGTGGAGGGAGATGGGATTTCTAATAACTTTGTACTTTATTTACTGGACTATTTGAAATGTGTACCTGAATCGTAAGTTCATATAAACATATTCGTCGACTTCTGAGTGTAGCTTTTGAAGCTTTATATGCAGTTTCTTACAGAGATGTAGACATGACTCGATCGACTCGAACTTGAGTGAGACTCGGGTAACTTTAAATACTCAACTTGAAGATGAAGAAATGTAGAGAAGAAGATGAAGAACAACTCTGGCTCGACTTGCGTCTTTCGATTTTGTATTCAATCGACTACAAAATTTGTTTGCATATATTTGTTTGAAAACAAATGCTCCAGGAAAATACTCGGTATAAAGTGGAACGAATTCAAGAACAACGTAGAGATAAGACAAATGAGCAAAACAACATGTCTCATGGGTGATCAGAAAATAGAAGACGGACATATGTCGGTCATATGCTAAGAAGAAACAACCAGAGAATCCTAAAACAAGCTATCAAGTGGAACACAAAAGGCCGAAGAAAAAGAGGTCGACCACGTGAAACTCTAAAGAGGACATTGTTAAGAGGCCGGTTTAGTAGGAATAGCATCCTTTGATGAGGTTGAAAAGCTTACTGAGGACAGGAAATCCTGGCAAGCTACTATGCGAGCTCTATGTGACGTTTAACGGCATGGGAAGAATGTAAGAAGTAAGAAGTCAATCTACTCGAAAGCTGTATTTACTTTCTACAACGCGATATTTGTAAGACAGCACATGTTTCAACCTCAGCACTGCTTTGTGTGCTGTCAGGCATGATTATTTTGAATCACCTTTCCAATCAGTTTTGCCTCGTGAATGTCTTGTCAGTATCTAATAATCTGTTTATTGCATATATATATATGCAATTTTCCCTGTTGTCATGATATTTTCTATCCCTCTTCTTCTCATTATATCGCCAATAAACCTATACTGTCTCCCCCGTTGTGTGTCTACTAATGTTTGTTTCTCACTGACTTTCCTTAGCCATTCTTCGTTTATTATTTTGTTTGTCCGTGGTATTTTTCGTAGGACCCACATTTCAGTTGCTCCTAATGCTCTTGTTGTTTTTTGTTAGTGACCATGATCCGTTTCCATATAGTAGTACTAGCCCGATGTAGCATTTCAAGACTCTTTTCCTGCTATCTATTGACAAAGATGAACTGCACAAAATATATTTCATTTTCTGAAATGCTACCTTTGCCTGACATATTCTGGTTTTTTTTTTTAATTTCTGTATTACAGTTACCGTCTAATGTTATCAGTGTACCAAGATACTTGAATTTATGAACTTCTCTTAATGTTATTCCTTTGATTTTTACATCGCATCCAGGTAAGTTTTCTTTCTGGACACGACCATTATTTGTTTTTTTTTACTGTTCAGTAACAGTCTTTTATATTCAAGGAACAATTGTTTATAAGTGCTAGTTGGCTAAGTCGATAGTACGCTGTTCTCTCGTGGCTAGACGGCTGCTCGTCCTACCGGAGTCCGTGTTCGAATCCCAGGTAATTCTCTTGTGATTTTTCTTTCTCTCACGTCTCACTAAAGTGCTCTGTCTACGATTTTTTCGAGATTTAATCCTACAATATTTGTTCTCTTCTTTTATATTCAGTTTCCGCCACTACTACATTTAGCAGCTCTTGTAGATCTTTTTAACTGGCACTGAGAAAATGTAAGCTCTTAATAAAAATAACTCGTGTTTTTTGTTGGTACCTTGCCACGTACTCTTCATTTGTGCTAGTGTCTGTGATGCAACTGCTAGTTTTCTTTTGATTTCCACTGTGCAGTCGCCACTGGTGGTGATGAATGAACTAGATATTCAAATTTATTTACATTTTCAAGCTCTTGGTGGTCCATTGTGACTCTGGGCCTGCTTCTCATTTATCATTGCTTTGGTTTTGTTGATGCTTAAAAAGACGCTCTGAGCTTTGCTGTGTCTTTTGGCATGCGGACATTAAAAACAAATTCGTTTCTCAAGGTCGTTTGCTAAATTTCCTATTGGTCATTCTATTTATCTGGTGAGGCATAGGCAGGCGGTGGTGTATGTTTTTTTGTTTGTTTGTTACAAAAGACTCACACACTCACATACACATCCTTTCCTTGCTCGCACATCTTGTAGTGACCGTTTTCACTTGTTGTTTATTAGTATGTGATCGATTTGGTTTTCTGTGGTTTTATCTGGTGACCTCCAAGTCACCTTATGGATGTTTTTATGTTGGAAAATTGTCCCTCCGATGGTCATCATGTTTTCTTCACAGAAACTGCACAGTCTTTCTCCATTTTCATTTATTTTTCTGATTCCTTCTCTTCCCATGATTCTTCTTCTATCTTCATTTCCTTCACCTACTTTTACATTGAAGTCGCCCAAGATGAGTAGCATATCATGCTTGGGTATTGTTTCTACTGTGGCTTGGAGGCTGTTGTAAAAATCTTCTTTTAATTCCTCTTCAGCTGCTTCTGTTGGTGCATAACAAACTATAATAGACAGCTTCGTGAATCTTGAGTTGAAGCGTACATATAATAATCTCTCATTTATTGGGGTCCATTTCAGCAATGCTCTTGATGCTTCTTTTGTTATAATCAATGCTATTCCTCCTTCATGAAGATCTTCTTTACCTGACCATCTTATTGTATCTTCTGTGTGCTGTGTTGTTAATTTCCTTCTGCCTTGTCCTGTCCATCTTGCTTCTTGTATTCCTAGTATGTCTAGTTTGTATCTGTGCATTTCCTTGATGGTTTGTGCTAGTCTTCCAGTCTGGTTTAGTGTTCTTACATTCCAGCTGCCTATTTGCATCTTGTGTTTAGGTTCCAGGAGGTCTGCAGTCGGGCTGGGGACTTTCAGTGGCTGGCTTTCATCCACAACCTTCATGGGCTCAGTTTCCTGATAAGCATTTCTCATTCCACCTGCATTTGTTTTTTTCCCTTGCTTCCGTTTCTGTAGCAGTCTGATAGTTTTTTTTTTTAACCAGATAGGGTTGCTGGCCCTATGCTGAACCCTCCTTAGTCGCCTTTTACGATCATGTGTGGTAGGGTACAGTGGTCCTATTCTTTGCAGATCCCGGGTAAACACCAAATAGCATAACTAAAACAGCCATACATTGGACATGTGAAGGAAAGAAAGGCCAACCAAAGGCAGCCAGGCGAAAAGATAAAAGCTGACATGAATAGCATGCAACACAGCTGAGGCACCGACCAAAGATAAGGGTTGATGATTGAGCTACAGAGGCCAGTGTTTATTCTCGTTGTCTGGCGCCCAGAGCCTCCCACATAAACTTTGTAAAACGGTTCAGAACGGTTTCCCCCTTCCCTTATCCCATTTACCCTAGTGATTAATCATTTTATTATCATCCACCATGCCTCTCCACCCCTGATGTCCCCCCCCCCTTAATACAAGGGAAAACCCTCTGGGTCGTGGAGTGACATATTAGCTGGATACCTTTCAACTATTTGCTTTGTCTACCTTCTTTCCATTATTTTCACAGGTCCGCGTTTTTTTCCATTCTTATTTGTTATATACCACTCACGTGAAGTTGTATTTTCTTTTCTGTTTCTATTTGTTCGTTTTGTGTATTTTTTTTTTGTTGGTATGATTAAGGTGTAGACTGAAACGTTACAAATACATGATCGTTGAAATAATGCTGTTTCTACTTTTGCTGTGAATAGTCTAGGTTTCAAAGTTTCAAAATCAAGAATCCGGCGTCATTGAAATCAGGACAGCTAAATATATACTCCGCCGCATACCGCAGAATCCATCCAATAGTATGTTTGCAAATAGTTCCCATCAAGTGTTGGCTCTTTATGATGCGTTTTTTTTCCACAGTTCACGATTTCCTACTAGCACCCTTAATTTGTGAATTTGTGAATAGTCTAACATTTTGTTATCACAGCTTTACTACAGTGGCTTAGTGTATGTTGATGTATTTAGTTTTATATAACTTACACCAAAACAAAAACAAAAAACCAACAAACTATTCGTATACCGCATTGTAACCTTATCTTAACGTGCTATCTTTTACATTAGGTTATTTGGACTGCAGGAAGATGATTACATTTAGAGCAAGTATTATATTTACCTTGTTAGAAGTTTCCTTTCAGAAAGATCATCATCATGTGCTGTCTTCAGAACGAAGGTACGGATCTTTCCTCGCCTTGATGGTGCACTCGGCCCGTGTCCTGTCCAGTCTCGTATGTTATCTTCCCATCTACATCTTTACATCTGAGAGATAAAGTACTAGCACACTATAATTAGTAAGTGGAGATAATGAATGAGATTCGAACCCGCACCACTAGGAATTATGCCGCTTGTATTAATTAGGTTAAGCAAATAGAGAGTAAAAAACTGTTGTAAAAAACAAGTCATTGTCTCAGAACATGATATTAATTTATATATGTAAAGTATAAGAGAGAATTTAAAAGAGTACATATACTTTTAATTTACTGCATGCAGCATACAGGATGGAAAACAATCACGCTATTTTTTTCTCGCGGAATGTTATATAGTGGCTGAAAGTCTCATAGATCTTGAAGTAGCCAATCAGCTAAGCCGAGCCGTTTCTTGTGCGCGCGCAATTTTTTCAATAACTGAACGATTTGTGGTGGCGAGTAGTGAGATTTTACGTGAGCGTTCCTCTAAATTGTAAGTATAGTCTGCAATTTACGTTTTTATTACGTAGATAATTTACGCAGTCTGCGTTTAATTGGGCGAAAGAATCAGTTAAAAGTATTTTATTTCAAAGTTTTACGATGAAAATATTCCAGATGTGCTTGTAGTTGACGGGCGGCTGGCCGCACGAACATCCATTATGTGTAACGGGTAGGACTTGGACATCAGTCAATACCGGCGGTCCACCCGCACTGTTCACATAATTACATCTGCTAACAAATTCACGGCAAGTCGTGTCATATTTGCAACAGTTTTTTTCCAGTCAGAAGTGTGTTTTTTTTCCCTTGTTCAGTATGTAACAAAATAATATTTGCAACAATTCTTGAGAATGCGATCGAGAAAGTGTAAGCGGGAAGGGTGTCCTAACGGAAAGCTCGTTATCTATGACCGGGTCGGATGACGAAGACGACATGATGACACAGCCGCTGAGTAATAAGTAGATACTTGTTGTCTAGTAGATAACGAGCAACACATCAAGAGGCTTTCTTAAGACCATCGAAATGACAGCTGTGACTTAAGGTCACGTTTATTTGGGCGAAATATTCTGGGATTGATTGTGGCTGAGAACCATTATAAGAGTCGTGCTTATTTGTTACTATCGTCATTATTATTTTCTTTCCATTCTGGTTCCGCCAAGTAGTTAACATTTTTTCTTCATGTAACAACTGCAGTGCGACTTGAATCCATATTATAAATTGTTGTAGAACCGAGTATCACATCATTATTTTGTGCATTTGTGTGTGTGTGTTTTTTTTTAACATCTTATAAGTGAACGATTTTCCCGTTATAGGCAGATGCTGTCTCTTTTTAAATGAGAATATTGTTTTTATAGAACTCAGACCTTGTGGTCAGTTTAGTAATAATGTTCAGAGATTGTTTTTATGTGCCAAAACCAATGCAGTTAACTCAGAAACAGTTGTGTTATATGTCTTGTTTAAAGATTCATTGTGTGGCCAGTATGTGGTTAATTCAAACACATTTGAATTTGTTATTGGTGGCAATCCTGTCATTTTAGGTGTCACTTTCACAGCAACAGGTGCCATTGTGAAGATTTCACTACATTTTATAGTTGCAGAGTTCTGGAATTCTGAATTGTTCATTATTTTTTTAAATGTGAGCAAAAAAAAAAATGTTCATTTAGTTTTCAGCATTTTGGTTAGAGGTTTGAAAATAATGAAACAGCATTACTTGATCATACCCATAACGCTGTATACTGCAAAGAGAATGTATTTTCCAGTTCAGATTTGGTCATGTTGTATTGTCATTGTCTACTTTTCCCCAGGTGAATATTTTTGTAAGCAACAGTCCTGGATTTGTTAATATTGTCTGCAATATTAAAAGGCATTCAGTCATAACTTTGTCATAGATATGTTAAAAGCAGATGGGGTTTCACAGCATACACCAAGGGAAAACTACTCAGTTTGATCATGGCCAGAGCATACCACAACACTTCATTGAGCATGCAGATGGAAATTACATAAGCCTTGAGTTGGCTGATGGCTTAGATTGTACAACAAACCACAGTCATCACAAACTCTCAAAGTCTACTACAAAAATAGATAGAACACTGTAACCTTAGAAGAGAGTGATTGGACATACTATACAAAACGCAAATCCTAAGCATCATGTGGTTTTTTTGGGGGGGGGGGAGAAGAACAGGACTTCGGTGTTGTTGGCACTGAAAAGGCTGATCAACTCGCAGTAAGGGTTAACCCACTAGGAAACATCAGTTTTGACAAACAAGACATATATTTATCTTTCAAGCAGCAAGTTGAATCTGTACAAGAAACCTACCTCAGAGGTACATACTATGCCCACTTCTGTGAATTACATGTTCTCCGAGGAAATGGAAGCAAATCCGTTGTGTGGTAGAACACGAGCCATGGACAGCCAGCACAGTATTGCTATTATATCAGCCAGAAAAGTGAAGGACATCCAGATGTCAAATTCAGAACACTTATGAGCATATCCTGAGTGTAATGAAGCAGCTCCCTCAGACCAGCGACAGAGCTAGGTAGTATCCAGTTTGTCATAGAGGATTCATTTTGGATTTCTTGATTAAGATATCTGTATTGGAAATAGAACATATTGAAAAGCAGAAACTATTAACACTGAACTTCATAGACTTTAAAAAAAAAGCATTTGATAGCATACACAGAGAATCATTGTGGAGAATTTTAAGACTATATGGAATACCATCTAAATTGTCAACATCATTAGAGATCTCTACAATGGATATGTTTGTGCAGTCAAGACAGAAGGAATGGGCAAATGGTTTCAGATTGAAACAGGCGTGAAACAAGGATGTATATTATCTCCATTGCTTTTTGGAATTGCCATAGACTTTTATAATGAAAAGATGCTGTACAGGTAAAATGGGCATTGATTGGGTACATGGGACCCAAATAGAAGATCTTGATTTTGCTGATGACATAACTCTTATCACTGACAATGTGAAATCGATGCAGGAAAAAACAGATACCCTATCTTCTTTGGCTAGCAAAATAGGTCTTGAAATTAACAGACAAAATAAAAATTATGAATATTCTCATTAATCAAGAAGGAAAAATATATAGAAGGAACAGTTGTTGATGAAGTAAACCAATTTGCATACCTTGGCAGCTACATAGACCAGGATGGTGACACCAGAAAGGAAATTAGAATTGCAAAAGCAGCATTGTCCTTAAAAAATCTTGAGAACATATAGAATTCAAAAGTTATAAGCACAAAAGCCAAGTTAAGATTATTCAGTCAGATGTGATATCCATCCTCATTTATGCACGTGAAAGCTGAAAATCAACTTAAGAAGTAGACAAGAAGTTACTCTTTTGAAAACAAATGCCTAAGGAAAGTACTTGGTATAAAGTGGAATGAATTCAAGAACAATGCAGAGATAAGACAGATGAGCAAACAACAACCTGTCTCATGGGTGATCAGAAAAAGAAGATGGACATATGTAGGCCATGTACTAGGAAGAAACAATCAGAGAATACCAAAACAAGCTATCAAGTGGAGCACAACAGGCTGAAGAAAAAGAAGTCAGCTGCGTGAAACTCTAAAGAGGACATTGTTAAGAGAGGCCAGTTTAGTGGGCATAACATCCCTTGATGAAGTTGAAAGACTCGCTGAGAACAGGAAAACTTGGCAAACAACTATGCAAGCTCTATGTGACGTTTAACGGCACGGGAAGGATGTAAGATTGGGAATGGTACCCAGTATGTTGGTGAGTATTATTATGGTTGATTCTTTTGGTGTTAGTCTTCATTGTTTTTGTTTTCCTCAGTTATTTGTGAAGCACTTGGTATAAAATTCTTTTTCACAACAAATTATTACTTCTTCCCCCCCCCCCCCCCCCAAAAAAAAAAGGACTTTGGAGACACAATTTCTGAAGGATGGCTGTTTAAAAAATTAGAAAAGGCCCCAAAAAAAAAAAAGAAATCAAAATATGTGGTTTATCATTAATTGTAATTGTTTGCCATAGTGTAACTATATCTTATTCAGAAGTCATGAAGCCAGGTGGTTTTACTTGTCATAAAGTCAGCATGATGTAAGCATTATAATTTGCACACACATTTTTTTTTTTTCTTGCAAGTAATATTTAATAAACAGAAAAAATGTACTTTCAGTAAACGAAATATATACAAAGTTAAAATAGCCATACTTTATTTGTAAAGAGGTATATATTCAGAATAGTGTAATGTTGACTTCATAACTATTTGTCACAAACCTAGTTATGTTAGGAATGTTAAACTGTTCACTCTTTGTCATTCCTTTGAGTAATCTGTTTTCCATGTGAGCTTGGAATAGATAGAGGATAGTGATCATACTTCAGGTTTGTGTGATCTCATGGCCTGTGTGACTGTAATATTTTCTCACAGTTCGTTCTTATAGGAACTTTTTTTTCTTCTTTGGAATCTAGGTGCAGGGATGTTCTGTAATGAATAGAACAATTTGTACTATGTTTTCAGTTTTACAAATTCCTGTCTGTTCATCATCCAGAAGTTTGTTTAGATTTTAAAGCAGAGTCAATAGCCCGTGATTTACACTTGTACTTTTGTCCAGTAGGTTTGTCTCCAAATACTATTTCATCTGGGCTGTACCTGTTTCTTCTTTGGCATTTTATGTATACTTGTCTTGTATACTTTTTTCAGGCACAGTGAAAGTTTAATTTATTTCTGTCTCTCCTGTTTGTGTGTTTGTTTTGTTTTTTTTTTGGGGTGTTTTTTTATGTGAGCTTTTATTTCTATTTTCCTTACTCTTTTTTTTCTCTCTCCTTTGACTCTATTAATATATTTTTTTTAAAAACTAGTACACAGTCTTTTTATCTACTTTTCAGTTCTTCAGATTTTTGTTCTGTGGAGAGTTGCGTGACACATTTTGAAATATTTCAGTTCTAATTTTAAGATTGGATTTTGCTTTTCTCATTTTGATTCAGCGCTTACTTAGTCCACATATATGCTTCAGAGTTATCAGAGATGGGTCCATTCTGTCTTGTGTGTGTGTTTTTTATTTGCCATTGTGCATGATTCAAACTGTGTAAGTTACAGTTGAGGGATCATTTATTTAAAACTCTGAGTTGGTGAGGGAAGGGTGCATCTTATACGTGTGTTTGGTTGATATCTGTTCCCAGCAACACATGTAACATTTCACTGGTGCTATGAATGATTCATCAGGCAGTGAATGGATCAATATCTGGGGGCTTATTTATTCCTGTGGCAGACAGTGCTTGCCAGGGTTTGGGTCATTTAAGGCTGAATAAATGGTTCTAAGTAGAGAGATATGAGCAAAATTGATTTTGGCATATTCATGCTTCCGTTTGTAGCTGCAGATACATACTGAAATCAATGAATTGAATTAACTTACATTTCTTACTGTGACACAGTTTCTGTATACAAGGAATTAGTCACCACAAAAAAATAAAACTGGATCGGATACTGAGTCACCTAGTGAAGTTTTTTTTTCTTCTTCTCTGGGTCATATCTCTTTCCATTTTTTAAGTATGAACATTGAAAGTGAATGATTGTGAAATAATGTGGGGTCATCGGGGAATCATGTCTTGCAAAGACCCCCCCCCCATCCTTCCATATGATGCTCATTGAAACAGTTATTTCAGCTTGGGGGAAGGATTGATGTGTTACCTCATGGGTCCTTGGCAGGAAATGAGAAAAGCTACTATTGAATATTCATTGAATAAAGCATTTTTATCTTCAGTTTTTCATCACACCATGAGGTGACAAGTTTAAGATTTAAGCCATATTGAGATGTAAAATGAAAGCACATGAACATTTTCAGTACTATTCTAGTGTACTCATTCCAGTCAACTTTTCTGTTTCTCTTAGCCAGCCTTTTCGTACATCAAATGGAGGCATCATTTAGGGTTATAATATGGTACAGTACATGACATCCAACCCTAAACCTTGCCTACATTTAGAGACCCAAAAAAAGTTGAGATAGTACAAATTTTCTCTCAGGCATTGGTGGTGGTAGATGTTATTGTGACCTATCAAGTCTTGGCAGCTGATAACATAGTGAGAACTTGGCTGCCCCCTTTTTTTTCTTCCCTCCCAGGCGTATAATTTAAAACAAAACTTGAATTCTTTTAATATTGGATTTTAATACATTTCTACAGTTCAGCTTTAATGGCAGATAACTTTTCACTGTAAATGATCCACAATCATGAGTTATTTGGTATTTTTACTTTCAAACTAACAGTCAATTTTTGTTGCAGTTAGCAAAAAATACTGACATTCTAAATGTGTGTGGTGCTTTAAGCTAACATTCTGAAATTTGGGGGGGGGGGGAAACAGGGGATGCTGCTCACCCTCTCTAGCATTTAGAAGCTGCGTGGTTGTTTCACTCCCCACCTGACTGACAGACTCCAGTTTATTGATGACAGTGCTGCTTGTCTTCCTAGCATGTTTCATAAGACAGTGCTGCCAACCCCGTGGCTGTGCCGCACCGTGCGCCCCCCCCCCCCCATATGCATGACATATAAAACTAGGTGACTCATTCTATTGATTGATGACTAACAGGGTAAAGCTGTGCTGAAGTGCTGTTTTCTTCACAGGGAGAATGTATGTATGAGATAGTTGTTTCCCAGATACATGCATTATTTACCACATGTATAACCTGACATCAACAATTAAGTTGCTAATTATTTATGATGCTGGCAATTTGTAATTATTTTTTTAACTTTTGAAGAAAGTGAATGTAAAAAAAAAAAAAAGATTAAAAATATGTCTATTAGAGGATGTTATCCAGATTGACAGCCATAAAATCCTTTGATGAGGTTGAAAGACTCGCAGAAGACATGAAAAATTGGTGAACTATCTTGCGAGCCCTATGTGACGTTTAACGGCACGAGAAGGATATAAGATAAGAGGATGTTAACAAGTTGTTGTTTTTTTAATCCCCCCCCACACACACAAAAATGCTTCTGTGATGTCACAGGCAGTTTCTGTTGTACAAGAATGATGTTAATCTGTGGGTTTTTCTCTATTTGTAGGAACTAGCCAGTCTAATCCTTATACATGAGGCCTGATCATACAGACATCATGAGTTAGCTGTTCAAAAGCATCAGTTTTCATGTACTGGCATGAGTTCAGATGTTTTGCTAGACTAGTTGACAGCATATTTGTTTTTGTTTTCAGTCCCATTGTTTTAATGGTTGGATTTTCAGTGATTTGTTTATAGGTTCTGAAAACGATAATTTTCACCCACTCAGAGAGAGAAACTGTTAGAATGGTGCTGGTTGTTTGGTTGGTTAGAGTATTGATCCTGTATTGAATTTCTTCTTGTGGTTTCTGTTAAGGTCTAAGAGAAGGTTTAAGTTTTTTTTCCCCGTCCACTGCCGTTTTCAAATCTGTTATTGACATTTCTAGGTTTCAGTGCTCATCATTTGGTATCTCTGCTTAAGTAAGGCATCCAGCAGCTGTTGATCACTTAAGGCTTGAGTTTTTTTTGTTTTTTTTTAATTTCATCAGCATGGAAGATGTAGTAATGGATCTTGTAGTGAAGTTTTCATTGACCAAAAAAAAAAATTTTTTTTTTCTTCATTCATGGAGCATTGTAAGATACATGTATGGGTTGACAGTTTTCATGGAAGTGCTTTCTGTTAGCAAGCAGTTTGTGCGTTCGTTCGATCAATGACCGTCTTACTCAGAGCTAATATTGATCCTGAGACATCATTTTTCAGCATTTTTTATCATGGACTATTTTGGCTTGTAGATAAATATTCATGTTATTTACATTTAGTTTTTTTTTTTTTTAAATAGCTAAAATGGTCTATGAGAAAAGTTTCAACATCATTGATCATGTTTTTGCTCTTATGTAGCTGCGTGTTTGTAAATTAAATATATTTAATTTTCTTATTTTGTCAGGTGTTACGTGAGGTGTTTGGTCTTTGTCATTTGAGATTGTGCTAGCAGATTATCACTCACGGCGACTAGTGTAGGATGGCGGCTGGTGAGTGTTGCCTATTTTCATTTAAGTTTCAAAATCGTGAATAAATTCTGAGGTGAAAAATTTCTGTTTGGTCATAATTATTTAAGAAAAAAATACTTTAATTGAAATTTTGTAGTTTAAATATTAACTCTTTCCGTGCCAGTAGTCGAATTTTTGATCCTTCCGGTTTCCCCGATGCGTGCCAATGGTAGGAATTTCGATCATGGTTTGTTTCAATAAAATAACCGGTGTAACATTTAGATTGTACATATTTCATCCACGTTTCCGGTGACACTTATTCAAAATGGTGAAAGATACCTTAGATACGAGCGATGCCGAGCGAGAAAAAGGAAGAGGAACATGGAAAATTTTCAATTTTTGATGATGTATATAGAAGTATGGACATGGGCTGTGACCGCCCCACTGCTCTTTAATGTATCCCAAGTAGATCTAGACGTATTAGACGACTGGAGAAGTAGTTAGGAGGTTATTTCAGACATTAATTTAGCGAGAATGCAACATAGAATCACAATACGAGATCAACAAGTAGATCTAGACATCTCTGATGGTAAGTAGTGTAGATCTAGACCTAGCTGATGGTGAGCTGGGCACAGTCATTGTCTAAAAACATCACATTACTTCTTTTTTCCTAAAAAAACTCTGCATTTATAAAATTTTCATTCATTTAGGTATACTTTGAAACATAATAAGTACACGGAAGTACATGTAAATACTGTTTTCCATTCCATTTTACAACTATACCTCCTACCATATTAAGACCTGTGCTTTTACTCTGGCAGGTAACTGACCATCCGCTTTTCTTCCTGTGGCACGGGAAGAGTTAAGCTGTAGATTAAGTTTACATCATCATTTTTTCCTTCCTTCTCTCACCCCCTCATGGGCCGGATATTCACTTGTTACACATTGAAGAAGTGTTAAGCATTCATTTATCATGACTTTTTTATTTATTTATGTGATATGTTTTCAGGAGAAATCCATAGGTAATAAACTCATTTGATTTCTTCTGTTTAAAATAACCTGTTTTAAAATGTTTCTTGCGAAGCTTTTAACTGTATGCAGTTTCATTATCTCTTTGTAAAACTGGTTCAGTACTTTTGCATTTAGAAATGCTGTGATACCATGAACATGCCTTCAGATTTATGCATATAAATGAACTTGTGCATTTCTTAAGAAACACATTAATGCATTTGAGATACAGACCAGTGGCGGATTATCCATTAGACTGGACAGTCTTAAGCCTAGGGGTCTAGAGAAGGGGCCCAACATCCAGGAATTTTAAAAAATTCTACAAATACATATTATTACTTACGAAATTTAAATCAGGAGATTTGCTGTATAATCAGAGGGGGTTGGAGTGATTATCCGTATGGGGGGGGGGACCTGGAGCAATTAGCTCTTTAATTGGAAGGGGCTGGAGTGATTAACCATATAATCAGGGAGGCTGGAGTGATTAACTGTTTAATTGGAAGAGGTTGGAGCAATAAACTTTAAAATCAGAGGGGGTCTGGGGGCCCAGATGGTGGTTAATCTGCTGCTGATACAGACAACTTTCATTTTTTGTTTGGTACAGGAGGTGAGAGAAAGAGAAGTAAACATTTATGGGCAGGTATTCATGTTTATCACAAAAACAATTTAATTTTTTTTTTTTTAAATAGAAAATGATTTTATCTATTTATATTGTGGAAGTAATGAAATTAGTCCAAATTTTTTGTTAACCACACTACTGCAGAATTAGTGTAAAAATTGTAATCAGTAATTTTTCTTCAAACTCTAGAAATTTAATATAAACATTTTCATTTCCTTTCTCATTCCAAACAGTATGGTTATATTTATATATATTGCACTGCATATGCCATGACAATTTTCAAGCAGAATAATGTGCAGCAGATATTTGAGAGTTGGCTGTATATAAAAATTGAATGAAATATGAAATGCAGAATGTAAAGAATGTCTTTGCTTGGATGAGGCCTGTTCTGAAGTGAAGTTTGATTGCTTTCATGGTGAAGATTTTGCTTGCATCTAATATTCTGCCCTTTGTCTAATGCTGCTTATTTGGATGTATAAAGTGTGCAGCTTGTTCAGTTTTCTTTGTATGAGGGAACCACCAAAAAAGAAAACTGTCCAACCACGCATACACCCAAATCGACCAGCATATGATGCCATTGTTGTTTGGAAAGGTAAAGGTAATTATCTGTTACACAGTGAAGTATGCTATCAGTGGGTTGGTTTTGTGAAGTTTTGCTTAGTGGATTTTTATTTTGTATACATTTCTCCTCCCTTTCTCTCTCCCCCCCCCCCCCCCCAAAATCGTTTATGGGTACATTGTGTCTTTGTTTTAAAATACCAAGACTTGACATTTTCTCATATTCTTGTAGACAGACGGTGAATTTATTTATACTGTATTTATTATAACAAGACAAGTGCATTGGGCTAACATGAGCTAGTATATCCCCAGGAGTAATAAATGAGAGTAGCAAGCGGTTTCTGGACCTGTCAGGAGGAGCAAATGTGATAGTGTGATAGAGAACAGTTACTGTCTGTTGGGGTCAGCAAACTGTCAGTGGACATGAGCTCCTCCATGGCCAGCCCCAAGCCTGGATGAGAAAGGAGGAGGGTTGGACATGGGGCCAACTATCCAGTTCTGTTAAAAAAAATGCTTTAGCTGTGAAAATGTCTGCAAGAGATCACAGTGAAAGAAATGATAATGAAAGACATTGGAGATGGATAGGAAATACCACAAGCCTACCACATGTGTAACCAAACAAGCTCTCACCTGAATCCCCAGGGAAAGAGGAAACAAGTAAGACCTAGAAATACTGGCAAGGAGTCTTGAAGTAGAGATCTAAAAGATCAACTACACCTGGAGATGGATAGAGGAAAGACTAGGATAGAGATAAATGGAGAGCCCTTGTTGATGGTTTGTGCCCCAGATAGGGATAGAGAAGGTGAGAGAGTGGCCGAGATTTTGTAATACTTTCCCATGATGTTTTTAGGAACAGGTTATGTTATTTCATTCTAGCCTTCAAGGAAGGATTATACCTGTTCTTATCAGTGGAGCTTGCTAAGAAGCCTGCAGTTTTTGTTTATGCTACAAGAAGGAGAGACACTGAAGCCCCACAATAGATTTGATGCCTGCTTTGAAGGTAATCACCATGCAGGACATCAGCTACTGACAATTCACAATATCAAGGAGACCACAAACAAGTAGTTCTTTGGTAATTTTCTTTAGGCCTCTCCACTCCACCTCCACTTGATGTAAATTAAACGTCTACTGAATATTCATATTTTAAAAACATGACTGATCCTGGGCTTTTTATATGTGAAAACAAACTGTTTAATTTCTTCCATGCCTAAAAGTGGTTTGATCTCTTATGCTTCAGTAACTTAATTGGTTTCTTCCAGTGTAATATAAGTTGAGATAATAGCAGAAGGTCATGGCTGGTTTACAGCAGTGCTTGTGTGTTTGCTCTGTGTGCTTCCTTAGGGGAAAGAAATAAAGTGCAATGTTTTTTGGTTGTTTTTTTTTTTGGATGTTGTTTTTTTAACTAGGGGTCATCTTTTCTTATCAGTTTCATTGCAGTATGTTGACCATAGCACAAGGCCCTCAGAGAAGTTGTCACGCTGGGGTCAGTGCTTACCATTGCATTCTTCTCTCACAGTATACCAGCTTTATGTTCAGTCTACACAGGAAAAGCAAATTTAGATATGGTGGTAGATACTCTAGAGATTGTTGTTAGATGTGGGGATTCAGTGGTTCTGCTGGAAGAAACTAATACATATGAAAGTATTAATCATTACTAGTAGAGTCTGTGGAGTGGGGAGGGGGTGTAGTTGGATGCTTGTATGTGACAGGAGCGTAATAGAAGGATCAGAGTTGGAAACAGTTTTGGATGGAGGTGTTGGTAGAAGTGGAACATTTATAAATGAGCTAGAATGGGACAGTAGAACAGTAAAGAACCTGGAATCAGAGGTTTGGCATACTGAGTTTACTGGTATATAACTGTTTGTGCTAGAACTGTATAGAAAATAAAACTGCATGAAATGTAATATATAGATATAAAGTGTGGTCTACCACATAATTAATCCCAAGAATTGATGGAAAAAAAAGTGCAAGGAATCACCTTTACAGGCATATAAACAGCACATGTTGAGTGATACCAAGACTAAACTCAGAACACTTGCACTGATGACAGTCATGTGACAAGATTTCCTTCAAATTCAGCATGATTTGCACACAGGCATAAATAATCAAGTGCATAAATATGGAACAAAAGAATAGAAGAAAGGCAGAAATAAAGGAGCATATTAAATTCCATAGAATGTGAGAAAACGAATCATGTATAAACCTGGCAAAAGTTCGGTAACCAAAGCAGCAGAACTCAGGAATTTTTCAAGGAAGGTGTTATATTTACTGTAAACTGTTTATCTTATCCATGACAAGACAGTGTAGCTTCTGTTTTCATGTGCATGTATTCAGCAAATTTTAACTTAAGTATGTTGCCTTTTTTTTTTTTTTCTTTTCTGTATATTGGCTGCTGACTTCCTGCGCTTACCACACCATGTAGCATGGCCTTTTTTTTTTTTTTTTTGTTTAATGCAAGAAAATGTTTTTAAAACTTTTGTGACTTTTAATATTCTGTCCAGATCTTTACATTTTACCCTTTGCTATTCGTTGTTCTCACTTTGTACCTCTGTGCCATTACCACTGATATTTGGTGTTGTTTTCATTTTAACTGTAGGTAGCATTTGTCAGTAAAACAAGTGACTTTTTTTTTTATCAGACTGTTAATTGTGCTTGGTTATGCCTTTTCTATTCAGATGAAGAAAAATGTTTTAATGTTATGAATTGTGAGATATCTTTTAATATATATTATATATTTAAAAAAATTTTTTTTGTGAAACAAGATAAGTTTGTAACCTTCTGATTTTAATTTCAAGTAAGCATGTGGAAGATCAGCCCTCATTTCCATTTGGTAAAGGCTGCAGATGAAATATCTTGTCTTTTTTTTTTTTTAAGCATTTTTTTTTCATTTATATTCTTTATATAATTGATGAATACATTAGGGTTTAATATGCATGTGTCCACAGGGCAGGTATAAGTATTCTTGATTGACTCTGTCTGGTAATTTAACAAATAAGTGCACTTAGTGATTTTTTATAGAGCTTATGGAAGAGAATGAAGGATCTCTCATTATCTTATTACAGTGGGTATAGAAAAATTGAATAATTTCCTGGACAGAAGAGGAGATCAGTACTTTTAAAAAATCATTAGAATTGTGCAAGAGAGTGGAACTGAATAATGGTGGCAGAAATGAAGAGAACGTAGAATTTTCTAGAAGCAGGTCCTGTGGCTATAGTGTTCTTGGGTGAATGTGAAAATTACTCGAATAAGAAATGTCATAGCATCAAAATATTTTTTCACATTTTTGTATTATTCCACACTCAGTGTGTTGCTGTAGAATTTTAATCAAGGTTTTAGTTTCTTGTTTGTAAAAATAGTGAGCAGTGAAGAATATATGTAGGGGCCCAAGCATGTTATGACATTCAGCTAGACAGGTCTTTGAGAAAGTTTTAGGTGGGAACAGTTTGTCATATTTTTTTATGGTCTGAGAGAAATTTTTTACTTTTGTTTTGTTTTATTTGTATGCTCTGTGTGAAAAACACTTGCAAATTTATGGATTTGGAATCAGCATGTAGTGAAAATGTAAACATCAGCAATCTGTTGGAGACTAGATGGATATGCTTATGAGAAACTTATGGGCCCACATCATCGTCTGTTAATAGCAAGATCTTTGAGCAGTGAGCTGAGAGGAAGAACATATAGTCCTGTCGTGCCATGCAGGCACTTTGGAATATGGTATTAGTACCTGTTCATTGCTGTTTACCGGTTGAGATTGGCAGAAATGCAGCCATGACATAAGCCGAGATTGTTTTATGACTGTTTCTTGTGGTTGTGTGTGCATCCTGATTTTCCCAGTCTGCAACATTTGTTGGCTGACACACTCTATGTGGCGGCCCGGGTAACCTATGTTCATTAGTGCCTGTATTTTCCTTGACCTGACGCATACTACAAGATAATATGGTCAGCACCACACCTGGCCACCTTTTCTTTCTCAGCACCAGAAAGGAGCTGGATACCCATTTCTACAGCTGGGTGGCTGGGACCTCTCCACCACAGCTTGAATCACTGAAATCTGTGTGGGCTTAGAGCCATTGGCATTTTGTTTGGTCTTTGCTACTTCTCATCAGACCAGTTTCCATTCATCCAAAGTGCTATGTGTTCAGTACTTTCCATGGTATTATTACACATTTTAAGCTCCTGTGGATGAACCTAAACCCAGAAAAGTGGATTATTAAAGCCGAATAGCATAATAATTAGAAGCTTTTACCATGTGACAGTAAACACAACCTAAGACCATCGAACATTTTGACCAGTCTTTCCTCTACCCCTTAAATATTTTTCCCATTCATTTTTGCATGAATTTTCCAGTGATTGTCAGTATCTCTGACTTGTCTTCTCATGACATGGCCAGAGAATTTTGCCTTTGCCTTATAGCTATTCTCTACATTCAGCATATGGACTTGCTGAAGAAGACCTCACCAACTTTTCAGAGAAACACATCAATCCCAGAACTTATCAGGGATCTGTAATACCTATCTCCAGAAAGATATGAAGAATGGCTTTGACAAGTACATGTTCACTTGTCATGAAGACATACTAATTTAGGTGTTTCGTATATAGTTACTGTGAATAATACATGACTAGTGTTAAATAATGTGGTAGTTTATGAGAGTCATATCTGCATTTGTAGTGTATATACTTTCTGACTAGTAATTTAAAGCAGTACTGATCACATTTTATAGCATATGAAATATATTTTCCGGCATATGCTTCCAGAAAATCAGAAGGCCAAACAAGGTGGCATCAGCTTCGATGTGATTCTCAAGCCTGCAGCATCAGATAATGTCAAATCACCTGTACAGGTGTCTTCCAGTGCTGTCAAAAAGAGGGAGTTATCCCAGGAACAGATTGAGAATAAACTGAAAAAGGCTGAAGAGCGTCGGAGTGTAAGACGAGTTCACGTACATGACATTTTACAGCTTTTAATCGTCATTGAATCTCTTGTATTTGTTGAGGAACATTGTTATTGAATGATGCTGCCCATTTTTCCTGTTTCATTCTATTACTTTCATTAATCCTGTACAGAAGTGAATGCTTTCATCTTATCTTTGTCTTTGCAAGTTTTTTAAAGTGTCAGTTTAACCACTTTTCAAAGGAGACTTGTAGTAAAATGGTTGTTTTTATCTTTGAAATGTGACTGGTCAGAAAGTCAGGATCATCTTCATAATCTGTGTTTCTGTTATTTTCCTTCTATTATGAGATGTGTTGTATCTGTTGATATAAACCACCAAAGCTAGTGCAGTGAGGCATGTTTCAGAGGTGTAGCTGTACCAATTTTCTGAAATTAGAAGATAGGATTTGTTAGCTAGAGACTGTGACTGTTCTCTTATTTTAATAATCTCATTTTTAAAACTTTTTTCTCTGCCAAAAAAAAAATGAAATAATGAGATGCATTTTTACAGCCCAAGTTACTCTATATATGTGAAATTTCCCATTTATATTCCTCTTTTTTGTTAATTGTTGTTACTGTAGTTAGTCACAGATTGAAATAAATGTCATCAATACATCTGATTACAGTTGATTGAGCAAGAAAGAATGGAACAACTTGCAAAAGAGAGACAAAAAGCAATTGAAGTTGTCACCAAGGCACAAAGCGAGAGTGAGGAGTTTAGCAAGAAGACCCAAGAAAAGCTTAGGCGATCAATGGAGCTTCGCCGAGAAAACCGTGAGACTCAAATCAAGGCTCTGCAGGAGCGCCTGAGAGAACATGTATGTAGAATGTTATATGTAATATATTTTGTTATCACAGCTTTACTGCAGTGGCTTCATGTATAGTTATATACTTAGTTTCATATACTTATACACTAATTATTTGTGTGTTGCTACATTATACAGTATGTGTGTCCTAGATTTGCCACATTAAACAAAACATATAGTTAAAGATATCATTATCGGATACAAAATGTGTTAATCACACAATACAATAAATTTTAATAATTAAATTACAGTGTAAATAATACTAAAATCAACCAACATCTGACTTTTCAAGAGAAGCAGTAAAAAAAAGTGCGTGATTTTACGTTGTGTAATGATAACTGGTATATTAACCAAAAAGTTGTTTAAGCACACTACAGCATTATACATCCTGTGTCGTGTCTGGCATGCTGTAAATCAACAAACACACAATCTCACACTCACAGAGTGTATAAAACAAGTTTGGTGGGCATCTGGTCCTTGGCTGACTCATTTATGTCTTCAGCACTTTGCTTTTGTTGCAGCTGGCAACACTCTCTTCAACTGACTGCATTGTCTTTGCCACCAGGCCGTCTTCAGCAGAAAAGAACTGATCAAATGTAGCAGTTCCGTCAGAAATTTCTTTCCATTCTTTTTAACAGGTTTCAATATAGTTCAAACGTCAGTTTCCAAGTTTTTCCACAGTGTCCTTATTCATAACCTTTTCGTCAGTTTGCTTCAGAATGTCCATTTTAGCACTTAAATTCAGATTGACACATTTGCATTTAGCAGCCATTATCTGTCACAACGATAATAAGGCTGTATGATTCACAGTACACTGCTTGAGAATGACCAGCTGGTCATCTCACATTGCCAACTAGATATCACTGCCCACGTCTTGATAAAGAAGACAAATAGTGAATGAAAGAAGACAGTTTTGAAAAGGTGGCCATAGTAAGCATTTCAGTCACCCCACCTGAGTTCTGATGCCCACATATTCAAAATTTGATGTAACGTATACTTGGCGATCAAACAGCTGGCCCCTTCTTTGATGAGTTGCAAAGCTAATAAGGCTTTGCGAAATGTTTATATCTTGGACTCGTCCTGTTTGTGATACAAAGTGAGGATCTTTAACTCCTCCAGGTGCAATTGACATTAACCTATTTGTGCCAGTAAGCGGAGTGATATTAACCGGAGAAAGTCCATTAATCACTTATGTGAGTTTGCTGGGGATACAAATTTCTGTGACATAAAGCAGTGTGATATTAAGTGGGTTTGATTGTATTGCCACATTGACCAGCAGGTGTTTGTTATTTCTTTTCTTCTTAACTCTTTCAGTCCAGAATTTCCGTGATCTCTGCCAGAACAAATTTTGGTAGAAACTAGAAGGAAGTTACTCTGTAACTTTAAAAATGGACTGAGTTAGAAATTTGTTATTTTTATTTACATGTATCTTAAAAATTGCCATGAGCATTGATTTGTATAGTCAGTGTTGTTTTTGAAAGAGTTACAGAGAATCCCACATTTTTATCATCACGGTCTTAGAGGATCAAAGATACATGGACAGTAAGCTAGAGTTAGTTGAGCACAGTCAGAACTTCTCACTGTGATCATATAATTAGACTTGCTATATTATCTCATCCTGACCAGTGGGGTGGAAATAGGCATGTTTCTTCGTGGTGATACTTTTCTTACCCAGAAGATTACATCTTCAGTCCCACACCCAGAATCGAAAGCCACACTGTGCCAATCCTCATCCAGCTTCCATTATTATGTCCGCTGTTGATGAAATACAACAACCACTGTTATTTAATGGTTCCCAAATTTTTTCATGTCTGGGGCATCCGTAGTCGGTGATAATTCAGCGTTCCCTGAAATCTTCACACATTTCAACTTATCTGCATAATGTAGCTTTTTTCCTAGATTCTTGCGTGATCCCTTTCAGATACTAATTTGAGAGCCGCTAATTTAATACATAATTTTCAGCAAGGATAAAAAGAAAGATAATATAAGCATCACAGAAACATACATGAGACTTGTTACCTCAAACACATTGAACTTACTGGAATATATAGTATATTTCAGTTAGCAGTTTTAGTTTATTTAAGCTATATTTTGAGTATTAAGTTTTGGTTTCTGATTCTAATTTGATCAGAAGAGAAAAAAAACTCAGGCACTTAAATAAGTATAATTGTTCTTTGTGGTTGATTCTGTGATGGTTATATAGAACTGTGAGCTGCAGCAGCAGAAACAGGCACTGAATTATGTTACTTTTACACATAGCAGCCTAGCTTTGCACCATGTTCTATTTAGCAGTGAAATGGCACTCAGTGGTGATATCTAATTTAGTATACTCCAGTTTATAATTGTGCTGCTCTGAATCATTAGAAACATGGTGGTTGTGTGTGTGTGCACATTTTTTAAAAATGAAAATTCAAAGTAAGCCACTAATAATTTTTTTTTTTAAAAGAAATATCTGAAAATTACTGTTGGATCATATTCATGTTTATGTCTAGTTTTGTATGGTCAGAAAATAAAAAGGAATAGACCTGGAACATTTTGTTGTTTAGATATAATGTGTTCAGAACTCTTTGTATTCTTGTTAAATGTTTCTCACACTGAGATCTAAGGAAATAGCTGTTTTTGGTGTTCATGGTGTAATTAATTTTTTTTTTCTTTGGGATGTATTGCTTGTGTATATTTTCCATATTTATTCAGTTTTGTTTTGTTTTCTCTCCCCTCCCTGCGCCCCCAAAAAACCTCCAATTTTTTCACCTGCTTCAAAACATCATTCTTCCCCTTCTCAATATTCAACAAATAGTCCATTAAAGTGCAGGAAGTTCAGAAGGCTGGTGAGGAGATGGTAAAATCGTTTGAGGCTAGATCGGAGAGGAAACTCACACAGAAAATGGAAACATATGAAGAAAATCGGCAGAATCAGTTGAAGAGTATGCTTGCCAAATTGCAGGAACATGTAAGTGTCACATAACTGTTTTAAAAGTTAATATTTCTTTACAGAAAACACAGTTTTAATGACTTTAGTCATACAGGCTTCCTTGATATTGATAGTGAGTGTGGCACATAGTAATAAAAGTGGATGCAGTGTATGGTTCCATTTTACAAAATTTAGGGAAAATGATGATAAAGGAGAAGGTTTAGAGGAAAGAAAATTATTTTGGCAAAATGTCTTCGTAACTTGTGTCACAAGAGACTAAACACCAGACTTGAGCACGAAAAATCACTTTAGTAAAAAAATACACAGATTTTGTGGAGAACATTGGATGCATAAAAACCATGCTTAGATAGTGCATAAACATCTGGAATAAGATTAGAAGTTCTCTACAGAAAGTAACAGACATAAAGTTGTCTAGTCCAGCCTCTAGCTTGCTTTAGCCATCTCTGGTGCCAAACTTTAAGAAAGCTTTAGTGGTCCCGTGCAGAACGTATATAACGCAGTTCACACCAGTGTTTGTCATGCAGTAATATCCATGTTCAAATTCTGTGACTCAGAAACTAGCCCTGTCATAAACTGCTTTATTAAATGTGAAGTGTGAAGAAATGGGCAGTTATATGAGTGGAGGAAAAGTTGCAAGGAAATAGGAATCATATTTCATCATTTGGGTGAACAACTGTCTAGCCATATTTGTGGAGGAGCGCCAAAGCTAGTCTCATTTTCAGAACTTCATGTAACTGAAGAGTTGATGCATAGTTACCATGTCTTTGGCACGGACATTGTACCCCTCTTGAATTCTTTAGTTTTATGGAATAAATATTTCATTAATGTCTCTTTCATTTCTTTCCATTTTTAAACCCCTACTTAGTTTGAAGAAAACCAAAAGTAGTCTTGGAGCAAAGAAGTCATGATTGTTTCCATAGGTTTTGCACGTGCTTTATTCGTTCATTTAATTTTGCGTATGTTGTTGCTTTTTCTGTTGAGTGTAATGTATGCAAATTTAAAAAAAAAATATTTCACATCAGTGATTTATCACAAGCAACCAAAAAAAGCACTATTATGATAGAGCACTGGGAAAATTTTTTCAGGTATACTCGATGTGAACACGATGAAAATAACTGCTTCTTTGGGATGTTTTGTTTTGTTATGTTTATTTTTACTTGGAAATTTTTTAAATAGAACTTAAAATAAGTACATAATTTTCAGATGCTCCATTTTTCTCTGCATGAGTAATTTTTATATCTTGATTTGTAAGTGCAAGTAAACTCTTGCTGTGACTATATTCTTTATTTCATTTTGGAAAAAGTTAAATTCTTTAATGATCTTATAGTGGAGTGTGTGAGAAGATAATGGTGAGACATACGTGTGATGTGTATAATCCATTTACCTATGTTATGCCACTATTGAATGTATATAAACTTTAAAATTTCAGAAATGGACTCCGCTGAATATATGCCTCTTCAGTAATTAGTAATTCTGTGTAGCTGTTCACATAAATAAAGAATTGCTAGGTAACCGGACATTCCACTGATTTGCATTTAGTTGAATAATTGTGAAATTGAAAAACAAGAAGTAAATGAGATTATTATTATACAAACATCATTTTAATGTTGCTGTACAACTTTTTCACATTCCATTTTCCATTATTAAATTCTTGTTGTGTTATTCAAAGGTAGAGTGTAATATATTTTATTGGTAGGAATGTTCAAATTTCGCAGTGATCATGTTAACCAGCAGTTACCAGTAAATTGCCTATTGAAATGGGAGAAAAACTGCAACCTTTGAAAGTTGTTGGTTACTATAACCAGTAAAATTGGTTGGAGGATAGCTTTGCCATTAGGATGACAATGCTCAGATTGTATGGAGAAGAATCAGCCAGTTTTGACTTTGGTACAGCATATGAGCATTTTGTCAAGATTAAATCTCGCTACAAATTAAATATGTATATCACGAGCATTAAATTCCCATTAATGTTTGTAAAATGTGTTTAATTTTACGTTCAAAGTAGAAAGTACTAAATGCTGTATAGAGAAAACTGTTTCAGAAAGTACTTCATGCAAGGTGAAAGATGAGTACAATTGTGGTTTCAGAAATCCTAGAGTGATAATGACACAGTCAAAAATCCTAGAGCGATAATGACACAATAGGTATAAAATGGATAGCGTGTGAAAATTTTCATATAAATTGTACAGCATTTAAGAAATTTGTTTGTTAGGACATCTCCTACATTCGTAATCCAGTCTGTATTTTTGTAACAGAATGTTAACCATTATTCTTTGTTTTTACATGTGGCAGTATTTTTATTGTCTTTACTTATCCTATTCTATATGGTTATCAGTAGCTCAGTATTTCCAATAATGTATTTTGTCAAGTTTCATTACATAGAGAATGCAAGTGGTTTTTTTTTTTCTTATCTCCTTACAGGGCATGAAGCATGGGAAAGGTTTTTTCTTTTCAGGTCATTTCAGTTTTATCTTTTCTTTCAGTCATTTTGAAACTTATATGCAGCTTGCTCAGTTTATGTATTAATCTGTCCTAGTTCGTAAATGTTTTTGGGTGTATCAAAGATGATGTAGGGGTCTGGTATCTTGGAAGGGAGATGTGAGTGTATCAGGATTTCCTGTAATGTTTTTTTTTCATAACATTTGTCTGGTGCTATCTGTATTATTTGTTGTTTGATTATAAAGTTTGTTCATCAGCGAAAGCTCTACTGCTTTTGGCCTTTGAATCTTCTGGATTTTTTAAGCTGACACATTTGTTTTAAAACTGCAGGCCAGTCACATTAATGAAGTGTGCCAGGCCAGTGAAAACCGTGGACCATCATCAGATGAACTGCAGGAACAGTTGGTTCAGAAGATGGAAAATGCCCTGAGGAATAGGGAAGAGCAACTCAAATGTTTACAAGAGAGGCTTGCAGAACATGTGAGTGTAACATTCAGTTTAAACTGGCAGTTCATGTAATTAGTATAGATTGGCAGATATTGTAACATTGGCAATGAGTGTAATTATGTTCTGCATGGTAGGTTAATTCAATAGTCAAAGGGTTGTTTTGATGACAGTTTTATTTTGTTCAAAGATTTTGTGATGTCCTACATATAAAGATTCCTTATCTTTGAACATGTCCCCTGCATTTAAATATTTGCATTTAATTGTTTATGAAATAGTAGCATTTAACACTTGTAAATTAATCTTTATGGTTGATGCCTTTTTTTTTTTTTTTAGTGTGAAAAATGTGTACTGAAAAAATATGTTTCCTGCAGGAAAATCGCATCAAGGAAGTTCAGAGAAAGAAACACGTGTCAGAATCTGGAGATGACGCTTTGTAAACACAGAAAATCAGATCACAGGGACAAGAACAAGAAGTTTATAAGTGAGAAGTAGCCATGTGGAGATTAACATCTATACTGAAGCAAAGGCAGTCATGATAACAAACAAAAAAACTTACTAATTTTTAAAAATCTACTTAACACTCAGTCTTTTCTTCTGTCTCATGTGACAACTTCAGGTTATCCAATTGGTTATATTTAGCCATTAATTAGCTGTTGTTAATCTTTCATACATGCATGGAATAATTGTCTCTTGTTTGGATTAGCTTTTGCAAATATCAGGTATGTGTATGCTTACATGTCATATTTTGTTGTTGCATGTAGCAGAACTTTGTAACAGAAGAGATATCTTAAAACTCACATTCCTGCTGAACAAAGAATTTATTGCTGGTACTTTTGAGGACTTTTGTTCATATTTTAAAGCAGGTTTTCTTGTTTGCAGTTGGATTTTGTCATTTTCTTGCTGTTGTTTATTTCCTTTCTTGGATGTTTCCATGTAATAAATTGGCATTATATATATTACTTGTCATTTCCATAACCCTATAGAGGCTACCTGTAACCTTTTTACTTGTGAAATCAGACAGATCTTGGTGTTTTGTTACCCACTTAAGATGATGGATATTTTTTTCTGCAAGTTTCTAAGATTAATTCCTTACATCATCAAGTTAGGCTTAACCCCATACCTGAATTGCCAGCTTGTAATTGTGTCAACCAAACAGCAGTAGGATAATTTTCTTGATATTTGTGTACAATCTTATTGTATGTGTTGCTTCTGAAGTAGTTGTAAATGGTAGCACAACATTTAATATTGCATATTTTTTTTTCCATGATAACTTAATGAGCTGCATTTTGCAGCTTTATGCTGTAGGTTATAATACTGTAAATATTTGTTACACAAAATCAGGATAGCCCTTAACATTATGTTTACAAATGTTTGTAACATGATTTTGATAGCTACAACAGGAATTTTTTTTGTGTGCATGATAATGAAGCTGTCCAAGATGTTTTATAGATGTCTCATTCTGGTAGTGGAATGATGTAGGATTCTAATGGTTTTTGGATTTCATTGCCTTAGATCCATTTGTACATCATGTTAATTTATATTTTAAAGGGTTTAAAGTATGATTAGTTTAGAAAGGGGTTACAGAGTAAACAGCAGTAAGTAGGAAGAAGTATTCTGTAATGACCACAGTTATTTGTGTGGACTAATATTGCATTTACTTTAAAATCATAACACTTAGAAAGCAAGTAAAAAAGTAACAAAAATTTTGCTTTAAAAATTCTGAACCGAGTAGTGGGTAGTTTTAGTATAGATACGTATGCCCTTCCTTTTTAGATACACGTGTGTAGAGTCTTGTCAGATAATTTCGAAATAGATATCATCAAACAAGATCTGAGATGGAGCTCCTTTGGCAGTATGCATGAAAAGTGCAGTTTTTTTTAATGGCAGGGAGAAGAGTCTGCAGATATTCATCACAGAATGAAGAGGTAATGTGCGTGGCACTGGAAGTTTAAAAGTGGGGTGTCAAGCAGCTCACACTGAATATGCCTGCCACCAGTACTAAAGTTGAATGAATGTACAGGAAAATTAGTTGGTAAAAGTTGATGAAGTGGCTGGATAATTGAAGATTAGTCATGGCTGGGTGCACCATCACATTCATGACGTGCTGCATTACTGAAAAGTCTCACCAGGCGGCGTTCAATGTGGATGACAAGATAAAATGAGACAGTGCATTGAAAACTGCAGTCAAGTCAAATTTTTTTTTCTTGATTGATTCCATACTTTAACAAAACAGTGGCAGACCTGCACTGAATATTGTGGAGACTATATTGAAATCAATCATATTTGTACATTGTTTTAATACCAAAAAAAATATGATTACTTTTTGGCTTGGCATCTCATTTTTGGCTGACATTATATTTTTTATTAGATTTTTAAAAGCATAGAAAGAAGCTAATGTAAAGTAGAAAGATACATTCATAAAATTAGAATATAGGTAAAGAGTTTCAGGACATGGAAGAAACTGGCACTCGTGTTCACATAGTAATATCTCTACTTGAGATCTTGTTGCGGCAGGTTTCCTTAGAATATTTTACTCTGGTCCAGGTAACCAGGTTTGTATTAAATCATTCATGTTTTGTTACACTGATTCAGTACTCTGTGTGGGGTGAGTTGCCATGATTGCAGGCTATGCATCTCCCTGTTACATGCCTTTATTTACATTCACTGTTGCTCACTATCTTGTGCTTTTTTTAAAATATCACTTCTCTTATATATACTTTTTTTTTAAACATAACAATGATCAAAAGATTTTCTCAATTGTTCTCTTTGAGAGCTTTTGTCTGTGGTAGACTTTTTAACCAGGTAAATGATTGTCTCAGAGCTGATATTTTTAACTGTTCCAAATGTTGAATCTGCATGCCAGTACCAAAATCAATTTCATATGGTAATCATTACTCTTATTATTAGAATTCAGTAGTATTGTTTCACAGCATGTTTGGTTTTTATATTTTGTATGTGTATTAGTTCTATTTTGTGAGCTAAGTAATTTTTTGATGTTGAAGAAATTGGAGTGGCTGTCTTATTGATGTGCAGGTATCAAGACAGTTAAGAATTGTTTTCACTTAGCATTTTTTTTACAGTGAAGTTATGCTAGCCATTCTGGGACCACGCTACTGCAAGTATCATATTGTTCTTTTTTAAATAGCGTTTGCTTACGGGAAGTTTTTGTTACGATATTTCTGAAGCATAACTGTTAGTTTCAAATATTGGAGGCATTACAGACTGTTTTAACAAAGCTGTAGATAACACCATCAGGTGGGCGTGTTTTGTTTTTTTTTTGAGTGTTATGAGTTTGTTCTTGATGCTGTTTCACATCAAATTTCATTTTGTGTTCTTGGTATCAGTGCTTGACAATAAAAGATTTCCTTACAAAATTGATAAATTGATCTTTGTCTAGGACATCTGAAACCAGCACATGTCAGGGTGTTGTCTCTTGCTTGTTTAAATATTTGAATAGTGGCTCAGTTTTTGGTTACAGAATAAAATGTTGCAGCAAATTTTGTTGTGGGTTGTTAGATTTATCTCCTCTTGTTTTCACATTCTGCTCTTCTAACTTGTTTAGGTGCTGTTTGTACTTGTGTGAGAAGTGGTGTGCCAAATTGTCATCCATGATCATTGCTGAAACTGATGCTCAGTTTTATGACAACCTGAGTTGCAATACAGTTCCCACTGTTTCAGCAATACATACTTCTAGCTGGACAGAACAGACAAATAGAAGTCATTCTGATATTTGTACCTAGAAGATTCACTTTGTGATCATCTTAACTCTTCCCGTGCCATGCGGATGTTCAGTTGGTGCCGGAATAAAAGCACGGGTCTTGATATGTTAGGGGGTATAGTTGTAAAATGGAATGGAAAACACTATTTACATGTACTTATTATGTTTCAAAGTATAACTAAATGAATGAAAATTTCATAAATGCAGAGTTTTTTAGGAAAAAAGAAGTAATGTGGTGTTTTTAGACAATGACTGTGCCCAGCTCACCATCAGCTAGGTCTAGATCTACACTACTTACCATCTGAGATGTCTAGATCTACTTGTTGATCTCGTATTGTGACTCTATGTTGCATTCTCGCTAAATTAATGTCTGAAATAACCTCCTAACTACTTCTCCAGTCATCTAAATATGTCTAGACCTCCTTGTGATACATTCAAGGCAGTGGGGTGGTCACAGGCCATGTCCATACCCCTATCTACATCATCAATTCAATTTTTGATGTTTCTCTTCCTTTTTCTTGCTCGGCATCGCTCGTAACTAAGGACTCTTTCACCATTTTGAAAAGTGTCACCGGAAACACGGACAAAATATGTATAATCTAAATATTACACCAGTTGCTTTATTGAAACAAATGAATTGTCACTATAATGACTGTGGCACGCAACTCAGTAACGGGAAGTTATCACTATAGTGACTATGGCATGGGGTGAGTTAACCAAGGATGTCTTGTGAAGGTTTCTGCAAGATTTTAGAGCTCATTTTTGCCAACTTTTAAATGTTGGGGGGGGGGGGAACAATGACTTTTTTCCTACCATTGGTTATACTTTTTTTTTTTCAGTTACCTGTTTTTGCTTAGATATTTTTAATTTACATAAATAAACTTCCCATCCCTTGCACAAGCTCACACACAGGTATATAAATACTCAACTCAGAAATGTATGAAACAATTTATGATGATAGCAGTGATCAGAGAAAATAAAACTTAAGGACAAATATTTAGAACTGAAAAATGCACAGACAGGTTAATTTCTTGCCACCCAGCACCTGACGGTGTCCAATCTCAGCTTATAATCTAAGAACAAAAAAATAAATGCAAATTAAATAAATAAAACTGACCAGTGAATAGAAACGAACAAATGTTGAGTTGTCTTTTCAATGTTTCACTTTTGTCTGATATGATCACTGCAACTAAAGAATTTAGGCTATGGACAAGAAAAAAAAAAATGATGCACAAACAGAACTGTCAACTTTGTTCCATTAATAAATTGTTATCAGCAGTATGTATGAAGAGGCATGATATTGACTACATCACATTTTCATGTGCTGGAAGTCTTGGTAATACAAGCCAACACCAATGTTCCCTCTAACGGTTTGCATTTTGTGTGCAAAATGTGCAGCTCATGTGAAAAAAATGTGTGATATATATATATTTTATATATATGTATGTATACACACACACTGTAAAGTCCTGTACATTTAATAACAGGATAAACTTCCTGTGCTTTTCAGTTATTGGTATTTAGTTAAGTGCAATGATGATTTCTTTGTTTACTTATTCAGCAATTCTGCAACAGTACTACTGAAACTACGTGATAAAAGACCAATTGAAACATCTGATCTGAAAGTAATTTCTCAACAATAAAGGATAAACATGTACCATCACTGTATTTTTCTTAATCACAATTATAGCTTGGAGTAACATCTGGAATATAGAAAACAAAAGCAGCAGTTTCATTTTTCTTTTTGTGCGGCCACTGAGCTTGGAACAGTGTCCAACACCATATCCGCAAAATGCCTTAAAGACATGTAAACAGGGATTTTAACTTTTTTTTTTTTTATGTACTGACAAAGTTGGAGGATGAAACAGTGACAGATGGCAAAGCTTGTGTGTGTGAAAGACATGTCTCGGTCAAGAAGCTGACTGATGGTAACAGTAGGGTGGCGAACCCATGGCATACATGTAAAGATTCAAAATTTCAGAATACACTGTCAAACTTTTAATGACATGTGATGGAACATTTTTAAAATTTAGCTACTTTTGGAATGAACTCTCATAAAGTTTCACTACCCCACATCAGTAACATGCTGTGGTAATCAAATATTTACTTATCCAAACCATGTTCCTACATTTTTCTTCCTAGCTATGGATATACAAGGTATTTATGTACAAATAAATAGTTATGTTTTAAAGACAAGTAAATAAAAACTCAATGGACTATAAATTTTGTCCTTCTGAAACCAACTCACTCTTTCTTGGCAAATGCTACTTTAAAAAAAAAAACTACTAAAGCAGTTATTTATAAGGCACAAAAGTTTGCATATTTCAGATAATGCAACAAAATGTTACATTTCACTGGGAATGACATGTTGGGAATACAGCATACATTGATTCCATCCTCCTCCAGAAGAAACATGTTAAAAATGAAAAACAAAAGGCCTTTTTTTAAATATATATATAAATATATAAAAAAATATGAAACACTTTAATATACCTACAACATTCTGACATTTGAAGGTATGAGAATTATCACAAAGCTATACATTTGAAAACAGGGGGGGGGGAGGGGGGGGGGGAATCACATTTGATACAACCATCAACTGAAAACTGGAATGTTTTACTACATTTATAGTATTCTGTCAGGCATCAGAAGTCTTCCATAAAACTCTTAAAAACTTCACTGTGTGTGTACATCTAATTTTCGTACAAATTCCTGTCTTTATTTTCCTCTATCTTTCTATTAATTTCTTGATCACTCATATTTAATGGTTTTTAAAAAAAATATTTTTCAAAGGAAGAGACTGGGCATTAATTTTCAACATTTGCAAATTTTGCTTCATTTAAATAGCCTCTTATGAAATGGCCTGAAATGCTCCATCACTTGCCCAGCTACAGAATACCTTTCTCTTGGAGCTAGGACGTAAGAGGCAGCTAGGTATGATGCTGACCACATCATCCTGTAGTATGTTGATTGGTCAAGAAAAATACAAGCACTATATTCCATAAGTGTCTATGGCTTGACAGCGCCGCTTATATGATTTCTTATGTTTAATTTAGATATTCTTTTCACCTTTCTTGTAAAATGACATAAAAGATTATAAAACCTATTAACAAAAATAACAGAATATTTTATATAATGGTTTCATTTTTTAAATTAAAAAAAAATGACAAAGGATTTATGTCAGAACCGCTACTACAGTGAATCTTTCATGTGCTCCATTTTACAAAGATTTAGCTTCATAAAAGGTTATTACTGAACTCTTCTGCAGACAAGTCTCAGTACTATTTCTGTAATAAATATAAATGGCTTAGACACTACTTCATAATCACATTGGGTTTCCAATGTTCACTTATACTATCCTTCAGCAAAATCTTTCCTTAAGATTCATTTCTTTGATACTTTCATAACCTGCCTTTCTGATTTCATTTACTGAAAGAGAAATCCATGTATCTTATGTAAGTTTGCTGATATGTATATATTTGTTACACTGGCCAACAAATACAAATGTCTATTATTTTATTTAAACCTTTGAAATTGCATATCAATGATTTATTATGGAAACCAATATTTGTATTCCTAATCTTGGAAAACTATGTGTCGCATGGAAGAAAAAATGTTTAAAAAATTATTAACAAATAGGAAACATTTCACTGAAATTAATTACAAGTTCTTTTAATACCTTCCCAATGGCCAGAAGAATGTATCAAATTATGGGCAGCAAAAATAACAAAAGCTAAATACAGTTGGTAATACACCATGTTGTAAATAGAAATGTGATTAACACTCAAGAGTTATTCATAGAAACATGACTGCTTGCCAAAAGTATTCAGATCAAACAATGCTGTAAATACTGTTTGGAATATTTGACATTAAAATTGTTTCTGATTCATATTCTTGCACTGCTGCAGAAGCCTGCAGAGACAGTAAATAACAGAGTAATATTTTTAGATCTAATCTACCTAAAATATTTGGGTGCCTGAGTGGTCAATGCACTAGCCACTCAATGTGAGGGTAGTTGATCAGAATCAAGTCAGAGGCTTCTCAATTACAGAACTGGATATGTGGCTTCTGAAGCTGAGGAAAGGCACGGCACTGATCACGTCGCCCTCTTGTGCGATAAGTGGTCAAAGAAAATATAGACACGAACACCATATTCTCTATGTGTCTGCATAACATAAGAGAGCTACCTTTTATCTGCTGTATCTGAAATTTTAATCTGGCACCAATGTTGGGCACTACAAAAGAGAAAAATATTTTTTTTATAAAAACTTTACCTATTCATCTGTCAACATTATTCAGCTGAATGAGAATTCACATTCAACATCCAGTCAGTCATCTGCATGTCCCTTGCCGAACTTTGCCTAACAGCTCTCAGTTGTAAGCAAGAACCCCTGTTGCCGATGCATCTATTTGCAGATTATCAATGATGTCTTGCAGCCATCTTCGCCTTGGTCTTCCTCTCCTTCTTTTTTCCCCATTAAGTACCCTTCCAAGATGGTCTCTAAATTACCATGATGTTTAATATGTCCAAAATATTTAAGTTTTCTCTGTTTAATACTCTTTACTAGCCAACCTTCTTCAATATTAAGTTCTTGTAGTATGGATATTTTTTTTTTTTTTGTGTCCATATTTGAAGAAACCTGTAGCATTTACATTCAAGGCATTTATGTGTTTCTCAGCATGTCTAACTTTTTTTTTTTTTGTTCATGTAGGTAAAGATTTGTACGTGCATGAGGGGAGGGGAAAAAATGTTTAGATTTATATGGTTAAAGGCTGTCTCCTCTCTTACATTCATGGGGGATGAGTAACGCACAAAAAAAAGCACTATAACACAGCACAAAAGTGGCATAATATATACAGGGTGTTTTTAAAGTCTCACTACACTTTCTATGTAAAAATGAAGAAAATGACATCATAAAAAAATGTTCTGCACGGTCAATTGTGAAGAAAAATGCGGTGAATGGTTGCCATCTGCTGGAGTAATTTTTTGCACTCAAAACAGAATGGTGTTATCGACGGAAGAAAGAATTTTGTTGCTTGAACAAGAGTTTCGAAATGGCGGTCAAGACACACGGACGATTGTTCAAAGATTTATAGCAAAATATCCTGATAAACAGCCTCCTCATCACACTATGGTTAGAAATTTGCTGAATAAGTTTCGTGATACAGGAACTGTGGAAGATGCTCCGTGATCTGGTAGGCCTGCTGTGTCTAAAGAAAAATGTCTAGATATTCAAGATAGAATCCTGAAAAGTCCTTAAGGAAAATGACGCAAGAAGTGAACGTATCACTGAGCACAGTGCACACAATTCTTAAACATCGGTTAAATTTTCATCCATACAAGATTTCTGTTGTGTCTGAACTAAAAGAGTGTGACAATCAATCTAGAGTCAACTATTCCATGTGGTTTTAAGCATTTTTAGCTGAAGAACAGTCAATTATCGATTTAACATTCTTCTCTGATGAGGCATGGTTTCATCTATCTGGATACGTTAATAGCCAAAATAATCGTATTTGGAGCAGTGTTAATCCCAATGCATTTCATGAAGCACCACTACACGATGTGAAAATTGGGGTATGGTGGGCTGTCAGTAGAAAACCTTTAATTGGACCAGTTTTCTTCAACAACACTATAAATGCCAATTGGTACTGTACTGACAATCTGGAACCTTTTTTTAGAACAGCTGAATGAATGTGAAACTGAAGAATCGTTCCATCAAGATGGTGCAACTGCACACACAGCTAGAGCAGCACATGGTTTTTTTAAAGAAATTTTCGCACATCACATAATATCTCGTGGAATTTGGCCTGCTCGTTCTTCATATCTAAATCCATTAGATTATTATCTATAGGGTTTCTTGAAAGGAAATGTTTACAAAAATAATGTACAAATAATTGAGGACCTGAAAGAAGCAATCAGAATTACCATTCAAGAAATAACAACAGACATGTTGCACAAGGTATTTGACAATATGAAGAGACTTGTACAGTCATGTCTTTGAAGCCCATGGTGGACATTTCCAACACCTGTTATAATGAATATTTCAGTGGTATACTCCAGCTAACCCAAAACAGCGTTGTACCATTGCAGTCACTATTGTAACTAATTAAATGACTTTTTTGAGCACATTTTGTGATGACGTCATTTACTTCATTTTTCAGTTTTTTTTTTCACAGAAAATGTAGTGAGACTTTAAAAACACCCTGTATAACATAATGCCAGGATAACCTCAAATCTAAGTCATGTCCATCAAGTGTGAATGATAGGTTTTATTTCAAGGGCAAGAAAATAAAGATACTGAAATTTTTGGTTTAATGTAACCTTTGATTTCTCAGGGCTAAAAAATAGTTACTACGGAAGCTCCATCATCACTTAGGATCATTTCAAGGCTTTTCCCACTGGCCAGTCTGACAGAGAAGCCTGTTGCTGAAGCACCATCACCCTGTTGTCACTAGCGCCATTTTGGTAGTCTTTTACAAAATGGATATAATCCAATTAAACTCTATTTCAGTGGGTCTTTTTCTTTTTTAATAAAACATAATTAAATCATTTCGGCATTCATTTACAAAACATATAATTCAATTAAAGTCAATTTCAGCAGTCCTTACAAAACACATAATCCAATTTAACAATTTTGGCAGTCCTGACAAAACAGATATAATCCAATTAAATTTAAATAATTTTGTCAGTCCTAACAAAATAGATATAATCTAATTAAACTTGAATAATTTCAGTTTTTTTTTTTTTTTAACAAAACACATCATCTAATTAAATCATTTCGGCAGTCTTTTTACAAATCATAAAAAAATCCAATTAAACTCAATTTTGGCAGTTTTTTTACATAACATCCATTTAAAACTCAAATATCTCAACAGTCATTTACCAAACTGACATAACCTTGTTGGGGCTGTATACACGCAAAAAATATCTAACAGTCTTTAATAAAATTAAAATTAACTGAGGTTTAAAAGCCTCAACCTAAGCAGAAATCACACAACCAAAATATGAACTGTTATGAAGACATTAATATAATGCTGCAGACTAATAACACAATGGACCTAAACGTAACTACTGACATGATTTTGAAAAATGTAAACATTTACAATTTATTCAATACTGAAACAAAATAATAAAAACGCAAACGTTTCATTCCTGAACTTCTGATTTGTTCCTACCATCCACAGTATAGTGCAGTAATGACAATGACATATAGACAATGAAAGAGGTCACTTCCTGTTTTCATGCAAACATTTCACAATTGTTTATTTAATTTATTATAAAAAATATTAGAAAATTTCTATAAACAGGCAATCTTTACAAAATATCAGGAAACCTATAAACAGAAAATCTTTAAGAAATGCCTAAGAAACTTTCTGTTTATAGAGATTAAACTGAAATATCTAAAAAGAAAACCTGAAAATCTTAAAATTACTAAATTTCTGGAAGGGAAAAAAAAAACAAAAAACAGCAGCCTATGACGACCCTGAGCTGGAAGCAGAAAATTCAGGCAATTTCAAACATCTTTTATCTTACGCCCTTCCCGTGCCGTTAAATGTCACATAAGGCTTGCAAGGTGGTTAGCCAAGTTTTCCTGTTTTTTGGCAAATTTCTCAACCTCATCAAGGGATTTTATGCCTACTAAACTGCCCTCTCTTAACAATGTCCTCTTTAGAGTTTCAGGTGGTCAGCCTCTTTTTCTCCGCCTGTTGTGTTCCACTTGATAGCTTGCTTTAGGATTCTGTTTCTTCTCATCACATGACTGACATATGTCCCTCTCCTTTTTCCCAATCACCCATGAGATAGGTTGTTGTTTGCTCATCTGCCTTATCTCTGCGTTGTTCTTCAATCCGTTACACTTTATGCCGAGTATTTTCCTTAGCCATTTGTTTTCAAAAGAGTCTGGTTTCAAACATATGACAATTTAAAAGAAAATCTCAAGTAACAAAGCTATGTGACATTAACGGTATGAGGATATAAGATATAAGCAAAGTTTTACGGGCAAAAATGTGTAATCAGAGGCCAGAACAAACCAAGCCTAAAGATCAGTCCTAGTAATAGGTCTCACATAAGATGAAGAATGGTGTGTTACAATTTGTATTACATGATACCATCTACACAAGACTGTTTTTCAATTAAATCTTCATGTTGTAAAACACATCTTCACTCACAGCAACTGATGAGGTCTTCAATGCTACTAAGTAAACATTATCAAATCACTGACAGTACTTTTACTGTCACAAAAACTGACATCTGGTTTCTCGCAACAACAACAAAAAAACTGGCAATTTCACAGACACTTTAAAGACCTAAAAAACTACCTTTTTTTTTGTATTAGTGAAGGACACATAAATGTGATGACAAGGAATGCTTGAGAACTGGAATCAATAAAAATGAAGGATGAGTTTATAATTTATGAACAGATTATGTTAAGCAATATAAGAATTCAGACATATCAGAAAAAGACTTCTAATAACAAGATACAGGAAACTGTAGAAAAACATAACTGCCTATGACTGATTTATATAAACACACACAAACACAGAGAAGAGCAACAATTCTATAACTTGCTGTTACTAAATGTTATACAATGTATAACAAAAGCTGTGCTCATTGTTATTTGCTAGTAAAAAATTACTACATTTTCAAGTTAAACCATTATCATCTAGTCAAACTTATCGCAAGAATAATTCCAACAACTACAAGTACAATCAAAACAGTGATGATGATGCAACATTTCCTCCTGCGTGCCTTTCTCTTGTGTTGTTTTGCTGTTGCTAGCTGTTTATTCCCCTCTTCAATGTCCATGGCTGTTTTATTCACTGCACTTTCAATTGTCGTCACCCTGTCGCCTTGGTCAGATATCATCAAGTTCAAATCTTTAAACAAAAGATTGACTTCATTTATGCTCTTCTCCAGTGCCAGAATGTCCTTATTTCGATCCTCTAGATCACGAAGAGTTTTTTCTGCATCGTAGACATCAGCAACGTAATTATCTGTAAACAATGAATAAGATTCCTCACCAAGGATGGCATTTATTCTTGTTTCATCAATATTATCTCCTTTAATCTTTGCCTGCCGCTGAATTAGTCTTTTTGACTTTTCAAAATACTCTCCTTGAATTCTGAAGAATTCATTTGTTGATATGTTGAGTGCTGTAGTAAGTGTATTTAACTGTTCTGTCCGTATACGCTCAAAGGCGCTGCCATCTTGAGGATCTGCAGAATGGTGTTTCTTCTCCAACTGTTTCAGGGAAGCTCCAATTTTTGCAGCATCGCGTCTGAATTGCTCCCCTAAGGACTTGTATTTTGTGACGTCATTTTTGTCACGAAACGGGTCAGTCGGGTTGCTAAGTAGATTCTGCTGCACCTTTTTAATTTCTGCTACATCTGCTTTTAATTTTGTCAATTCCCCTTCAATTTTACTCACGTCGGCCAGAAACAGCTGCATCGGTTTACCTCCAGCCATCTTTTTCTTACTGGAATCTTTTCCGGCTTTCGAATCTCCTTTACTTAGGAGCTCCCTCTGTTGTTGTAGTTCCTCGAGTCTGTCTCGCATTGGCATCGTGAAAAAGTGAATAATCAGTGCCGGATATTTAAGAATGTAATTTTAGAAATCAGATCACCGTGGGATGACACATTAATTACTCAGTGTATGAGTCAATGATAGCATGAATCGTCCGCCATATTTATCTTATAAAGGAGAAAATGTGTATGGAAAAGTGACGCCATAAAAACAAGCGGAACAAAATATGTGAACTTGAAACTCGTTTTTAAACAAAGCGAAACAAAAATAAGCATTCTTGCGCAACAGTAGAAGTGAGAACAGGCAGCACATTGCAAACTAAGGCTGCGTTAATTGAAAGTCGAAATTATGACTTGTAAAAATCACATTTATGATAGTTGGAATGGACAGTATGCAAAACACAATAATTGGTGTATAAGTATACAACTATACACAGTATACACACAGTATGCAAAACAGCCTGGGCATTACCTACAATCAGACTAGCCAAAAAGCAGTGATATTTTGGCTCTGACACGTCGTTGTCACAAAGCGCACTGGATGGTAAGTTTCTTCTTCGATCGCCGTAACCATAGTCGTGGGTGGATGGTTGGATGGACTACAAGTATAACTGATTCTCAACGGGGAGGAAGGTGGCTCCATATGGAGAAATTTCAAGTTTAAGGAGAGGAATTACCATCGTAAAAGATTGTATAATAATAGAAATCCTTTCGGGGCGATGATATATTGGAAGAATCAGAGGCAATATTGATTGAAAAGAGAGGATTGCAACCTGGAAAGTTGAGAACTTCTATGCAATAGAAAACCATCTGGCGCAAAACAGTGAAATATGCAGATTCGTGGATAATCAGAGACGTCCTTCGCCATCTTTTTAATAATAATAATAATAATAGATTAGTTTAGGCTTTCAAGCATCTTATATTCTGAGATGCAGCGCTCCAAGTATGTAAACTGCTAGTTTTTTTTAAGGAGCAGCCGTGGCTGGCATGACTGCTAAACACGGACAAGGAGCGGGCCAATTCCCTACACGTCACATCTTGACTATGCCTCTAGAAATAATTGTGTCACGATAGCCTGATCTCTGCAAAATTGCAGATACAGGGTAAACCTTGTTTATACGAAAGTGATTAAAGACGCAATCAGTAAGTTATGAGAATTGTGAAAAAGCATCACGCCTGTCGGCATGGCATTGGATAGAGAGATATTGTTTACGCAAAAATAACGTTTTTCTAGTTCAAAACTTGCTTGCTCTGTAGAGTTCGACGAGTGTTTCTCGCATCAGCATCAGTACCATTCACCACATATGAATCCACTATCCACACCGCAATATTCATATCCAGCAGATCACCAAAACTCTTTTTCTTCTTCGTTCTTCACTCAGACATCGACGCCCTATCTCTCTCTCTCTCTCTCTCTCTCACATGCGCAGTCCGTCTCAGGTTTTGAGCGTCGCTATAGAGCTTCTTGGTAGGGGGCTGGGGTCTGGTCAGGTCCTTTACCTGAGTGGATTGTGTAGCTGGCAACTCTGAATGATGTAATGTGGTGTCTGCTGTTCTCTGCCGCACGCGCATATGTTCGTTGTGCCAATTTTCAGCTTCTGGTATAGATGATAAATAAAGCCATAAGAAAGTGGTTGGGCGTACCACCAGGATTAACTGATGTAGCGCTGTACTGCAAGAAGAGCAAACTGCAGCTGCCTTTCAAATCTGTGGTTGAAGAATACAAGGTAGGAAAAACAAGACTTGCAATGATGCTACAAGAATCTACAGATCCGGTGGTACGAGAAGTGCAGCCAACACTTAGAACTGGACGAAAATGGAAAGCAGGTGAGGAAGTGACCACAGCCAGGGAAACGCAGGAGCTGAAAGAAGTAATAGGGTACACCCAGACCAACAGAAGGGGATTTGGTCATGGTGAAATCAAGTGGTGGTCAAAGGCCTCCTGCAAGGAAAGAAGGGATATGATCATCAGCGAGGTAAGGAATTCAGAGGATGACAAGCGGGTCCAGAAGGCAGTCCAACAATCACAACAAGGGCAATGGACAACATGGGAGGAAGTCCTGCAGAGATCACTAACATGGAATGACATCTGGAAAATGGCACCCTTGAGGCTCAGCTTCATCATCAGAGCTACTTATGACCTTCTGCCTACGGGCTCCAACCTATACAAATGGGGTGTATCAGAAGATACAAAGTGCCCTCTCTGCAACGAAAGGCAAACATTGGAACATGTGCTATCAGCATGTAGAGTGTCTTTAGGGCAAGGACGGTACACCTGGCGGCACAACAGAGTGTTGCAAGAACTAGCAGCTATCATAGACAGGGCAAAAGATAAAGCAAATAACAGCAAAAGAGTTGAGGTCCCACCTAAATACTTCATAGGTGCTGGTACGACATCAAATATTGAAATCAGGGACATTCCCTTACCATCACTGCTAGATGGTACAAATGATTGGGAAGTGACAGCGGACCTTCCAGAAAGACGAGAATACCCGACTGCCATTAAGAACACAGGAATGCGACCGGACATTGTAGTGTACTCCACAGAAAAACAGGAATTAATAATGATCGAGCTTACGGTCCCATACGAAACTAGAATAGAGGAACAGCATTTATTCAAATTGGAGAAGTACAATGATCTGGTCAAGTAACTGAGGCAGGGGGCAGGCATCAGGGCAAAAGTGATAGCTGTAAAAGTGGGAGCTAGAGGATTCGTAGCAACATCAGCATATGACCTATGTAAGCAACTGGGCATAAAGGGACAAGCAAGAGCAAGGGCACTGAGAAGCCTTTCAGAAACAGCAGAAAAGGCCTCATGCTGGCTGTGGAGTATGCGAAACAAGCATTGGGAGCATAAGTAATTTCATTTGCCACAACCAATACCAGTCCTCCATAGCTAAATCGCTAAAGACGCGTGGTAACTGGAAGATCATGGGTTCGATCCCGGGACCGAAAAAAAGCAACAACTCACAAGACCGCTGGGAGTCATGACCCAGAGGGGCCCACCCCCCTTAGAGTGTCAGGAGTTTAAAGGGCCGAAACACTTGTCTGAGGGGGGGGGGGTACTTCCTCTGATGATCTGAAGGAGTTGTGTTGTTGTTCCGCTCTCTACGGTAGAGAGTTTCCTGCATAGATGGTGTCTCAGGCTGCAATGTCCTGTTCTCAATCGGAAATCACGAAAACGAGCTTCCATGTCATAATTTTGTTGCTTCTGGTGGTCCACACACAGGAGCGAGTGATCATCTTTTTCATTCAGCACTTATTGCCACTAAAGATGAAAACTGGACAAATTCCTAAAGTCCAATATTGTATGTGTACAGTTTCAGTTTTGAAAGAAATATATCTTCAGACGCGCAGAGCTGAGCAGCCCTGGTTGCTTTTGGCTTTGAAAGCGCAGGCCAACCGTTCTTTTTATGAAAAAGCGTTCTCGAGTTCCTTGCGTGGGGAGAAAAGTCTTCACTCCGTTCCCGGAAGGCGAGAGTTAGGGTGGTCCTATGCAGAAGCGAGTGGTTAGTCCGTCGAACGAAGTCGACAAACAGCTAGCCAGGTTCGTGCTAATCCCTCGGTGGTGTACTACGGTGTTGTTGACCGATGGTCTCGAAATTAACCCATCTCTCGCAAAGAGTACCGGGTCTACAGTATGTAATGTGCGTTGGTTGTCGGTGCCGCGCTTTCTTCTCGTTCGTTAGAGTAGAGAGAGCCGGGGTCGAAAGGGATCCGCTATGAGCAGAGAGCTGTCTCCCTTACTCCGCTTCGGCCAGTCGGCAGATATCCGACTAAGGTAAGGTGAAGAAAGCTATCCAGTTGATCCTGCCAGTAGTCATATGCTTGTCTCAAAGATTAAGCCATGCATTTCTACGTTCACACTGTCTCACGGTGAAACCGCGAATGGCTCATTAAATCATTCGAGGTTCCTTAGATGACACGACCCTACTTGAATAATTATGGCAATTCTAGAGCTAATATATGCTTACCAAGCTCCGACCCTCGCGGAAAGAGCGCCTTTATTAGTTCAAAACCCTACTGCTATTGGGGAGATTCTTCGGGTGCCTTGCGTGGGCCGAAACTCCTCCAGGCCAATGAAGGAAAAATGCGATTAGGGTTGCTGTGCGTCTCCGCCGTGGAAAAGGTGATGGACAGGCTTAAGTGAAATTAAATAGGTATGGCCAGTAGTCTCGCTGTGAAGGCTACCCATATCACGACACATCTGCTCTAGATGTCGGCCACGTCCTGTGTGCTTCAGAACTGGGATAATATGCCTAAACCGGTTTAACCCAAGGGTGAGACTCACTAGTGGCGAGGATTCGTCCTCCTCGGCAAGGGGTCCGTCTGGTCACAGCCAGGAAGGGTGGAGGCCACGACCACAGAACGCTGAAGCTGAAGACACTGGACCAGTGCAGTCTAGACAGACAACCTCCTTTCACCCGGCGGGAATATATTCATATCCTAACCACGTCGAGGTTTTCCGGTGGGAAAGTCCAACTCGAGACTGAACTGGTGCAATGAAAATCACAGTGTCACGCAATTCCGCTTGTGTGACCCACCGAGAATATAGGCCAAAGCCCCACGATGCTCTGAGCCTCCATCCTAAATGAGACTATTGCGAGGACCACAGTAGTAACTTCAGCAGGATCACTGGGCGATCTTGATGGAAGTAGAAAAAGAAGAAGAAGAAGATATCTCGTAAAGCGTGACTGCTCCCTTGTCTATATCTCTTTGCATGATAAACTGAGTATATCGACATTTCTTCTTTTCCGAGCTATCGATGACTAATCTGATAAGAAATAATGTATTTGCAATTATAACATCATCTTTGTCATCATCGCCTTTCACTCCCTTGAGATCAAAAGGCCTCGGATAAAGGCTTTCCAGTCATCCTTGTTCTTGGAATCATTCTATGCTTCCTTCCATGTGCATCTCTTGTCTCTGAGCACTGTCATAATTTCTAAAATGTATAAACTAGGAAAAAGTAGGAGCAGCTTTATTACTTAACGATTACAAATTGTGACGTTTCGGCGTGAGCCTTAATCATACAGAAACATACAGGACGAAGAAATAGAGAGAGGAGATAAAGTATAGATTCACATGAATCCTATAAAAAATGAATAGAGCACTTAGCTGTAACTGTAAGAAGATGTGGCTTGTCAGACGCTGTGTGTCAGAAATGGGCATGGTAGGGCGTAGAGACTGTTTAAATTGAGACCTGTGACGTGTGGTTTGTAGGTTGTAACTGGGGGTGGTGGGTGGGGAAACCGTGGAGTAGAGAGAGAGAGTGGTACAATGTTAACCTAGCCAGGAGAAGGTGAAATAGATGATTACAGTTAGGGTAGAGGGGTTGTAATGTGTTGGTGTGAGGAGGTTCTGAACTATGTGTAACAAGTGAGAAGGGAGTGGAGATTAGTAGAGAGGGATTATAATTGTTGAAGAGGAGAATGTTAAGTGTAGCTGAATAGCGAGTTTAACCCGTGTGATTCCAGCGTCCCATAATCCTGAATGTAGCGGTTCTCAAGCGCTAGGCGGCTTGTGTCATCTGCATTACATTGTTTAATGGCTGTTACCAGAAAATCAGATTTGCCTCTGTGGTTGGGGCCATTGAAATGATTTGGGACTGGTTTCGAAGCATGCTGGGCGATATCGTACAGATGTTTCTGCATGCGGTCCCCTAATCTGAGGCCAGTCTCACAAATATACGTTATCCTGCATCTTTTCATACTTAATAATAACAACATAAAATTCACTTATGAAATTTCAGACAAGTCTGTCAACTTTTTAGACATCAACATTTCTATTGGCACAAACAGCCTTGTCACCTCTGTATTTTACAAGCCCACCAACAGCCACACCTATTTACTTTACACCTCCCATCCTGAAGCCTGTAAGAACTCCATCCCATACTCCTAACTCATCCGTCTTCGCCGCACATGTCAGGATAATTTGGACTTTATAGATCAGTCCAACAAGTTATTAGAATTTTCCCGTCATCGCCACTGCCCTGAAAATGTCCTTCGTGAAGTCTTCAGCCGTATCCAACTAGTTAGCAGCAATGAAGAATTCAGAAAAAAGCCTGTTACTCCATCTGACACAGTTAAGTACTGCCTTTCCACCCGCATGGTCAGATGGTTAAGAAAATTCTTTATCGTCATCTGCCACTAATCCAGCTCGACCCCGACACTCGCAACATTTTCTCTGATCCACCCCTGTTGGCATACAGACGTGAGCCAAACCTTAAGGACATCTTCATCCACAGTCACTTGAAGCAGAGCCTTACATATGTTTGTACCAGAAACTGTAACCGCCCCCGCTGCGTTATCTGCCCTGTAGTCTGGGAAACGAAAACGATCACCTTTCCCAAAACTATCCTCACTCTTCATGAGGGATTCATATGCGAGTCCCGTAAAGTGATATATGTCATCGTATGCAAAAGACGCAGGATAATGTATATTGGTGAGACTGGCCTCATCTGTATGATATCGCCCAGCATGCTTCGAAACCAGTCCCAAATCATTTCAATGGCCCCAACCACAGAGGAAATTCTGATTTTCTGGTAACAACCATCCAACAATGTAATGCAGATGACACAAGCCGCCTAGCGCTTGAGAACCGCTACATTCAGGATTATGGGACGCTGGAATCGCACGGGTTAAACTCGCTATTCAGCTACACCTAACATTTCTCCTCTTCAATAATTATAATTTCTCTCCACTAAACTCCACTCCCTTCTCACTTGTACACATAGTTCAGAACCTCCTCACACCATCACATTACAACCCCTCTACCCTAACTGTAATCATCTATTTCACCTTCTTCTGACTAGGTTAACACTGTATCACTCTCTCTCCCCTCCACCGACCACACATCAAAGGTCTATTCATTTTTTTTTATACCATTCATATGAATCTATAATTTATCTCCTCTCTCTATTTCTTCGTCCTGTATGTTTTTGTATGATTAAACCTCACGCCGAAACATTACAACGTTGTAATCGTTAAGTAATAAAGCTGCTCCTACTTTTGTCCTAGTTTATACATTTTGGTATCACAGCTTTACTGCAATTAGTTCGTGTATAGTTGTATACTTATACATTAATTATTGTGTCATAATTTCTCTTCTCCAAATAGGTCTTCCTCGTTTTCGATTTCCTTGAGGATTCCATCAGTTATAACATAGTATTTAATATAAACTGTCGGATACAAAAAAAAATATATATACAACTAAAAGCATGAAAATTCACTGCTATTTTAAGAGGCAGTGGTAGACTAATGACACCTGTACTAACAGTGGAAATGCCACCAGAGTGGCGAAACAATCGGAGCTCGTGAAGGCCTTGAGGTAGATGAGAGGGTGATATACTTCAAATCGTTAGCAGAACTGGCTAAGACTGCCTAGTGGGGCGAATTTTACAAAAGAATATACTCCGAATCAATGAATGTTAGAAAACGAGTCCTAAAATGCTATATTGAACCTATCTTGTTATATGGAAGTGAATCATGGACAAAGTACTTTCATAGGACATGTAATGAGAAGAGGGGGCATTGAAAATATTATAACAACAGGAAAAATAGAAGGAAGAAGATCAAGAGGAAGACAAAGAGAAATGATACTGGACAGTCTGCCGGGATGGTGTGAAAGGAGATCACCAACTGAACTGATGGCCTGCATGAAGGATCGTGTACTCTGGAGAAGCATAATACGCCAGTCGGCACGGCACCTGATGATGATGATGATGTACTCCGAAAATTCCCTTGCAACGTTTTGGCGTCTTCATCAGAATATATACATGGAACTGCATAACGCAGAACAATTTCTAGTTTTCAGGATATAGACAAGACATGGCATACATCTGGCGAGAATAAAGGAAAAGTCCTTCCTGCATGCTACAATTTAGTAAAGTTTGATGTATACTACAATACTATTCTGCTTTTCTTAATAAGAAAATCTTCTTACAGCTTACATCCTTACATGTGCCCTTAAACGTCACATAGGGCCCGCATGGTAGTTCGCCAAGATGTCCTGTCTTAGGTGAGTTTTTCAATCTCATCAAGGGATGCTATGCCCACTGAATTGGCTTCTCTTAACAGTGCCTTCTTTAGAGTCTCACGTGGTCGACCTCTTTTTCATCGGCCTGTTGTGTTCCATTTGATAGCTTGTTTGGGGATTCTCTGATTGTTTCTTCTCATCACATGACCGACGTATGTCTATCTTCTTTTTCTGATCAACCATGAGACGGGTTGTTTGCTCATCTGTCTTATCTCTGCGTTGTTCTTGAATTCATTCCACTTTATACCGAGTATTTTCCTTAGGCATTTGTTTTCGAAAGAGTCCAATCTTGTCTATCTCTTTAGTCGTTTTCCAGCTTTCGCATGCATAAAAGAGGGTAGATATTATATTTGAATTGAATAACCTTAACTTGGTTTTTTAGCTTTTAACTTTTAAATTCCGTATGTTCTCAAGATTCTTGAAGGTCAATGCTGCTTGTGCAATTCGAATTCTAACTTCTTTTCTGGTGTCACCATTGTGGTCTATATAGCTGCCGAAATATGCAAAATGGTTTACGTCTTCAACAGCTGTTCATTCTACGTATATTTGTCCTTCATCGTTAATGAGAACCTTCATTATAATAAGAAAATACTTTAGCTATAAAATCTGAACTCTTCTGTTGATAGAAAATAATAAATATAATTCTTAACGGCTGTGCATAATATGCCAAATTGGCTGCGAAATATAAAAACCCACTGTTTAAATGATTCATTAATTTGCAGTTAGTTTTCACTGTCTAATTATTTTAGTGTGTTACAATTTTATGAAATGAAGGTAAAGGTGCACTCATCTGCCGCTCTACAGGATTGTTTTATGGCAATAAATTTATATATTTGTTTCACGTAATAGCTTGCCAGTTCCTGGTATAAGTGCAGTTCAAGATGGCGGAAGCATTTGGAGACGAATTGTTCGACGTTTTTCAAGAGTCACATGCAAAAGAACAGCAAGGGACATCAAAAGGAAGCACACGCGATGAATCAAAGTAAGATTTCAGTAATTTGATTTGATTTAGATTTCAGAATTTTGTAAACAAGAATATTTACTCAATGTTGTAACTGCTAAAGAGTATGAGATAAGAATAACACAATACCAAATGAACGTGTAATAGCCTAAAACATTTTTATTTTCAGTATTAAAATAAATTTCTATAAATATTCAAAAGTCATTTGTTTATTAAAATAATTTTCTCTGTGAGTCAGTATGTGAAATGTACAAAACGCTACACTGCTTGTAACATCAACATGTGTACAGAGTTGATTATTTACATAACTATTCTTTAACATAATGATCCTTAATGCACATAGAAGCATGCACGATTTAGGTAGCTTAGTGGAGATATTAAAGCATCTGACGCTGACTTATAGTCTTAGGGCCAGATCCCACCAGGGAGATCTGAGATTAACTCTTTTCCTGGTGACATATTTCTCTGACGAGATCCCTTACTGTTTCCATCTCTTACTGTCTCCATATCTATTACTGTCCCCATATCTTTAACTGTCCACAACCTATAAACTGCCCCTTGAACTCTTAGAGCCATTGATATGTTCATCATCATCATCAGGTGCCGTGCCGACTGGCGTTGGCTATTATGCTTCTCCAGAGTACACGATCCATCAAGCAGGCCATCAGCTCAGTTGGTGATCTCCTCCACACCATCTCGTCAGACTGTCCAGTATCATTTCTCTTTGTCGTCCTCTTGATCTTCTTCCTTCTATTTTTCCTGTTGTTATATTTTCAATGCCCCCTCTTCTCATTACATGTCCTATGAAAGTACATTGTCTCTCTCTTATCTTTTTGACAAGGTTTTTTGTCTCTCCAGCTCTTCTCATACATTCTTCATTAGTTATTTTTGCTGTCCAGGGGATTCGCAATATTTTCTAATAAACCACATTTCTGCTGCTTCCAATGATTTTTGTGCAGACCTGCCTATTGTCCATGATTCACTTCCATATAACAAGATAGGTTCAATATAGCATTTTAGGACTCGTTTTCTAACATTCATTGATAAGGATGTGTTGGATAATATGTTTCTCATTCTCTGAAATGCAGTCTTTGCTTGGCCTATTCTGTTCCTGTCTGTTCTGTTACTGTCTCCTTTTCTTTTACTTCTCCTTATCTGTAACTGTCCCTTGATCTCTTACTGCCCCATGTCTTGAAATTACCAAGGAAAAACAAAAAATAATGAAACTTCCCATTAATCAGAAGGGAAAAATATGTGTAGAAGGGACAGCTATCGAAGAAGCCAACCAATTTGCATACCTTGGCAGCTACGTAGACCAGGATGGTGACACCAGAAAGCAAGTTAAAATTAGAATTGCAAAAGCAGCATTGACCTTCAAGAATCTTGAGAACATATGGCACTCAACAGTTATAAGCACAAAAAACAAGTTAAGACTATTCAATTCAAATGTAATATGCACCCTCATTTATGCATATGAAAGCTGAAAAACAACTAAAGAAATAGACAACAAATTAGACTTTTTTGAAAACAAATGTCAAGTGGAACATAACAAGCTGAAGAAAAAGAGATTGACAATGTGAAATTCTAAAGAAGAAATTTTTAAGAGAGGCCAAATTAGTAGGTATAAAATACCTTGATGAGATTGAAAAGTTTACAGAAAACAGAAAAACTTGGCAAACTACCATGTAAGCCCTATGTGACTTCTAACGGCATGGGAAGGATGTAAGATATAAGAAGAATTTCTTACTGTCCCCTTATCTGCAATTGTCCCAGATCTCTTACTATCCCCTGATCTCTTACTGTCCCTGATCTCTTACCAGGGCCTGATGAATAGCACGTGAAAATATAGAACCTAATCCTCATTACAGATTATATGACGTTATGTTACAGGAAGTGTCCATGTAGAAAAAAAAAAGTCTAATTGGAGTTCAAAGTAGTTAGAAGGGGGGAGGGGAATGGAATGACTTGGTATAAAATGCTGTTATCCTGTTGTTTTCCAGGACATGTATTTAAATTTCTTATCAAGATTTCCCCCAAAGTTTTTCCAAAACTCTTTGTATCCTGCTTTTGTGTCAGTATGCTGTAAACACTAAAGATACAAAGTGGGCATAAGTTCTGAGAAAATGTTCTACTCTGATGACTGGTCCACAGCCTAATATATTTGTGAAAATCAACATATTACTCAGATAATTAGTCCATAGCTCAATATGTTGGTCGAAAGATTAGTCCATAGCCAAGCATGTTAGTCACATGGCAAGCCCGTAGATCAGCGAGAGACTCATATTACTGGTCCATAACATGTGCCTGGCAAAAAACAACGTTGCACATGTAACAAGTAAATATATATGATTCTGACTGGGGTTCTTGAGATCTTCTTTGCTGATACTTTCATTTTGTCATATTAAGTCTATTTTTTGTGTTCAGATGCTGTGAATGTGTTCCAGATACATGTTAATAATATTTATGTGAGCATCTTAATACACTGAGAACCAGGTATGAAGTGTATTATAATGTGCTTCATATTCTGCAAAAACATTCTCCAGTTCAGTGATAAAAATAAGTGACAAACCAGTTTGGTACAGTTGTAATGTTTCTGCATTTGCCTCAAGTTATATTCATTTTCTTTACATGTGTACACAGAGCTGATAGAATGTTCAGTCAGATTGCTGGAAAACGAAGAGCTGAGAGAGAGAATGAGGCAGCAGCAAAGAAAGCAAGAAATGAAGAAAAAGTGTATGTATTTTTTGTGTTAAAAAAACACATGCACACACATATAATTGAAGTTAAACATGATCATTTTCCCAGAAAGTTTGTCATGCCAGCCGTTTTCCAGTTTTAGTGTCTTTTTCTTCAGTTTTTGTGTTGGTATGTGCCTTTACCTGTGTTAACTGATGTTGTGGTGATCTTGCAACACAGAATGCGAACTGGACAAAAATGGCTCTCTGAAGTTCCCACAGGCCACTCTGTAGAGTCCACCATTACATTACAGTAATTAGTTGAAAAACATATGCATATTTAAAATTTAAAAAAAAAAGAATTTCAGTTCAAATGTAAAAAAAAATGTTTGAAGGTAACTGTGATCATCAGAAGCCTGGAGAATTTATTTCTTGGCTGTTGTAAATGTTGGATAATGCACATTTAAAAATTGATGTATTTGCTGTTTGTTTTCATGCATGTGTGTGTTGGTAATTATTTGATTTTATTTGTTCTCAGGAGGAGCATATTGTTGGACTTTGACTGAACATAGTTTTCATGGTTTTCTGTATATGTAGCATTATTGTTCAGTAGTAGTAAGGTAATTAATAAGAAGTGTATCAAATAAAAAAAAGCTACAATCATTCTGCATCATTCTCAGAGGCTTATATAGCAAAGATAAAAACCTCTCCTTAGGTCTAGTCTTGAACTCCTTTTTTTTCTTTCTTGAACTTCTACCCTAAAGGTTGACATCTTTCTGTCATGCCTTTTTCAAAGCTATGGAGTCCATTTCATTGCTCATTTAGTTAATGTGTTAATTTTCATGTGTGGAGTATTTCCTGTGATGGCCAGATATGTACAGTAAATAGTGTTATTTCCTGTTGCCAGGGTGGAGGTGATGCCTAGGTTGCAAGTGCACACTGTGGAAACTTTGGAGGCCTGCATGCATGAGGTATTGATCTTATTGTTATTGTGAATAAATGGTGGATTGATCAAGTCACAGGTTAAAACTGTTTTCATTTAAATATGAGTGAATATTTTGTAAATGCCATTAATTTATTTATAGGTTTCCAGAGAATTGTTTGTAGTGATCTGTGTCATTAATTTATTTATAGGTTTCTAGATTATTATATGTGCTGATCTGTGTCAGTGATTTATTTATAGGTTTCCAGAGAATTATATGTGCTGATCTGTGTCAGTGATTTCTTTATAAGTTTCCAGAGAATTATATGTGCTGATCTGTGTCAGTGATTTCTTTATAAGTTTCCAGAGAATTATATGTGCTGATCTGTGTCAGTGATTTCTTTATAGGTTTCCAGAGAATTATATGTGCTGATCTGTGTCAGTGATTTATTTATAAGTTTCCAGAGAATTATATGTGCTGATCTGTGTCAGTGATTTATTTATAGGTTTCCATAGAATTATATGTCCTGATCTGTATTACTGATTTATTTATAGGTTTCCATAGAATTATATGTCCTGATCTGTATTACTGATTTATTTTTAGGTTTCCATAGAATTATATGTCCTGATCAGTATTACTGATTTATTTTAGGTTTCCATAGAATTATATGTCCTGATCTGTCGGTGTCATTAAGTCACTTATAGGATGCCAGAGAATTATTCATTATTTCATTTGCATGTCCCTTGTGGAACTTTGCCCCCCTAACAGCACTCCTGTAGGCCTCTCGGTTGTGAGCAAGATGGCCTGCTGCTGATGCATCCATTTGCAGATCATCAACGATGTCTTGCAGCCATCTTCGCCTTGGTCTTCCTCTCTTTCTTTTTCCCATTGTGTACCCTTCCAAGACGGTTTTCTCTAGATTATAGGTTTCCAGAGAATCATATGTGCTGATCTGTGTCAGTGATTTATTTATAGGTTTCCAAAGAATTATATGTGCTAATATGTCGGTGTCATTAAGTCACTTATAGGATGCCAGAGAATTATATGTGCTGATATGTTGGTGTCATCAAGTCACTTACATGATGCCAGAGAATTATATGTGCTAATATGTTGATGTCATTAAGTCATTTATAGGATGCCAGAGAATTATATGTGCTAATATGTCGATGTCATTAAGTCATTTATAGGATGCCAGAGAATTATATATGCTAATATGTTGGTGTCATAAAGTCACTTACATGATGCCAGAGAATTATATGCACTAGATCCACCAATGTCATTTAATTTTTTTAAATAGGTAGCAGTTCCTCCTGATGAAGATTATGTGCCCCTGAAACCTCCAACAGGGGAGCCAGCTAAGACATATCCATTCACCCTTGACCCATTTCAGAAGGAGGCTATTTTGTGTTTGGAAAACAACCAGTCAGTGCTTGTCTCAGCACATACTTCAGCTGGTAAAACTGTTGTTGCAGTGTAAGTGATTTTGAGCTACCGCATATATATTCCTGTTCATATTGGCATTAGATAAAGTCATTTGGTAGTATTCATTTTAGTATTACTCTACATTATACATTAATCTGAATAGTCATTTTTGGTGCAGTGTTGGTAATCATTACCAAAACTTTTGTGTGAGACAAAATAGTAACAACAGCAACTGATATTGAGTATAATTTAAATAGCTAATGCAGAAAATTGGTAAGAATGATATTTAATCATTTAGCTTTCATTATTATGTGATCACAGTGACTATGAATAAAGCTAAAATGTGAAAGTAAAGAATGAGAGTTAAACCATACACTTGAATGAGCAGTTAACTGAGTGTGAGAATGTGTTGTATTTGCTGTCCAATAATGAAGCAAAAACTGCCATTGGCAATAAGAAAAGGAGTTGTAAGATGCTATATAGAACCTATTCTCTGTTATGCAAGTGAAACATGGACTATGAATAAACAATTAGAATGAAGAATAAAGGCTGCTGAAATGTGGTCCTTAAGGTTACTTCGTATACCATGGACAGCCAGAAAAAACAAATGAAAAAGTATTACAGCAGGCAAAGGAATACCTCAGACTAGTGCAGTACATAGGAAAAAGACAATCAAAGTTTCTTGGACACTTCAGCAGACATGAAGGTCTGGAAAAATTAGTGATGACTGGAAAGATAAATGGCAAAAAACAGAGAGGGCAAAGAGAATGGAAATACCCTGATGGACTGACTGAATGGTTTGGCAAGAAAACAGCACTTGACCTGATTCAAGACACAGAGGATCAAGCGAGATGGAGAGAGATGACCGCCTACACTTAATGGCGTGGCACTGTCTGAACTGAATCAAACATCCCAGATAAAACTTGTTGATCCAGGTAGCCTGTGCTGCTGTTTAACCACATGACACATACAACTAAAATGAAACTTTGAAAGTTCGGAAATTATATCATTAACTTATACAGGTAACAGACATGATACTGGAATGTAGGAATTGATTCATAGGCTGTTTTCTTGTAAAATTTGATTTTTTTCATATCAGTATGCTTTGACTTATAGAGCACACTTATTTTCTTTCTGTCTTTTGTATACTAGAAAATGTATTGCTTAGGATCAGTAGAATTACGAGGCAGCAAAATGGTTTTATTCTGTAGGTATGCTATAGCCATGTCTTTACGAAGCAAACAACGAGTTATCTACACCACGCCCATTAAGGCATTGAGTAACCAGAAGTACAGAGAGCTGTATGAGGAGTTCACAGATGTTGGCCTCATGACAGGGGATGTTACTATCAACCCAACAGCCAGTTGTCTGGTGATGACCACTGAGGTGTGTTATGCTAACTATATTAGTGTAGTAATATGTTTCAGTAAAATCAGTTATATGGATAACTACAACAGTATATGCTTATGGCATTGGTTCTCAACCTGTTTAAGCTCACAGACCCCTGAAGCTGATAATAACTCATAGCTGCACATGGAGCATCTCAAATAAAACTTGTTAATCCAGGCAGCTTGTATAGCTGTTTAACCACATGACACACGGGGCTGAAATTAAACTTTGAACTCTCTCTGTCTCTCTCTCTCTCTTTTGTCTCTTTCTCTTTGTCTGTCTCTCTTTGTCTTTGTCTTTCTCTCTCTCTCTCTCTCTTATTGTCTTTCTCTCTCTCTTTTTGTCTCTCGCTCTGAAACTGGTGCAACGAAAACCACGGTGTCACTCAATCCCGCTTCCGAGACCTACCAAGAATTCAGACTCGAGCCCTGAGATACTCTGCACCTCCTGTGGTCCTCTTGGGGATCTCGTGTGGTCCTTTCGGGAACCACACGGGGGACCACGGAACTTGAAGAGGACCACAGGCATAAATTCAGTGGCATCACAGGGTAGTCTTGGTGGTAGAACCAAACGAAGAAGAAGTCTCTCGCTCTCTTTTTCTCTCTCTCTTTGTCTCTCTCTCTTTGTCTGTCTGTCTCTTTTTTGTCTCTCTCCCTCTTCGTCACTCTGTCTGTCTGTCTCTTTTTGTCTCCCTCTTGTCTCTCTCTTTTTGTCTCTCTCTTTCTCATTCTCTCTCTAATGTGTTAAGATTTTTTGGTCTTTCTTGATCTGTAGTCAAATGTTTAGAACAAAGTTTCCAATTTTCTCCAGGTTTTTTGCAGGAATCCCATAGTTTTGGTGAGGTCTAGCTCATAGATCTTTAAATTCAGTTTTTAGACTTTTTATATGCCTCTTTCATACAATTATGGGTCTTGAGAGAAACTTCTTAGCATATTTTCAGAAATATAAATCTGGTCTCTTCATTTTTTTTTCTTTAATATTGTCTTCTTGTTCTACAGATGGTTCAAATGATCTTGGTCCAGTAGTTCATATCTTATATTGGCATTTTATTTAATCTCTTTTATGTTTGCAGGCATTGACAGATTTTTTTTTTTTTTGGGTAACTTTTCAACTGTGATTTTTGTTATTTACCATGCTTCAGATATGTCAAGGTAACTTTATAAGCATTCTGAAACAAGGCAGATTTTCAAAAATTCATTAACTAAGTTGGTTTGTGTAAAATTGCAGATTTTGCGGAGCATGTTGTATCGTGGCTCAGAAGTGATGAGAGAAGTGGCTTGGGTCATTTTTGATGAGATCCATTACATGAGGGACAAAGGTGAGAGGAAGTTAAACATTTGTGTAAATGCTGTAATCTGTAACATGCAGATACATGTGTGCGTGTGTTTTTCAAGCATAAAGCTATTTTGTCTGTCTGTATAATCTTTAATGTGAGAAAAGAGAATGTTGGGAATTCTTAATGTGTGAAGAAAGCGTAGAAGAATTTGTTATGGTGAATTTCAGAAACAAAATGTGCATATATATATATATATCCCTCACTCTCTATATATATATCAATATATATATTAATAATTTCTTTTATCTATCAGAGCGAGGGGTCGTTTGGGAGGAGACCATTATTTTGTTACCAGACAATGTCCACTATGTGTTTCTCTCAGCCACCATTCCTAATGCTAGGCAGTTTGCAGAGTGGATCTGCCACTTACATAGACAGGTATGGTAGTGTAGTTAATATAGCTGTCTTGTGTTACATACTTACTCTTTGAACTAGAAATGATAGTTGTTATAATGAGATGGTGAAACTTGTTATCTTTCCTATGAAGTTTCTGTTTATGTGAAATATATTTGTGAAAGTCTGTAATTTTTTTTTTTTTTTTGTGGTCATTTTTCTTCTCGCAGTTAATCCTGCCAAACAGATTCCATGGCACATGAACTTTTTTTATAATCAAACATTATCTGGCATCCAGATAATGTTAGTTGAGAAAACTTGGTATGTTTTTTACTTGTGATGCAGTAATTCATAAAATAGGATGATAATAACTATTCAACATTTGTTATAGGGTATGGAAATAAAGAAAACTTGTTGAAATGAGCTGTATGTTTTATCAAATATTTGTGATGAAAAATTTATTTCAGCCTTGCCATGTGGTCTACACAGATTACCGTCCTATTCCCTTGCAACATTACATTTTTCCTGCTGGTGGCGATGGACTGCATCTGGTAGTGGATGAGAATGTAAGAAGAATTTTCATTCAGTCTTTATGATAGATTTATAATACTCTCTAAAACCTAGGGGACAATGAGGATAATGAGGTTTATAATTCACTCTAAAAGCTAGAGGACAATGAGGATAACAAGGTTTATAATTCACTCTAGAACCTAGAGGATAGTGAGGTTTATAATTGACGTTAGAACCTAGGGGACAGCGAGGACATTGCTTGAGGAGTAATAAACTTACCAGGGTCAACAAATTCGCTATCTAATTTGGCAGTAAGTGAGTGACCAATAGCTGATGTACTAGCATCAGAATTGATGAACAAGACTCTGTCCCACCTCTCCAGTGGTATCCCCAGTAACAAGCTTAGCCTGACTAACGGGGCAGGGATCACCATAGTCTCCATGGTGGTGGAGTCTGCAAAAGAATTATTGCACACCCGCTGCTTTTTAGCTGCATTCAGGGACTGAAAAAAATAGCTGCCATGACCTGCTCCCAAGCCAACATGCTGTGCCTCCACTGTGTCGACTGCGAAGAGCACCAGGTCATAGTTTGAAGGAGATTGAAGAAAAAGGTCAGGGGTCAACAAACCTATTCATGGTGCTTCTACCTTATTGTTTACTCAGACATCAACACCAATCTCTCTCACAAATGCACCACTTCATCACTGGTTTCAGCATAACTATAGAGTTTCTCCTGGAAAAGGCTGGGGTCTGGCTGGGTCCTTTGCTTGAGTGAGTTGTGTAGTTGTCAGTTCAGGAGGATGTGTTGTGGTGTACATTTTTCTTTGCTGCTTGCACATAGATCTGTTGGACCAATTTTCAGTTTCAGATATAGATGGTGTCTCAGTCTGCAATGTCTTGTTCTCAGTTGGGAGATTATCACTTTTTGATTATCATTTCTTGAGAGCTTAAAGTATTTTTCATCTCTTTCTGCTTTGGGTGTTGTTAAATCCAGTTTGTCTCTATGTGACTTTTAGTCTGTTCTTTGTTTCTTTGTATGTACTCTCATGAGTTTTTAACCTTGCCATGATGAGTCCCTGTGACCCCAAAGAGCCACACTGGCTGGAGCAGCAGAGCCACACTGGCTGGAGCGACAGAGCCACACTGGCTGGAGCAGCAGAGCCACACTGGCTGGAGCAGCAGAGCCACACTGGCTGGAGCAGCAGATCCTAGCAGGGTGATCCCACCTAGACAACTCTGAGAATAGGGGCCGGACAAAGCACAACTCATCGGTCTTGCAGGATGGCTAGGGACAGTCAAATGTTGTGAAAGCAAACTTGGAAAAAATGCATGCTGAAGATGGATGTACTGGGCGCAGGATGCAGGGTGATGCAGCAGTTTCAAAGAATTACAGTACGCTGCACCTTACATTCACATGATATTTCTTTACATGTTGAGAGTATGTCAGTAACTTACATTCTTCCTCTCTCTTTTGTCAGTCTCTCTGCTTCTTCATTTCCTTGGATGTTAAACTGTGAGTAGGTATCCAGTGTATGACTATAGTGCTTCTTATGGAAGTGAAATCTGGAGAAGTTGATTTTTTGAGGCAGATCTGAAGAAGTGCTTTTTGATGAAACAAAAAAAAATTAGTATTTATTAACAAGAAAATTTGGGTTGAACATGTGATAAGATCAAGAACAGTCGTTGTACTTATTCACTGTGGGCAAATTGTAAAGACAAGGAAATGTGGTGAAGGTTTTTTAAAAAATAGATTTGTTTTCTTTCTTGTTTAAAAAAATTCTACTTTTGTTCTGATTTGCTGTGATAACAAAATAATGTTAATTATGTTTCTTGTACTTGTATGAACTTCCTGTAACTGCAAACTGTTGTTCTTTGCAGCCAATGCTGTAGAGATGTTGAGGCACATCATATCGGCGTGGGAGTGGGTTATGGCAGCTACTTTTTCAGTCCCGGAGTACAGCTAAAAAGCAGGGGGTTGTGCAATGCTTCTTTAGTAGACTCCACCACCATGGGGACTATGGCGATCCCATTAGCCAGGCTAGGCCTGTTACTGGGGGTACCACGGAGAGGTGGGACAGGGTCTTGGTCACCTACAGTTCGCTAACCCTGATGCTGGCATATCAGCTATGGGTTGCTGACTGCCTCATTGGGCAGTCTTTACCCCCTAATTATGTATATGTACATGCACACACGCGCTCACACAATTAATTTTTTAGTCTACAAGAGTCTAGACAAGCACAATTGTATTTACTACATTCAGCTTGGCATTTTGGATGTTGTTATTTTATTATAAATAGGGTGACTTCCGTGAGGAGAATTTCAACACTGCCATGTCTGTTTTGAGGGATGCAGGAGATGCAGCCAAGGGGGACCAGAGAGGAAGGAAGGGTGGAAGTAAAGGTAATATTTTTGTACATGTTTCCAGTGGATGGCAGAGTGGCTAGTGCACTTGTCTCTCTTGACAGAAATTGGTGGTTTGAATCTGGCTAGTCATGAACTGTGGAACTGGGTTCCTGGCTTCTTGTAGAGCTAGAGAAGGAAGGGTGACCACGTATGACGCTGTCCACATTATTGTCTAGGGTGCTATTGGGGCTGACAGGTCAGCGAAAATATGGGCAATAACCCCATATTCCGTGTGTACCTCCATGGCATAAAAGGTTACCTTGCTTTACAAGTTTCCGGTCAGGTTCCCTAATGTGCTTTTGATGTGATAATCTTACTGTGAGGTGTTCAGTTTGTAGTTCTATCAGCGTTTTGGTTCACTGAATGCGGTTGTTCATCTTTCATCTTCTTTAATGATTTTACTGCGAGGTGTTCAGTTTGTAGTTCTATCAACTTTTTGATTTACTGAATACAGTTGTTAATTTTTTATCTTCTTTGCCAGCCTTCTCTTCTTAGTTTCTATTTTCAAATAATTTTGGTCAGATTTAAAAAATAATTATTTCTGCTTTTACTACCATTTTGTTTTGTTTGACTGCTATGAATTATGATTAGTCCTGTGTATTTGGTATCGGGGGCTGAGATATTTGTGTCAGAGATGGCGTGAAAACTAGAATTATCCAGATTGTGATTCTGCTACCATGATTTAGTATCACTGTAGTCCGACAAGCTTGGGTCAAACTATAGTATTACAACAGCTTGTCTACCAGAAGCCCACCTTGATTGTAGAAGATCTTGATTAAGCTGGTTCATTGACACTCATGCTGTTGTCATCTTTCAAACATAGTTATTTTCATACCCTAGATTTCATGGACCTTGTGTAGTTTTGTCTGCATGCTTTGTTTATTAAGCAAGGGGAGGGCAAGAGGGCAGTGCTTGGGCTGAGTGAGGTATCAACCCATATCTGACTGCTTACATCAAGGTTAGCAAACCATAGCTGATTGCCCTTTTCTACCTCCAAGTGATGCTCCTTGCTTGCAGACTACAGTCTTGCCAGGTGACTAGGGATTGAATTTGAAGACAATCATGATTCTGAGAATAAGCCATGCTAGAAACAAATAATCAAGTAGAAAGGCACAGATATAGTATTTAAGCTGTAAACCATGTCACAGTGTAACTACAGCCTTTGAGGGTGAACATAGAAGAACAAGTTTGGTGCAGTCTTTACTTTATGCACTTATATGCTTCTTCTTGGTGGTTGTCATTTATTATTTTTCATTATTCCTGTATAATCTTGAACTGAAAAATTATCTTGTGTTATTTATTAATTAAATGGCTGGGAATTATTTTTAGATTTACATTTTCATTAAGTTCAACTATTGCATTTTCTTTCCTGCAAGCTCATGAGTCTGACTGTTACAAAATCGTAAAACTCATCATGGAAAGAAACTTTGCCCCTGTCATTGTGTTCAGCTTTAGCCGTAAAGACTGTGAGGGTTATGGGATGCAGATGTCAAAGTTAGATTTCAACACAGGTGAGTTTTAAAATATTTTTTTTATATCCATATATACACATGATGCACTGCAACAGACAAGAAGAAGAAACTGTTAAGCACCACCTGCTGGACTGCAGTGCATTGGAAGAACCTGATACCAACAAACTCCTCAATCACCAACATTCTGTATGGAGATGTAGAACAGCTGAAGAGGGCCTGTACGTTTCATTATCTGGCAAAAGGGAAAAAGTGAAAACTTGTACACCTGGGGATCGGAAAAGTCAGTCATACACATGATTGGGTGGGAGAAAAGAAAGGTAGGGGTAGTAGAGAGATGGCATAATTATTGGAGATTCTTCCACCCCTGCAGGACTTCCCAAGTAACACTGTTCTGTAACTTCAGCCTTTGCTAATGGGGTAGAGATTGGTGCATTTCCCCACATGATGAAGTTTATCAAAACTTTCATTTTTAAATCATCTGCTGGATTCAAGCAAGCCAGCACAACCTTTACATTATCCATCTCAGCATCTATGTCCTAAGAATTGCAAAGAGCTGTCATTTAAGGGGAGGATCTAAAGCAACTCTAGTGTCTGACTGGTTGAAATTAGTAGAAGAATAGAGACTTATATAAAGTGAACTCAGTATTTGATTGGTTGAAATCTATTGAAGAATACGGGCCACCAGCCTGTATTTGATTTTTGAGCAGAATAAAAAATTTTTAAAAATGAAGAATGGGTTTGGAAATTTGAGAGTAGAGAATCATTATGCAGACTTTTTATATTTTATGTATGTGATTTAAGTGAGGATGTTAGGTCTGAATGGGTATATTGACAGATTGGTCAGACTAATATGTGCCTTATTCAAATCCTCAGAGGAGGAGAAAACACTGGTTGAAGAAGTGTTCAACAATGCCATTGATGCTCTCTCAGATGAGGACAAGAAGCTGCCACAGGTACTGCCAGGATTTTCTAGTCCCTTTTTTTTGTTTGTTTTTGCTTGTCATGAAGTTAATGGCAGTACACAAGATTGAACACAATAATTTTTTTTTTTTTCATAATTCTTGTTTTCTAATCCCTGTCAGAAGAATTTTTGTGGAATAAAAGAGGTCATACAATTGTAATTGCAAAAGTAGATTGTAGAAGCTTTAAAATATGATTACATACCATATTTCTCATCAAATAAGATGGTCATTTTGCCCAGAAAAATTCTTTAAAAAATCACCATATGTATTAGACCTCAGTGGTTATGTTTGGATAAGCCTTGTGGGTTGCAGGTACTTGACTGACATCTAAACACCCATGTTGGATGTCCAGCCAGGCAGTATTCAGCCTGTCTGGTTAAGTTTAACAGGAAAATATCCACTGGCATATAATCTTTTACCAAAACCCTACTAAAGGGAGAGCTGTGAAGTTCCAAAACATTCATTCATTCATGTGACATGTCCTTTTCAGAACACTGTCTCTCTCACGGCCTCCCTGATAGCAATATGGTCTTGCTCAAGTTGACTAGCATCTTGCAATGACATATTCAGACTTTCCCGTGATGTCTTGAGTCCACCACTGGCGAGGTTGACCTTTTACTCTTTTGCCAGGCACTATGCCTTCTACTATCAGCCTCTCCAAGCTATTGTCTCTCTTGATGTGGTCAAAGCATCTCAGCTTTCTAATTTTCACAGTGTTAATGAGGCAGTTTTTCTGTGACACCTAATCCCATGAGTATCTCTTTATGTAATTTTCGTTCTGTCCATGATATTCTAAGTGCCCTTCTTTAACATTTCATTGGGGGTGAAGACGCCAGTCCGATGAGGCAAATCAGTGACCCATAGCTGATACACTAGCGTCAGGGTTAGCGAATCATAGCTGACCAAGACCCTGTCCCACTTCTCCATGGTATCCCCAGTAACAGGCCTAGTCTGGCTAATGGGGCAGGGATCGCCATAGTCCCCATGGTGGTGGAGTCTACTAAGGAAGCATTGTGCACCCACTGCTTTTTAGCTGTACTCCGGGACTGAAAAGATAGCTGCCATAACCCTGCTCCCATGCGGATACGATGCTGTGCCCCAACATTTTCACAGCATCTGCTGCAAAGGACACCAGCTCGCATTTGCAGGGAGATAGAAGACAAGACATTTCATTTCAAATGCTGTTATTCTTCCAAAACATTACTTGCCATATTATAAGTTTTTCTTCTGTGCTAGTTTGTCTCATATTTTGTGGGGTATGGTACATTAAAAAATAAGCACAAAGAAGTAGAAAATATTGGGGCTGCTGCCTGTAAATGCAGTGTAAATAATAAAAATAGTGCACTTTTGTCAGAGATAGTCTTGCAACAGACTTGCATGTACTTATGTGTGAAGGGTAGAATTATTTTCTTAATCTGTAAAATGTGATCACTTATTTTGCTTTTTGTGCTCATATAAACTTACTGCACATAACAATATGTTGTTCCCTGCTAGGTTGAGCATGTTCTGCCCTTGCTGAGGAAAGGTATAGGAATCCATCATTCAGGTCTTCTACCCCTTCTGAAAGAAACCATTGAGATACTCTTCTCTGAGGGACTTATCAAGGTTGTATTTGTAGCTTTTAACTAATAGGTTTATCATGACTTTTTATCTAAAACTGCATCGGTTTTGTCAGTATCATTTAATGCTGTTAGCTTGATGGTTTCTTATAAACTGTTCACTCTTACAAGTTAATCATTTTGATGTAGTGAAATGTTATTGGAACTAAAAGTCATCTTTGTGAAAAATAAAGCAAAACAGAGATTACTTGGTTGTATGAAGTATAAGGGATGATTTGAGAGAAGAAACTTGAAGAGAGACAGAGAGGAATGAGAATAAGCTATAGCTCCGTGAAAAATCTTGCAGGTTTTAGTCATTTCAGGGTCTTCCTGCAGCTGCAAACATGAGCTCTGTCAAGAGAGATGCTGTGATGGCCTGGAAATTTCGGCATTGAGTCAGATAAATAGTGGATTACATCTGTGTACTAGAACATGAGTTTTTTCAGCCTGTGCAGTGATGGTAATGAAGCTCAAGTGCCAAGTCCAATAAGTAGTGGGTTGTAGTGATCTGCCAGAGTCTGCACAGCAGAGCCAAGTGATAGGCTTCTGCAGAGTTGCTACCATGGAGGATATGATGAACTGTGTCATACTAGCCAGGCAGAAGAAGCATAAAGTGATATAAATGTTTTATATCTACAGCAGTTGCATAAAAAGAAATATTGATGAAGAGCAGTTGAATCTCTTTAATCATTTTGTGATGTATGAAATAAAACTAATTATAGAAATTGACATGTGGCATTTGCCACTCGGAAGCCATTTTGTTCTTGTTCAGTCAGAATTGTGGGAAGAATGTTCTTTGCAGCTGATGTGTTGGGGATGTGAGAGCACTGTAGCGATGCTGAAAAGCAAGAAAATGTTGCTTCTCACCAGAGGTCATGAGGACCATTAGCCAGGCAGAGCTTTCACTGGAAGCAGTGGCAGAGAGGTGGGATAAGGTTGTGACTAGATATGGTTCAGTGGCCCTGATAACTGCAATTATTTCTATCTCGTATTGGCTAAATATGGTTCACTGGCCCAGATAACTGTGCAATCATCATTTCTATCATAAGATCTTTACTAAATATGGTTCACTGGTCCTGATATCTGTGCCATCATTTCTGTCAGGCATTTTCACTTCATATAGATTGGGAGGAATGTATCCATTCATTTTTATTGATGTCAGCCGCGCAGAGCTGCACAGCGCGGGCTGTTGTTGTGCAGGCTGACCATTCTTTTTGCGAGAAAGTGCTCTCAAGTTCCATACGTAGGGAGAAAGGTGTTCGCTCCCTTCCCAGACGGCGAGAGTTAAGGTGTTTCGATGCAGAAGCGAGTGGTTTGTCTGTTGAGCAAAACCTATAAACGGCTAGCCAGCCAGATTTGTGCTAAGGTGTCTGTGGTGCACTGTGGTGTTGTCCACCGATGGTCTCGAAATTGGCCCATCTCTTGCAAAGAGTATAAGGTCTGCAGTATGTAATGCGCGTTGGTTGTCGGTGTGCACTTTCTTCTCATTTGTTAGACCAGAGAGAGCTGGCAGCCGTCGCCATTGGTTAAAGGAAAAAAAAGATTTTACTTATTATACACATGTATATGTATACATTCAGTACAGTTAAGGAAGACTTGCATATATGCTTTGCTATTGCTTTGAGCCAAAGAGCTCTAATGGCTGCTGGATTTCTTCAAACAGGACACAGCCGACTCCGAAGTCATATGTATACAAAATTTAAAGTTGGTACTACTAATCTATGTACATGTGCCCCAAACTGTGGAACATATCCTCCAGAACTGCACCAACTATGAGACACTGAGAAATAATTACTGGCCCAGTTAAACATTAAAGAAGATATGGTTCCATACATGAATTACAAAAAACAGTGAAATTTATCCAAGAGACAGGACTGCAGATATAGACAGACAATGCATATGAAGAAGAAGAAGGCTGCTGGATTGGAGAATTGAAATGAAATGAAGTACTTTTTTATAAGACCACTCCAGAAAATTTCAGATCATACCTCGTATATTACACTTGTGATGAATTCTCACAATGTTTGGCTGTCATTATAACTATTAATTTGCTGAAATTTCAGGCCTTGTTTGCAACAGAGACCTTTGCTATGGGTTTGAATATGCCAGCCAGAACTGTCTTGTTTACCAGCTGCCGCAAGTTTGATGGTCGTGATTTCAGAACTGTAAGTTGGTTGTTACAGAAACTAGATGAAAGTTGTTTGCCAGCATGAAATTTTTGTGGAGCGCAGGAGTAATGCAGTCATAATGAATTAGTTTCTCATGTAAAAACAGTGATGTTAGAAATAGATACTTGATTTTGCTGGTCAGGGAAACTGCCTTAGAATTTGGGAAATATCTGAATCCAAAACAAGACAGGAAAGAGAGCTGCTCTCAAGTTCATAGTGGATGAAAAAAAAAAAAAAATCGTGCAGTTTCTTTTTTTCCCCAGATTAGAAAAATTGTAGCATCCATAAATAATAATTGATCCTTTCTTTTCCCAAGACTCTAGTTGGAGCTTTGTACTAAAATGACTTGTGAACAGTGTTATAAAATTACTCTGATGTACAGACTGATGTTGTCTGCTTAGTAATAACATCTTATCAGCACAGGAATAGTTTTTGGCTTTTAGTATATATGAAACTAAATATATAAATATGCGCAAAGCCGTGATAACAAAATGTAGACTGGTTACAGCAAAAGTAGGAAGAGTTTTATTAATTAATGAGCACATAGTTGTAACTTTTCAGTTTACACTTTAATGGTGCACTCATGTGAATGATATGTAATAAATAAGAATTGAAAAAAAAAAAATAGAAAAAAGGGAGCACTTAGTTGTGACTTGCAAGAAGCTGCATCTGAGAGTGCGTGTGGTGAAGTATTGTGAATGTTTCAATTATGATTTGTGAGATATGATAGGTGTGTAGTAAAAAGGGATGGAGAAAGTGGAAAGGAGAGAGAGGGATACATTGGTTGTCAAGCAGAGAAAGGCTTGAGTGGAATAGATGAGTGTGGTTGGGTAGATGATTTGTATTATAGTACAGTGAAGGTTCTGGAATATGAGTTGCAGTTGAGGAAGGAGTAGATGAGAACTTAGTAGGGAGGGAATATGATTATGGAGAAAGGGAAGGCTAAGTATAACTGAATTTTCAGTTCAAACCTTGGGGTTCCAATGTCTCATAATCCTGTATGTAGCAGTTCTCAAGAACCAGGCCACTTCTGTCATCAGAGTGACATTGTTTAGTGGCTGTTCGTAGAAAATCAGACTTGCCTCTGTGGTTGGGGCTGATTAGACACTGGCTTAAAAGCATTCTGGGAGATGTCATAAAGATATTTCTGCGTAGTCACCTAATCTGCAACCAGTCTCTCCAATACAAGTTCTCTTCTGTTCTTTCCCTAACTTATATTTCATTTTGTGCTCATTACTTTACAAAGCTGTCCTTACTTATGTTTTAAATAGTAATAACATTTTCTTATCAGCATAGATTTTTTTGTAAACTCATGCTTACTTGCATAAGCCATGCGAACATTTTTGTGAGTGAAAAAACAAATCAAGAGTGAAAAGGGTAATGGGCTAAATTTTGTGATTTAGTTTTAATGTACTTTTTAATGCAGTGGCAGTACCCACTGTAGGTTTTGGTATGTGAAGTATTTTATGATTTAGTTTGTGCATTACAACATAATTCTCATTATTGTTATTCATTAAGACATGTTTTTTTATCACTTATGGCAGGTGATTGTTAGAGAACTTGTGGCTAGTCTCATTTCTGTAAAGTCACCAGTCAGCAATATATGTTAATGACTGCTTTTTTTTTTTCTTTACATTCACATTCAGGTAACTTCTGGTGAATATGTCCAAATGTCTGGTAGAGCTGGTCGTCGAGGGTTGGATGAGAGAGGTATCGTCATTATGATGGTGGATGAGAAAATTACTCCAGATGTTGGAAAGATTATTCTAAAAGTGAGTCTCAGAAAATTCATTCCCTTGCTCCTGGATTACTCTTAAAATAATTAGAAATAATCGGTTTGTTTTCCCTTAATTAGGTATATTTTCTCTTTTTGTTTAAAGGTCACTTTTTGTTTTATATACTTTTTATGATGTTTTAAGATTTTATTCCTGGAACATGATGATGATGTATAGCATTGTAAAAAGTCTAGAGGAAACCTCCTGGCAGCTTATTATAAGATAAAGAAACAACACAAACAGCATATCAGATGGAAAGTCAGCTATGACAGCTTTTGTTCTGTTGCCAGAATGGACCTCAGCAAAGTGAAATAGCATTAGAAACCCTTCAGTGGCCAGGCTGTAAAGCTGCAGTGACCTGTTCACCAGGGAGCACCCATTGGAGAATTAAGTATTGATAAGTAGTGATTAGTTGGCCCTGATGGTGTCTTGGATCTGACATAGACAATTTCATTCATTCACTTGTGCTAAAAACGTTTTATTAATTTTTGTCATTGAGGATGGCAGGCTTCATTTTTTGACATGCTGTGCCAGCTGTTATTCATTGTAATATGATTTCAGTCATTGATTATGTTCTGTGCCATGCCATTTTTGTTTGTTTGTTCTACAACTACTGACTGGAACATCTCAGCCTAGACTGAACTCCCAACAAATAATGACAGTAGAAATAAGTGCATTAACCACTTCACTATTCAGATGTTCATATTAACAAAAGGGTATTGAACAGAAGTTTTATTTGTGGTGATTCACAAACTGAGAAATGTGATGACAAGTGCTGATATGAAATGTCATTGCATACATGAAGGTCCTTGTGGAGTGGAATCCAAACTACAAGAGATCTTGTTGCCAACAGATCTTTGCTTGCCACAGCTGACTAAAGAGATTGAACTAGAAACAGAAACTGTAGGATTCCAGCAAGAAACCTGGAGAAAGCTTCAAACAGACCTGTGAGACAAGACCTGACTGGAGAAATTGACCATGAAACAAACTATAGGATTCATGCAAGAAATCTGGAAAAAGCTTCAAACAGACCTGTGAGACAAGACCCAACTGGAGAAATTGAACCTGAGACAAACTGTAGGATTCATGCAAGAAACCTGGAAAAAAACTGTAGACTCTGGCTTAGAAATTGAAAGGCTGAAAACCTGAGGGATGATCTTAAGAGAATGTGAATGTTAGTGCATGGTTAGTGTTTCTAAAAAAAAAAAAAAAAATATAAATGATATAAAACTGTGCATTTCACTTATAGTTTTCTGTTCTTTGTTTAGGGAGATCCAGACCCACTGAATTCTGCATTCCATCTGACCTACAATATGGTTCTGAATTTGCTGAGAGTGGAGGAGATCAACCCAGAATATATGCTAGAGAGGTCATTTTTTCAGTTTCAGAACTATGCTGCTATACCTGAACTCCTAGAGAGTAAGTCTGGTGACCTTTGTCCTTTGACAGGGGGTTGGTGTTGTGAGGTGCAGAAGAATTATCTGGAAACTTCCATTTTTAAAAAAGAACTATATTTCTTCCTAGTTCTTTTGTGTTCCATAGTGGAGCATGTCTTCAGATAAAAGAAAACAAAGAAGTACTAGAACAGCAAGTTGGAATGAAAAGAAAGAGAGAATGAAAGACATGCGAAGACAGCTGAATTTTTATGCCCAAACCAAGAAGATATGAAAATGAATAACTAGGGGAAAATCTGAAGGAAAAAGAGTAAAGGGAAAGACAGTGTTATAGATGAGTGGACAGTCAGATTGGAGACAGCATTTAGCTTGGTCAGGTACATTATGAGTGCAAGGGACAGAACAAGTTGGGGATTGATTACCCATCCAGCCTTCCATGTTGAGATGGCACAAGATGATGATGATGATGGTGATGATGATGAGAAAAATAAATTCCTTTTCCAGGAGTAACTCGTCGTTTTTTTTTTTGTTTTGATTTCTTCAGAATGCTGTGAGACACCTGTAACCTTTCACTCAGTAACGGTTATTGTGAAAATAAGTGAGATCTATAGCAAGCAGATTTCATAAGTTAATTTCATGAAGCATGCACAAGAACATGGATGATCCATGTACTGAGAGTTGAAGTGACAGCTTCATAAACTTGACTTTGGGGACTAGTATTACACAGTTTTTTGTTTTTTTTTTTATTAATACAAGGAGAAGTCGGTGGAGAAAAGTGTTGTATAGTTACAGGAACACGCATGAGAAGTTACAAAGAGTAAACAGTTTTTGAGGGTCTTTCTTGTTATTGTTTTTTTTTTTTCCCTTCCAAATATGTGGATGTTAAAATTATATATAGCTTAACACTGGCATGTTGTTGTAGTCAGTATATTTCATTTTTTTTTTTTTTGGGGGGGGGGGGGATTTTATTTTTGTCAGATATTCAGTTTTTAGCCAAATTTTTTGAGGGGAAATTCCAAATTTGTGCAAATTAAAGAGCAGTCCTTTATGCTGTCCACCCAGATCATTTAATTTGTTTTCTGTTATTTGTGCAGGTTATTTATGCAGATTAACGAGGTGGAGACTGAAGACTGTTTTATGGTTTTATGTTAAGAGTCTTCCTATCATTTGTCATGTTAGAACTTCAGCTGAAGGAGCGAGCGCACAAGTTACTGACCATTGATGATGAGGACTCGGTGTCAGCTTATTACCGTATCCGGCAGCAGCTGGATTCCCTGGGTAGGGAACTTAAACACTTCATTCTCAAGCCAGCATACCTGCTGCCTTTCCTCCAGCCAGGTAGAGTGGTTAAGGTAAGGTGGTTTCTTCTTGTGCTTGTATTTTGCTGGTGTGATATGGTATATATATATGACTTTTAGAGGTACAGTTCTTCTGCATTAAGTTCATATGCCCAAGCATCAAGACAAAGAGACAAGTTATGTCTATGAATCCCATTGTTAGCAAGAGATCTGCATGTGTACCTTACAGTTTTTCCATCTGTGCTCATTTTTCCTGGGGCCAGGTTTTGGGCTCTTGAGTCTCTGTAGAAGATTCATGGGATGTGTTACAGAGTCTAGAGACCAGTTTGGCACATGCAGATTGGGGTTTGGATAGCATTCAGTTTGTGTAAATGGGCTTGTTGTCTATGATGCTCTGTTCAAAGTATGAAAATTACTGCAAAAGTACTAGCATTCATGCAGTCACTGCTGTAGAGCTGTGGAAAGTGTCTTACAGACAAAACATGGTTGAAACAAGCTTGTCATAAGACAACATTGTGTTATTTCCCCTTAGCAACTTCATCAGATATTTAGCATATTTGAGACATGTTATTTTTTTGTGGTTCATTTCTTTCTTTCACTAATTCTTGTGCATTTATTGTTTTTCTCACTCATTCACTGCCTTGTTCTTCACATTCTTTTGCACACTATTCTTTTCTTGTCTCTCTGTGTTTTCTATGTAACTTCTGTTGGTTGATATAGTCTGTTTCATGAAATCAGATTTTATGGTGAATACACATGCTGTGTCATTGTCACATCTGCTTTTATCATGTTCTAAATGTTCTGAGTAACAGCTTGTTTTGCCAGCAAACCATAGTTGGCCTGAGGTGGTCCTTAGCTGCACTTTCTGATTATAGGCCATGTTATCAGACTATGAAAGAGCAGGGATCAAAATTGGTTTGAAAGCTGAGAAGTTGGGCACTAACTTGTCTTATGTATTCCAGACACACTGCCCTCAGTAAACATTTACAGTTATCAAATTTATATATCACACTGCATGCGCTGTAACAAATGAGAAATCATGCAGAACCACCTACTGGATTACCTTGCACTGAGAGAACTTCACCAGCACACTGTACAGAGATCTAATGGCTGAAGTCTGCATTCCCCCACCTGGCAGAGGAGAAAAAGTGAGAGAAATCACAAACCCTGAGACCAGAAGTCTTGTGCAAGCTCCAGGTCGGGAGAAAGATCATGGTGGCTGTGGGTAGAAAAAATAACTATCTGATCCTATTCTGGCTGAAACAAAACAATACTTTTTTTTGTGTGTCTTCTTCTCAGGTGAAAAATGAGGACTTAGACTTTGGCTGGGGAGTTGTTCTAAACTTTCACAAGAAAATGGACCAGTCATCAGTGAGTTTGACCTTTCAACATATGTATAACAGTTTTAGTGTGTGTCATGAAAATATTCCAGTCTTTCAAATCTTTCAGTAAATCTGTCATTGAAACTTAAAAAACATTAAACCTGCCTTTTACAGTGTATGTAGGATGTACTATTTTGTTATATATATATATAGGGTGTTCCATAAGTAACTGTGCACTAACCCTGTATCAATTCCGGTATCGTAGTGATATCTTAATATCTGCGGTATCTAGCCACATTTACCTGCCATGGCTGGAGTTGCCAATTAAGTGTGCTGATTAAAAAATGTTACGTACTATAAGCTAATCAGACACATACCTTATAACAAATGTTGAAAGTGATGTCCTTGTGTGTCTATGCAAGCTTGAGCACATTTAATTTTATTCGCAAACACTTTTCTTAGTTCTGCTGGTGAAATGTTTCTTATGTGTGGGTGATTTTGATAAACTTCAGATCGCGTATTTTGTGTGTTAACATAGCCTGAGAGGTGAAACCAGGCCTCATCTGTAAAAAAGGTGACATCAAGAATATCAGCAGTTTTAGTTTGAATGAAATTTGCGAACCATTCACAGCAACGGAGTCGTTTTTCATGATCTGCCAGGAGCAATTGTTGGACCGCTGTTACTTTATATGGAAAGTTTCAAATTTCTCTGACTGCTTTATGTGCTGTTGCAAGCCCGATACCTTCCTGTTGTGCCAACTTAACACAAAGCCTTTGGTGGACTCCGAAGTATAGAGTCAGAAATTTCTGATAACCTCTCCTTGTTAGTTTAGATGGTCTCCCACTACAGTGTGCATCTTACACTGAGCCTTTTTCATGAAATTTCTCAGTATATAAACTGCATTGTGATGAGATATGAATGTTCTTGGGAATTTAAAAATTTTTAAGTATGTGTTTTAAATGAAGAAAGTGTAGGTAACCATTAATGAGTAAACTCTACACTACACTAAAAGTGTCCTTATTTTTGTTTAGTAATACCATTACACAAACTGTTTAATAATACAATGGAGGTTTTCTGTGGGGTTCACTTACATGACCTTTTTTTTTTTATCATTAGTAATCAGCAGATGATCACCCTGTTAAATTTTGAATCATTTGGGTCTCCTGTTCATGTCCTACAGGCAACCGATGAGACAGGCACACTGTATGTAGTTGAAATCTTACTCAATCTGACAAAAGACAGTCTCAAAACTCGTAATGCGGCAGACATCCGACCTTGTCCTAAAGGAGAGAAGGGAGAGATGCAGGTAGATGCTTCATTCTTAGTTTTGATATCTTCAGCATTTCCATGATTTCATGCTTTAGCTTCATTGCTGTGTGCAAAGTTGCTAAGTATCAGTAGAAAGCTTATCATTTGTTGTCAGAGAAATTTCATTATTGTAATAATAAATTGCCTTAATTGTATAAGTTGTAATGCTCACATTTAATAGCAGTAGGAAATAGCACCTTGCTGGCAGAAATGCAGATGAAGCTATTGTTCTGTGAGTGGTGACTTATTGCCAGAAATAGCATTGAGATGGACACCTCATGGGAACAGGAGTGGGGGGTAGACTGAGGGAGACATGGAGAAGCGTAACAGAGAGGATGTTGAGCAATAAAGGTCTCACCTGGTCAAGAGTGGGGGGGGGGGGAGTCAAGACATGCATTTGTGGAAAACCCTTGCAGAAGTCCCACATACCTTGAACACCTAAGGGTAGAAAAGAGAGAGAGAGAGGAAGGGAGGGAGGAAGTATATTTATTTAGTAAAACTGGAATTTTTTTTTTTTTTTGGATAGTTTTTCCTGGATAATAAACACTTACCAATACGATAGTTTCTACTGACTGACAAGAGAAGATGAGGATAGTTTCTACTGACTGACAAGAGAAGATGAGGATAGTTTCTACTGACTGACAAGAGAAGATGAGGATAGTTTCTACTGACTGACAAGAGAAGATGAGGATAGTTTCTACTGACTGACAAGAGAAGATGAGGATAGTTTCTACTGACTGACAAGAGAAGATGAGGAATAGGTCACTTTGACAAGTCAGCAGATGCTTGGGAGCGCAGGTGTTGAAGTAAATGACATGTTACATCATAATGTGGGGGAGGACGGACAGAATGATAGCGGAACTTTAGTGGTGCAGTGAGATAGATTTTACTGGTTGCATTGGAAAATACTGCAACAACTATGATGCAGAAGTTAGGGAAATTATTGCTGCAGTTGAAAAACTATCCGACTCCAGAATTGATACGTCTCTCTCTCTCTGAACCTTAAGTGCCCAGGGCACATGGGGCTTCCGCAAGGGAATTGATACGTGCCCCATAGTAATTTTCACAGATGCAAGATCAGTACTGGAAGCTCTTCAGTGCAACAAACTACCAGACCTTAAGGATGCCTTGTCAAAAATTGGCTTACAACACCGAGTCACTTTGCAGTGGATTCCCTCCCACTGTAGGATACCAAGCAATGAGAAAGCTGACCATCTGGCCAAAGAGGGCACTGAAATGGAGCAACCAGACATACCAATCACCTATAATCAGAAGAAAAGCATGATTAAAAACCTACAGGAAGCCACAAACACCACCACATGATGACTATCACATGCTAAACAGAAAGGAACAAGTCACCATTTTCCATCTCCGAACAGGACACAGCCGACTCCAAAGTCATATGTATACAAAGTGTAAGATTGGTACTACTAATCTATGTACATGTGCCCAGGTGCCCCAAACTGTGGAACATATCCTACAAAACTGCACCCACTATGAGACACTGAGAAATAATTACTGGCCCAGTGAAACCACTAAAGAAGATAAGCTCTGTGGTTCCATACATGAATTACAAAAAATAGTGAAATTTGTCCAAGAGACAGGACTGCAGATATAGACAGACAATGCGAATGAAGAAGAAGAAGAAGACTGGTTGCATGAAGGTTGAATAATATAATGTTTTATTTCAGTTTTGGTGAGCGATGAATGGTGGTACATACAGAGTAATAATAATAGTGCTACAGGCAGAATAATAGCAATCATACAGATAGAAAAAAATAATAATAGTGGTACAAACAGAATAATAATAACAGTGGTACAGATAGAAAAATAATAATAGTGGTACAAACAGAATAATAATAGTAGTAGGACTGACATACAGGTGTTGTGGTATGACAAGATCACTGGGAGATGAGAGAGGTGATGTTGAATAATGTGACATGTTTCAGCAAATGTTGAAGATTAAATGATAGTAGTGGTATGTGTAAAACACAGATACCAGAGTGAGAAAATATAAAATAGTAGCAGTGTTACATCTAAAACACAGATACCAGGGTGAGAAAATATAAAATAGTAGCAGTGTTACATCTAAAACACAGATACCAGGGTGAGAAAATATAAAATAGTGACAGTGTTACATCTAAAACACAGATACCAGGGTGAGAAAATATAAAATAGTGACAGTGTTACATCTAAAACACAGATACCAGGGTGAGAAAATATAAAATAGTGACAGTGTTACATCTAAAACACAGATACCAGGGTGAGAAAATATAAAATAATGACAGTGTTACATCTAAAACACAGATACCAGGGTGAGAAAATATAAAATAGTAACAGTGTTACATCTAAAACACAGATACTAAGCCAAGAAAATATAAAATAGTAACAGTGCTACATTTTAAGCACAGATACCAGGCTGAGAAAATATTACATCTGTGATCAGAGGGAGTGAATAAGACAGATAAGAATAGAAAAGAAAAAGGCTATAGAGAAATATAACACAGAAGGATTTATGATTTGTTTACAAAAAAAGAAAAGAAGTATTCATGAATCTTTGAAGCTCACATCATACCCACACTACTTATTCGTTCTTTCCCTTGAGAAGTGAATAAAAACTTAGAAACTTGAAGCAGATAATATGGGACACTAGGAGGAGATGAAGTGGCAGCTTGCATTTGAAGGTTTGGGCTTCAGCAGTCTAGTTGAAGATGAGAATGAGTGACGCTTCTGTTTCAGGTTGTTCCGATACTAACTCGACTAATCAGTGCTGTCAGCGCTATCAGATTGTACATCCCCAACGACCTCAGGTCAACAGACAGTCGGTATTTGGTGCTGAAGTCATTGCAGGTAGGCTTATATAAACGGTTTCTTTACACTCTCTACTTTTCTTTTCCTTCTTGCATCAAGTTCCTTCCAGTGGTTGAACGTTAGATCAGTCCTTTACATTTCAGAGATTGTTTTTTGCTGTTTGATGCTCTGATCTATGTCTATGTCCTCGTGGAAGGTTGGCCACGATGGACCTCCAGTTTTCTGTTTCTTTTATTTATACAGCTTGCAAATAAAAAGAATAAATAGCAATATATAGTTAGGGGTGAACAAACTTATTTAAAAGAAGAGCCACATATGATAAACTTCATGTGTTTAAGAGCCATAAGACGTGAACAAAAATTGCATGTTTTTCTTCATTACATACACATTTTGTTATATACTTTATATGAGTTAAGAAATGCATGTTCGTAATAATATTTATTCATTGTTAGCCTCAGCCTGTATGATTACCGAGTCTTCAGCACATTTCCTCTGTAATTTTTTAATTCTTTCTGATCCGCAGTCTTTAATCCAGCCAAAAAATTAGCATTTAAATTCTTAAGCATATTTACTCACCGTAAAAAATAAACTTAGATTTTAATCCATTGGAATCTCAGTTTATACCTGTCAAATAACAGTTTATTTGTAATACAGGTTGAGTTTTGACTGAAAGATTTCAAGAGTCTGTGCCCAGTGGTATAAGAGAACAGTTCTGTTTTCATTCTAGATCTGGTGTAATTGTTTTCATTCTAGTCCAGGTGTAATTGTTTTCTTTCTAGTCATGGTGTAATTGTTTTCATTCTAGTCATGGTGTAAGTGTTTTCTTTCTAGTCATGGTGTAATTGTTTTCATTCTAGTCATGGTGTAATTGTTTTCATTCTAGTCATGGTGTAAATGTTTGCTAGTAGATGACCATCTCCAAGCAAATTTCTTTTTGTTATGTTGGAAACTTCTTGCTATTCAGTGTTATTTGTGTTCTGCTTGTTTCTACCGGCAGTTTCAGATGCATACATTGATACTTTATCCAAGATAAGGGAATTTCATCATCATTCTGTTCCTCTAATAAACTGGTTTTTGCTTAACTTCAGTGAGATGCCCTTGTTCTACAATGTGTAGTTCAGCTGTGAGACATCTGAAATTGGTCCTGTCATAATTGTATTGTACAGGAAATTGTGGTGTCCATCATCTAATAACATTGTGTTTTTTCATCAAATCGTTTGTATGATGCTCATAGTTAGTCATAGAATCCTGCCACAGTTACATGTCAGTGAGACAAGTGGCTTGTGGGCTGTGGTTTAGCCAGTGCTGATACAGCTTGTTCTTCTCGGAGTGGACAAGTGAAGAAGCCTCAGTGTTAGCTCTCTTGCATTAGCGCTATAGACGATTTAGGTTATCATGTAAATTTGTGCCTGTGATACTGAAGTCAGACCATGTCACAACAGCCTGGACAATACAAATTAACATGAGTGGATGGAGCCCACTAAAAAGTTAACATTATATAAGTATTAACCCATATTCTTGCCTCTGTACCAGGAAATCACCTTGTAGAAGCATGGAAGTGTTCAGAATGCAAAGACGATGATGCTGGTCTAACCTTTTAGATAGGAATCAGAGTTTGGTATTAGCCAACCTTGGTTACATAGCAAGCCTCTTTGCTTTGTAGAATTGTTTGTTTATAGTTTCTAGCTGGAGTGTGCATGTCAGTTTTTTTCTACTTCAGTTCCTTCATAATGGGTACAATTATATTGATTCCAGTGGCAGTACCATCTAAACTTGATTTCAGATACTGAATAATATATTTTTCTACTGTCCAACTCCAATATTCATAGTACAGTTCTGTCAGCTTCTGTACCATCTAAAAATGTTTGTGACTTGGATTCTATAGCCCAGATTGTGAATGTGATCAACTTTTGACTTGTGCAGTAGATATTTTAGTTGCAGTCTGTGCAGTCAGAAAATGTTTGTTTTTTGTGGTGAGTCAGCATATGCATCAGCTATTGTAGCCAATATTTAACTCTTCCCGTGGCACAGAAAAAAACGCGGATGTTCCCGTCTGTGCCACACAAAAAGCGCGGATCTTGATATGTATAGGGGATATAGTTGTAAAAATGAATGTACGAAGTATTTCCACTTTAAAAGTATACATATTATGCATGAAAATAGTTGTAAATGTAAGAAGATTTCATAAATGAAGAGTTTTTTTAGGAAAAAAGAAGTAATGTGATGATTTTAGCTGATAAATATGTAGTGCTTACCATTGCCGATGCCTAGATGTACAATGTTTACCATTGGCGATTTCCAGATCTACTTAAATTTTCATCAGATCTCGTCATGTGGTGGCATTCTCACTAAAATAATGTCTTAAATAACCTTCTAACTACTTCAGTCCATTTAATAGGTCTAGATGTACTTGGGGTCCATTCAGGAAGAGTGGTCAGGTCATAGGACATGTCCTTATGACTCAGAAATCACAATAAATTCTGAAATTTCTCCGTTAATTCATCGGTTTCGCTCGGTTATTAGCCATTTTAGACTAACAGAAAGTTATCGCAATATCGACAGTGGCAAGGGAAGAGTTAAGGAAAATCTTGTCTGTTGGAAGCATAAAGCAAGCTTCTTCTTAGTTGTGGTCAGTGCTCAGATTTTGTTCCTAAATTCTTTTTATATGTATTTTTCAACAGGAAGTAGAAAAAAGATTTCCGGATGGCCTCCCTTTGTTGGACCCTATTGAAGATATGGGAATCAAAGAAAAGTCATTGTTAGAGACAATCAAGGTTTGGAAACTGTGGTTGTTCTTTGTGATCCTGACTAACTAGAGTCCATTCATTTTGTTTGTTTGTTTGTTTGTTTGTTCAGACAGCTCTAGGACTTGTCTCATGTTTGTTATTATGGCTTCTTAGAGAGGAGAAACAGTATGATGAAGATGGCTCCCCTTTCATCGAACTGCAGTGCCAAGCTGACTCATATTGCAGCAGGGATTTGCTGGTTTGATGAAAATGTGCTAGCAGTTTTATGTATTAAAGGTTAGAGCATCAGGGCTAGCCAAGGACACCATCCACTACTTTATGATGCTCTTACACACATCAGATTGCTCTCCTTCATCCTGGCAAATTGAATAGGATTTCACATGTTTCACTGTGTGCCAAGAATCTAGCTTTCTTTTTTGGGGTCCATTCAGGAAAGTAAAGCCAGTAACTATAACCCCACTGATCACCCAATCTAGTGCATTTCAAGATTGTCTTGGCATTGACTGCAAAGATCTGAGATTGCACCTTTAATGATAGTGACAATAATCATAAATCTGGACTATGGTGGTAGTGTATTTTAAATCATAACAGTAGTTATTAGTTCAAACAGTTGGAATTATCTACATGATTCTGTGCAGGATTTCTCTGAACTTTTTTTCTTTTCTGCAAGTGATGTCACTTTTGCATTAAAATGTTCTTCGCACCATGGTTGTTACCATAAAGCTTTAAGCAAAATTTATCTGAGAATTGCCATTTTCAATTCTGGGAAGGTTCTTTATATCATTATCCTACATCCTACCAAGTGTTGACAGTCAGTTCCCAGTGCATTCTCCTTGGTTCTTTCTATAGGTCAGTCCATCTCATTTCATTTTCTGGAGGTGGAGACATACTCCTCAAGCTGAATGAGATAGTGTCAGTGACACGTGGCTTACTGCTTGCATCAGCCAAGACTTTATTCTGCCTCCCAGCACTGCCCCTGGAAACAGACATTAGTCTGGCCAAGTGAATAGGGATATCATGTGGAAGACAAATCCAGTTCTAAAAATATGTTGGGATGAAGTCAGATGTGTTGGGCCTAAAGGTGCATATCTGTAACACAGTGGAATAAACATGCTTGTGATGGTGAACAAAGAAGAAGAAAAAGGAGAAGCTTCACTTTTTGTAGTGATAATTGTTTTGTATTTGTTTGTTTCCTTGGTTTCTTGTTCCATTTTGTCTTTTTTCTGAACATAATTCTCATGTTCAGTGTTATATCTTACATGTTCAGGAAACTGCCACAGGTCAAGCCAGGATCTTCAGCTCTTTTTTTCTTTCATATAAGGTTTTAGCCCTTGGTCATTGTGCTGGTGCATTTTTTGCTTTCGTGACCCCTTCCATGCAATCAGAAAAGCTGCTTTTTTTTTTTTTAAGTCTGTGGAATCATTGATTCTTAAATTCATTCTTCTTGGACCATAGTCCACACAGGGCCGATAGTACCTGCTAGAATCTAAGATGTGGAATTTTTTTTCCTTCTGTTTACTTTGCAGAAGATTGAAGCCTTCGAGCAGCGCCTGTACTCACACCCTCTACACAAGGACAACAGACTGCCAGAGTTGTACGAACAGTATGAGGAGAAAGCTAAAGTAAGGCAACGTGTTTCTCCAGCTATCCTGATAGTACTGGATGCTTTACATATGGAAACTATCTACTTCTGATATGGAAAAGTTTACTTGTTGAGATTCTTCTATTTTTCCATTAAAATAAATGCAGTTTCAGTAACTGTGTTCAGTCGTGTAGAAAAGAGACCTGGGATGATTTTGTGAAAATGGGAGATTATGCGAAAAAAAAAAAAATATGTATCATACTAGACTGATATTAACTCTTGTATATAGCGTAATATTGCCATTGACTTTCAGATATGAAACCAGAATGTTATTGTCATATGTAAAGAAGATTGTGTCAGTGACTCTCTTATAGGAAACCAGATTGTCAGTCATTGACTGATATATAAAATTAGATGTTATTGACTGACATTTATAAAACTAGATTGTCATTGACTCAGACATTTAAATCCCCATAGTCTTTTACTGTCATGTAGAAAGCAGAATTTCTACTTAAAAGATGGGCAACCAGGTTGTCTTTGACTCTCATAGATGAAATAATATTATGACTCTTACATATAAAATCAGACTCGCTGGCTGTCATATATATAAAGCTAAATTGCCTTTGTTGTAAAAACCATTAGCAGTTTGACTGTTAATGTTAAATCAAATACTAAGAGCAGTTATTTCATGTATTTCATTGGTTATGTTCCAGTGAATCTGTTGTAAGTTGAAAATATTGTAAATCGACAATGCATTAAAAGTACCTAACCTGCTGAACATCAAAGCTAAGTCTAGCCTGTCTTAAACATGCTCAGAACACTAAAGTTAGGCAAACATAAAGACTATTTTATAATAAAGTAATTGAACATTTATTGGATACTTTACTGAAAGTGAAATACAGATTGGTTGTATAGATACTGCCTATTAACATATATAGCTGAAAAGCATACAGAAGCCACAGAATGCTTGGAGTATTGAATGGAAATTACTTGCTGTATGATGGGGATGCTACGATGACATTTCATCAGCTTCTCTTCTAATGAGGCTTGAAAATAGCTGGTAGAAGACACTGGAGCATCAACATTTGTTGATGGTTTAATATGCATAGTGCTTTTAGAAGGTTATTTTTACTGCGCAGTTTGTTTCTTCTTTTCGTTATATATATATATATTTCACTATCATAATCATCAGGTGCCGTGCCGACTGGCGTTGGCTATTATGTGTCTCGAGAGTACACGATCCTTCATGCAGGCCATCAGCTGAGTTGGTGATCTCCTCTCACACCATCCCATCAGACTGTCCAGTATCATTTCTCTTGGTCTTCCTTTTGATCTTCTTCCTTCAATTTTTTCTGGTGTTATATTTTCAATACCCCCTCTTTTCATTGCATGTCTTATGAAAGTATATTGTCTCTCTCTTATTTTTTTTTTTTTGACAAGATTTTTTTGTCTCTCCAGCTCTTCTCATACATTCTTCATTAGTTATTTTTGCTGTCCAAGGAGTTCGCAACATTCTTCTAATAAACCACATTTCTGCTGCTTCCAGTGATTTTTGCGCAGACCTGCCTGTTGTCCATGATTCACTTCCATATAACAAGATAGGTTCAGTAGAGCATTTCAGGACTCGTTTTCTAACATTCATTGATAAGGATGTGTTGGATAATATATTTCTCATTCTCTGAAATGCAGTCTTTGCTTGGCCTATTCTGTTCCTAATTTCTGTTCTGCATTTCCCATCTGAAGTTATTACTGCTCCAAGGTATTTGAATTTCTGCACCTGCTTTAGAATAGTTCCGTTTAATTTTATACTGCATGCTGGTGGATTCCGTTTCTTAGATATAACCATAGTCTCTGTCTTTTTGATGTTCAAACTAAGGCCTCTCTGTTCACTTTCTTTGGCCGCTTTATCCAAGAGATTTTGCAGTAGAGATATCATAATCTGAACCATTGTAAGCCAAGGGGCATCTTTTTATAAATATATAAAAATTTCTTAGGTGTATTGGTTGGATTGTCTTACCACGTGTGTCACAGATCTATATTTTTTAATACTTGAACATCAGCGTAGACTAAATGGTGTATGTTCTTGAAACTACCACAGTGCAGAAAAGACTTTTTTTTTTTCGTTTTTTTTTTTTGCAATGACCGGTGAAAAAACCTGATAAAATAGGAATTCAGAGTCCTCCAGTTACAGAAACTTTAGTGTTGAGAATGTGAATTCCATCTTATGATTTAAAAGTTCGCTGCAAAGCAGCAGTATTCAGTAATGGCAATATTTCAGTGTTGACAACTGAATTGTCAGTGTTGACAGCTGAAGAGTTTATAATGATCATCATCCATTTGGTGAAGAACTTGGCATCTTTAGAGGAGATTTTCACCAGACAACCAAAATTGTCTTGAGACCAGTAAATCATTTGGGGGATTTGTGTAAATAATTTAGTATGGTTTTAAATAAAAGTGGTTTTTTTTTTTTTCCTTCTCTCAATATTTTTGGTTGGGTTACACCTAGTTTACATAATAATTCAGTTATTTGTGAAAAAAAATCATGAATGATCATTTTCTGTGTAAACCTAGATTGCTAATGACATCAAAGCCCTGAAGCTTGAGCTGAAGAAGAAGAAATCCCTGCTCCAGATGGATGAGTTGAAGTGCCGCAAGAGAGTTCTGAGAGGTGGTTGCCTATCTAGACTTCCCTGGTCCAGTGTCTCCGACTTCAGCATTTTGCGGTCGTGGCCGCTACCCTTCCTAGTTGTGACCAGGATGGAGCTTTTGTCCAGGAGGACGAATCCTCGCCACTAGTGACTTCTACCCCTGGGTTGAGCCGGTTTAGGCATTTCCCAGTATGGGCATGTTTGGGACGGGACCGACCTCTAGGGCAGAGGTACTGTGACATTCATAGCCTTCAAGATTCACCCCTGGTATGAGCCGGTTTAGGCAAAATTCACCAGTATGGGTGTTTATCAGGCGTTACCGACCTCTAGAGCGGAGGTGGCATGACATGTCTAGCCATCGAGTTCCACCCCTGGTGTGTGCCGGTTTAGGCATATTTCACCAGTGTAGGTGTATTTCGGACGTAGGCGGCCTCTAGAGCAGAGGTGCCGTGGTATAGCTCTCGTAGCGATACTACTGGACATACCAGGTTAAACTTCACTTTCCACCACCTTTTCCCATCGGCGCCGCACAGCAACCTTTATTTCCGCATTTACTTCCTTAACCGGGAGGAGCTTCACTCCACGCGCGGCATTTGAAAAGTCAAGCCAGCAGTGACTTAACCTCTGGGACAAACCGGTTCATGCATTTCACACGATATGACTGCACTCAGGACGTGGCCGACCTCCAGACCAGAGGTGCCGTGATTTGACTGTTTGCTTCGCTTTATTCTTTCAACCACCTTTTCCGCAGTGATGCTGCGCGGCAACCTCATTTGCAAATTTCTTCATTGGCCGGGAAAAGCACCGCTCCACGCACGGCAGCTGAAGATCTCGCCAACAGCGGCAGATGAGCTACCAAACGTGACACTCATCTACCCTAAGTAACTGGTTTTCAGGCGCCAGATATTCGCCCTCGCCCCTTCTCCTGTCAGTTTAAACAGTTCTGCCACGGGAAGGCCAGGAGCTGGACTTGACTGCCAGAGGCTGTTTGTGGCGCGTTTGCAGTCCTTAGAACCATTCTGTTTCTAATTTCTGTTCTGCATTTCCCATCTGAAGTTATTACTGCTCCAAGGTATTTGGATTTCTGCACCTGCTTTAGAATAGTTCCGTTTAATTTTATACTGCATGCTGGTGGATTCTGTTTCTTAGATATAACCATAGTCTCTGTCTTTTTGATGTTCGAAGTAAGGCCTGCTTTATCCAAGAGATTTTGCAGTAGAGATATCATAATCTGAACCATTGTAAGCCAAGGGGCATCTTTTTATAAATATATAAAAATTTCTTAGGTGTATTGGTTGGATTGTCTTACCACGTGTGTCACAGATCTATATTTTTTAATACTTGAACATCAGCATAGACTCTAAATGGTGTATGTTTTTGAAACTACCACAGTGCAGAAAAGACTTTTTTTCTTTTTTTTTTTTTGCAATGACCGGTGAAAAAACCTGATAAAATGGGGATTCAGAGTCCTCCAGTTACAGAAACTTTAGTGTTGAGAATGTGAATTCCATCTTATGATTTAAATGTTCGCTGCAAAGCAGCAGTATTCAGTAATGGCAGTATTTCAGTGTTGACGACTGAATTGTCAGTGTTGTTGACAGCTGGAGAGTTTATAATGATCATCATCCATTTGGTGAAGAAATTGGCATCTTTAGAGGAGATTTTCACCAGACAACCAAAATTGTCTCGAGACCAGTAAATCATTTGGGGGAATTTGTGTAAATAATTTAGTATGGTTTCAAATAAACGTGATTTTTTTTCCTTCTCTCATTATTTTTGCATGGGTTACACCTAGTTTATATAATAATTCAGTTATTTGTGAAAAAAAAATCATGAATGATCATTTTCTGTGTAAACCTAGATTGCTAATGACATCAAAGCCCTGAAGCTTGAGCTGAAGAAGAAGAAATCCCTGCTCCAGATGGATGAGTTGAAGTGCCGCAAGAGAGTTCTGAGACGCATGGGCTACTGCACAGCTTCTGATGTGATTGAGGTGAAGGGAAGAGTGGCTTGTGAGATCAGCAGGTTTGTAGAAGTTTGTAGTGGATCTTGATGATTTTTTGTTTGTTTTTTAAATAATCATCCAGATTTTTTTTCTTTGATATTTTGATGAATCATGGAGGCCTTTATTTAAATTTTTAGTGAATCACAGTGGCCTTTATTTGATATTTTGATGAATCTTAGAGGCCATTATTTGATATTTTGGTGAATCTTAGAGGGCTTTATTTGATATTTTGGTGAACCATTCAGGTCTTTTTTTTAAAAACATTTTGGTGAAACATTTTGATGGATCAGTTAGGCTGTCCTTTTTTGACATTCTGGTGAATCATGCAGACCTTGTCTTTATTTGATACTTCAGTAATAGCGTTGCCGCCAGAGACATTATAGGTTTTAATCAGTTATTGAGCAGAAAACTAGGGTGAAGTGGTTTATATTTGAAGTTTGTTTGTTGAAGTGTAACTATTGAAGCTTTATTTTTGAAATTTGTTGAAGTTTGATTGTTATATAGGGTAGTGGTTCACAACTTTTTTTATTTGTTTGTGTGTACCCCTCCAAGATTTCAGTGATTGTCTAAAACACAAAAGCATGTTGTCCTGTAGATTATGTGCAGTCTGTAGATTATGTGCAATCTGTAGAGTTTGTAGAAATATTAGTATGCTCCATTTTGAGTCGCAGTCTGTAGAGTTTGTATGTAGATAGGGGTGTATGGTTCAGTTTTACAAGGTGGCAGAAGTGAGTAAAGTGAGAAAAAAACGAATGGAAATTTGTTTAAATGAAAAACATACAGTATTCGATATTTTGGCATGAGCCTTTTCTTAATATGGCCTCCTCCAGAAGTAGGAAACAGAGAAATGGCTGTCCACTACATGAGGCATAGAGACCATGCGGGGCCATACAAAGGATAAGCTGATAGAGCCAATCGTAAAGAAGAGGTGGAGAGAGAAAGAGAGAGGAAAACAGGGTGGGGGGGGGGGAGCACCTTTTTTTCTAGGCTGGCTGTCTCCACCAAGCTAGAATTAACAATGTCTTCAGTTTTCTTTAACTTTTTTTTTTAGTTTTCCACCCCCTCCCCCCTTTTTTTTAACACTTCTTGTTTCTTTTTCCTAGCTCCCCTTCCCTGTCACCACCATCTCTTCTTCTCTGGTGACCTATAGGTGTTTATAGGGTCTTGTCCTATTCACCAGTTTCACATTTTCTCCCTGCAGGTGTTTACGTTCTTCATTCATTATCTCTCCGCGTCCCCTTTCCACCTTCTCCTCTAGCAGCTGTCATGTTTCTATTGCCCTTCCCCCACCTGTTTTCCTTTCTCTCTCTCTCTCTCTCTCCACCTCTTCTTTACAATTGGCTCTATCGGCTTATCCTTTGTGAGGCCCCACGTAGTCTTTAATGCCATGTCTAGTGGACACCATTTCTCTGTTTCCTACTTCTGGAGGAGGCCATATTAAGATAAGTTTTTCATTTAGTTATACGTTTTTTGTCTCGTTTGTGTATGTAATCCTTGAAAAAGGCCTATGCTGAAATATCGGATGTTGTATGTTTTTCATTTATACATTCTCATCTTGCTCTCATACTTTCTATTCGTTTTTTTTTCACTTTACTCACTCCCTCTGCCACCTTGTAAAACTGCACCATACACCTCTATCTACCTTTATTATTAGAACCAGTTTTACTGCAGTCGCCATCCCTTTTATCTGTACAGTTTGTAGAAATATTAGTATGCTCCATTTTGAGTCTGTCAACCTGTGGTCCCAGATCACCTCCCCTGGAAAATTCCCCACAGGTTGAGAACCCCTGAATCTAGGGGATGAAAATGACAGCATTGAAGTGATAACATTTATCAGGGGCCAACAGACCAGTCCTGATCAAGACCCTCCAGGTTCTCCATGTAAACAAGTTGTCATGATGCTCATACATGGTCACTGTGGTAGTACTCAGTTCAGTTTGCTAGAGTGGTGAAGCTGAACAAGAGATGTCTTAGATCCACTGAAGGAATTCAGAAAGAAAGTCATTCTAGTTGACTACTCACATGATATAGTGCATGTGCTTTGAGATATTCATCAGTGTACCAGCTGTGAGAAGCATCTAGTTCATATTAACAGGTATATGTACCAATTTGATGAAATCTTTGTGGTACTGGAAAATGTAGCAACTTGATGAAATCTTTGCAGTACTGGAAAATGTTGCAATTTGATAAAATCTTTGTGGCACTGGAAAATGTAGCAATTTGATGAAATCTGTGTGGCACTGGAAAATGTAGCAATTTGATAAAATCTTTGCAGTACTGGAAAATGTAGCAGTTTGATAAAATCTTTGCAGCACTGGAAAATGTAGCAATTTGATAAAAATCTTTGTGGCACTGGAAAATGTAGCAATTTGATAAAATCTTTGCAGCACTGGAAAATGTAGCAATTTGATAAAATCTTTGTGGCACTGGAAAATGTAGCAATTTGATGAAATCTTTGTGGCACTGGAAGGGGGGGTGGGTGGGAGAAGAGAAGATAATTTAATTTACTCCAAGATTACATGAGAAACCTGTAGTACATTAACTCTATTTCTGCTGTGAGTTGTCTAAACAAAATATCTACATCTTTTTCTGTTCCTTGGTTTCTAGAAGTTACAAATTTTGAATTACTATATAAGCTAGCTGTAGTGCTTATTTCTTGTGTATTTATTATAAATATTTAGCATGGTCCTGGGTTTTTAAAAAAAAAATTTAGTAGTGAAAAGATAGTTCTATATTAGACATCACACCAGTCAGTACTGAAGCATAGAATTATCGTATATCCTGGCTGTAGATGCTGTGTCATGGCACCACAGGGAAGCTTTTATTTGTGTCCTGAGTAGAGTGGTATATAATTAATGTGAAGGTTTTTTTTTCTCAGCTCATGTATATGTCTTGATGGTGATGCATGTTAGGAGAAATGTTCAGCCGTATAAAAGTATAGAAAAATAGAAGAAAGACAATTTTTATTCTCTCGTTCCCTGAGTCTCTCTCTCTGAACGTAAAGTGCCCGAGGTGCATGGGGCTTCCGCAAGGGTTGTTCCCTGAGTAGCATATATAAATTTTGAAACAGGTTTTGTTGAAATAAAAATTTAAGAGTAGCATAAAAAGCTAAAAGTGTTTTACAGGAAACACATGGCAGATGTCTTTATTATGGAACTGTTTTTATGGTCGTGAGTGCTGTTACTGAAGAAGGCTAATTAATTTTTGTGGTATGTGGAGGTGGTTATAAAATTTTGAATTATTTGTACGAAATTTAGCAAAGAAAATTAAATAAATTTCCACATTAATGAGTGGTTTGCTAAGAAGTAGATATACAACATGGCAATGGAAAGTTCCCGGATTGTACTTGCTGTGACTGTACCGTTCTTCATTTTGCATGAAACGTCGAAGGTCTTTACTACCAAGCCCACTGATTATTATGCTGTCAATACATATTCAGATTGTACACTCAGCCTTATGAACTTGTGTTAGGACTGCTCTTCAGTCATTATGATGGCTGGCAAAGTTAAGTGATATGTGTGTATATCAAATTTTGCATGGAGTTCAAAAAATCAATTACTGAGACTATTGAAATGCTTCTTCAGGCTTTTGGTGAAATTTCTTCAAGCTGAATAGAGGTTTTTAAGTGACACATGCTTCAAGACCAGTCAAGTGTCTGTTCAAGACACCAGAAAATGTGGAAACCATTTGTGAGCTCATCCATGAGGACTTTTGTGAACAATTCATTATATCTCTTACATGGCTGGAATCAGTTATGGAATTTACCAGGAAATTCTGATGGAAAATCAGAGCATGTGTTGCATTTGCTGCCAAGTTTGTCCCCCAGCTTTTGACACTCAATCAGAACCACCACGTGCCTAAAGTTTTGTGAGATGGCTAACAGTAACCTAGTATACATTCCTAGAATCATCATGGGTGATGCAATCTGGTTTTATGACTACAATCTGGATACAAAACAGCAGTCATTGCAGTGCAATCACCAAGACTGTTGGTTGAACTTGTCAGCCATCATAATGATCACTGAACAGGTCTAGCACAAGGTCATAAAATCATGTGTACAAACCGAACACATGTAGATTGTGGCAGACTGACTTGGCAGCCTTAGGAGTAATGACCATCAGTGCTCTGTATGTATTTGTTGAATGGTACAGCCAAAGATGGAAACTTTCTGATCCCACCTCACTTGTAATAAAACTGACTTAAAGTATTAACGTTCGTTACCATACATCAGATATTGAGGTTATCGTTTATTGTTTCTGGTGAGTTTGTGAAATATTTTATTTCAAGGCTAGATGATACTTTAACTCTTTTGTGTACTTCTGTCAGTGGTGATGAGCTTCTCTTGACTGAGCTGCTTTTCAATGGTGTCTTCAATGATCTGAGCCCACAGCAGGCCTGCGCGCTCATCAGCTGCTTTGTGTTTCAAGAGAAAGCCTCAGAGATGCCAAAACTGACAGAAGAGCTTTCAGGTCCACTCCGGATCATGCAGGTCAGCAACAGATATCTGAGCTCTGATCAGTACTTTTTTTTCTTATTTTGTACACATTTTTTAAAAGACATCCTTGTGTTTTTTAAATTTAAAAAAAATTTAAATGCATTTGATGGAGTTCCCAGAATACAAACATACCAACAAGTTACCAGAATACAAACATATCAACAAGATCCCAGAATACACATATCAACAAATTCCCAGAATACAAACATATCAACAAGTTCCCAGACATATCAAAAAGTTCCCAGGATACAGACATATCAACAAGTGCCACAGATCATAGCAGATCAAGACTGTCCCATCTGTAGATGATGCTGCTGTAATGTCTTGTCTGTGAGCAATGCATGTGAAATGTCCCACATGTAAGTAATGTTCCTGGATATGTCCTACATGTAGATGGTGCTCCTGGATATGTCCTACATCTAGATGGTGTTCCTGGATATGTCCTGCATCTAGATGGTGCTCTTAGATATGTCTTACATATAGATGGTGCTCCTGGGTATATATCTTACATCTGGGTGATGTTCCTGGATACATCCCACATGTAAATGATGTTCCTGGATATGTCCCACATCTAGGTGATGTTTCTATAAGTGTCTTACATTTAAATGATACTTCTGGATTCCTGGGAATGTCCAACATCCAAGTGATTCTTCTGTAAGGTGACACATGATCTCTTTTGACTATTATGGATAATATTTGGTAGTCCAAGTTAAGAAGTATATAGTTTTCATCAAACAGGACACAGCTCGACGGATTGCTAGGATCAGCCGAGAAGCCAAGCTGGATCTGGATGAGGAAACTTATGTGGATTCCTTCAGACCACATCTTATGGATGTGGTCAATGCTTGGTGTAATGGTTCAAGCTTTGCTCAGATCTGCAAAATGACAGATGTCTTTGAAGGTGGGTGTTTTTTGTCATCATTGGATTTTATTATTTAATTAAAAATTTTTGACAACAAACAATTTTGGAAAAGAAAGTTTTAAAAAATCATCTTAAAGCTATTATTTTAACCCTTTTCATCCTGGATGATTGCATTTGTCCAAAGACCTGAAATGTGGGATCTTGGCTGTACCGAATCAGAATAAATCTGTCTGAATTGATTAATAATAAACCGTTATGCTCTTTCAAAAAGAGCAAACTAGATTTTTCTCCCATCTCTGTGCTGTGAGTGTCAAACATGGATGCTAACAGCTAAAAATAAAAGGAAAATCATCATGACAGAAATAAGATATTTGAGGAGAATATTAACTGTAACATTAACAAACAGAATCAGAAATGACATCATCACTACATCCAAAAACAACAAGTCAAATGGTGTGGCTACTTTGCATGACTATTGCAGTATAGCACAGAAACACATTCATTCTAAGAATTTTAGGAAATAGAGGAGGAGGCCACTCATGAAAGAGTTGGAAGGAGGAAATTTCAGAAACCATAAATATCCTGTTATATGAAGCAAATCTCCAAGCCCTATCAAGACACCTATTTGTCCCATTCACACTGAAAAGTATACGTAGAAAATGACAAAGCACAGGAGATTAAAATAGCTTTTCTTGGTATTTTTTTTTGGTAACTAATGAATTAACTGTGACTGTTTGACTTTGATCACATTATTTGACAGATTTTTTGGCTTATTTGAAATATTTTAACTAGCAAGTTTGAAATATTTTGTCAGAAATAAATAACATATTACCACTGTCTTCTAGGCAGCATTATCCGTGCTATGAGACGACTAGAGGAGACTTTGAGGCAGATGGTACAGGCAGCCAAAGCTATTGGCAACACAGAACTAGAGAACAAGTTTTCTGAGGGTATGTTCACTGTTTTGAGGTTTCTGAGTGATGTAGTTGAAAGCTTGCCACCGTCAGCATGACCTATAATTAATGACAGAAAAGGATGAGAAGAGTCAAAGCAGAGAAAAGGATGAGAAGAGTCACAGCAGAGAAAAGGATGAGAAGAGTCACAGCAGAGAAAAGGATGAGAAGAGTCAAAACAGAGAAAAAGATGAGAAGAGTCACAGCAGAGAAAAGGATGAGAAGAGTCAAAGCAGAGAAAAGGATGAGAAGAGTCAAAGCAGAGAAAAAGATGAGAAGAGTCAAAGCAGAGAAGAGGATGAGAAGAGTCAAAGCAGAGAAGAGGATGAGAAGAGTCAAAGCAGAGAAAAAGATGAGAAGAGTCAAAGCAGAGAAGAGGATGAGAAGAGTCAAAGCAGAGAAAAGGATGAAAAGAGTCAAAGCAGAGAAAAGGATGAGAAGAGTCAAAGCAGAGAAAAGGATGAGAAGAGTCAAAGCAGAGAAAAGGATGAGAAAAGTCAAAGCAGTTTTTAATGTGTGGTATTTTCTAATCAAATAACATTCATGGCACATGAACATTTTTTGTTGTCAAATATCACAAGTATAGTATTTTACCAAGAAATGATGTGATGCCTATTTGCAGCATGTACAGCGCTTCAAGGCTGTGAGCTCCTAACTGCAAAAACAAACTCTGTGAATAGTTTTATTTTTTATATTTTTAAAAGCTGTTGAAGCAGCTAATGATAAGCTAAAAACTGAAGGGGGCAAATTCATTCTTAGGATATGTAATTTTTCCATTAGTGGAAGACCATCAGACTTGCCTAATATTCTGTAAAACTAAAATCATAGATTATTAAATGCAGTTGTGGTGTGTGGAGAAAGTTTTGTGTAACCTTACAACGCAGGTAACGCCAGTGAAAAAAAGGTGGTTAGAAATTTTTTTTTTTTTTCTGGGAAAAAACATTTAGAGGCTTTAACAACTGGGAACAACTTTGTTGAGAACATACTTATCTTAAAATAGTCTCTGTGAGACAGGGAACATAGATCTGTTTGCTTAAAAACTCTGACTTACTTCTGTACCCCAGAGAAACCTGTAGCAATCAACACTAGTTGTAATTGTTATTTTTGTAAAATGTAATATCAGGTTGGTGGACGGATGGGGACATGGAGATCGCCGGTAGGGATGAGGAAAATCTGGTGTGAAACCAATGATTCCAGGACGTGAGAAGCCTATGGGTCTTTACAACAATGGCTGTCAGAATAATGCAGACAAAACAGAGGCAGCAAACTATAGGTAGCTGGGAATGGATATCATTGAAACACTCATCGGGTTCCTCATCCCAGAGTCAGAGTGTCTCTGTGGAACTGTCTCAAAGCCATCTGGCCACCCTGTATTGCATGCTGGATCTGACATGTACAGCCACCAGAGGCTGGAAAACAAAGTTTTGGCCAGGCTGGCCTTCACCACTGTCTTCATGGCAGTCCAAGCAAGACCACAGTCTGTCCTAGGAAGGAAAGGTGCTGAAGTCGAAGGTACCTAGCCAAAAGGCACATCGCAAAAATCAGGGTACCAAGCATCATCGCCAGTGTGCATACGAAGTAGAAGAGGAGAAAAGACTTTATTTTTTAAGCAGAAAATATAATGAAAACTGAGAAGTGAAAAGAGTTTCTTTAAAGCAGAAAAGTCCTGCTTTAGTTAAGCTGTGATAAAATTGTTTTTAGTAGAACAGAGATGAGGTGTATGGTGCAGTTTTTGGTAGAACAGAGATGAGGTGTATGGTGCAGTTTTTGGTAGAACAGAGATGAGGTGTATGGTGCAGTTTTTAGTAGAACAGAGATGAGGTGTATGGTGCAGTTTTTAGTAGAACAGAGATGAGGTGTATGGTGCAGTTTTTAGTAGAACAGAGATGAGGTGTATGGTGCAGTTTTTAGTAGAACAGAGATGAGGTGTATGGTGCAGTTTTTAGTAGAACAGAGATGAGGTGTATGGTGTAGTTTTGAAAGGAAAAAGAAAAGGATAGAAGGAGGAAAAAGAAATGGTTATGAAAAATAACACAGCTCAATATTTCTACAAAAACACCTTTATCAAAGACGGTTGAGAAAGGAAATCAGATGTAGGCATTTTTGCTGAAATATTAAATTGTTGTTTTTGAGAACTATTTCACTTTCTGCATTTTTTGAAAAACTACGTCAGACGTATCCACGTAACTCTTTTCTGCTTTAGTTCATTATCTTCTAGTTTGTGGGTGAGGGCATATGATATAAGGCATATGATAAATACAGCATAACAAATATGTAATTTTTCCATTAGTGGAAGACCATCAGACTTGCCTATATTCTGTAAAACTAAAATCATAGATTATTGTGGTGTGTGGAGAAAGTTTTGTGTAACCTTACAACGCAGGTAACGCCAGTGAAAAAAAGGTGGTTAGAAATTTTTTTTTTTTTTTCTGGGAAAAAACATTTAGAGGCTTTAACAACTGGGAACAACTTTGTTGAGAACATACTTATCTTAAAATAGTCTCTGTGAGACAGGGAACATAGATCTGTTTGCTTAAAAACTCTGACTTACTTCTGTACCCCAGAGAAACCTGTAGCAATCAACACTAGTTGTAATTGTTATTTTTGTAAAATGTAATATCAGGTTGGTGGACGGATGGGGACATGGAGATCGCCGGTAGGGATGAGGAAAATCTGGTGTGAAACCAATGATTCCAGGACGTGAGAAGCCTATGGGTCTTTACAACAATGGCTGTCAGAATAATGCAGACAAAACAGAGGCAGCAAACTATAGGTAGCTGGGAATGGATATCATTGAAACACTCATCGGGTTCCTCATCCCAGAGTCAGAGTGTCTCTGTGGAACTGTCTCAAAGCCATCTGGCCACCCTGTATTGCATGCTGGATCTGACATGTACAGCCACCAGAGGCTGGAAAACAAAGTTTTGGCCAGGCTGGCCTTCACCACTGTCTTCATGGCAGTCCAAGCAAGACCACAGTCTGTCCTAGGAAGGAAAGGTGCTGAAGTCGAAGGTACCTAGCCAAAAGGCACATCGCAAAAATCAGGGTACCAAGCATCATCGCCAGTGTGCATACGAAGTAGAAGAGGAGAAAAGACTTTATTTTTTAAGCAGAAAATATAATGAAAACTGAGAAGTGAAAAGAGTTTCTTTAAAGCAGAAAAGTCCTGCTTTAGTTAAGCTGTGATAAAATTGTTTTTAGTAGAACAGAGATGAGGTGTATGGTGCAGTTTTTGGTAGAACAGAGATGAGGTGTATGGTGCAGTTTTTAGTAGAACAGAGATGAGGTGTATGGTGCAGTTTTTAGTAGAACAGAGATGAGGTGTATGGTGCAGTTTTTAGTAGAACAGAGATGAGGTGTATGGTGTAGTTTTTTAGTAGAACAGAGATGAGGTGTATGGTGCAGTTTTTAGTAGAACAGAGATGAGGTGTATGGTGTAGTTTTGAAAGGAAAAAGAAAAGGATAGAAGGAGGAAAAAGAAATGGTTATGAAAAATAACACAGCTCAATATTTCTACAAAAACACCTTTATCAAAGACGGTTGAGAAAGGAAATCAGATGTAGGCATTTTTGCTGAAATATTAAATTGTTGTTTTTGAGAACTATTTCACTTTCTGCATTTTTTGAAAAACTACGTCAGACGTATCCACGTAACTCTTTTCTGCTTTAGTTCATTATCTTCTAGTTTGTGGGTGAGGGCATATGATATAAGGCATATGATAAATACAGCATAACAAATTTGTGATTGTCATATGTCAAGGACGTTTGCTGTACATTTCCCTGTCATATCCCACTAATATTTGCTGTACATTTCCCTGTCATATCCCACTAATGTTTGCTGTACATTTCCCTGTCATATCCCACTAATATTTGCTGTAAATTTCCCTGTCATATCCCACTAATGTATGCTGTACATTTCCCTGTCATATCCCACTGTTTGCTGTACATTTCCCTGTCATATCCCACTAATGTTTGCTGTACATTTCCCTGTCATATCCCACTATGCTGTAAATTTCCCTGTCATATCCCACTATGCTGTAAATTTCCCTGTCATATCCCACTGTTTGCTGTACATTTCCCTGTCATATCCCACTAATGTTTGCTGTACATTTCCCTGTCATATCCCACTAATGTTTGCTGTACATTTCCCTGTCATATCCCACTATGCTGTAAATTTCCCTGTCATATCCCATGTTTGCTGTACATTTCCCTGTCATATCTCACTAATGTTTGCTGTAAATTTCCCTGTCATATCTCACGAGGATGAGAAGAGTCAAAGCAGAGAAAAGGATGAGAAGAGTCAAAGCAGAGAAAAGGATGAGAAGAGTCAAAGCAGAGAAAAGGATGAGAAGAGTCAAAGCAGAGAAAAGGATGAGAAGAGTCAAAGCAGAGAAAAGGATGAGAAAAGTCAAAGCAGTTTTTAATGTGTGGTATTTTCTAATCAAATAACATTCATGGCACATGAACATTTTTTGTTGTCAAATATCACAAGTATAGTATTTTACCAAGAAATGATGTGATGCTTATTTGCAGCATGTACAGCGCTTCAAGGCTGTGAGCTCCTAACTGCAAAAACAAACTCTGTGAATAGTTTTATTTTTTATATTTTTAAAAGCTGTTGAAGCAGCTAATGATAAGCTAAAAACTGAAGGGGGCAAATTCATTCTTAGGATATGTAATTTTTCCATTAGTGGAAGACCATCAGACTTGCCTAATATTCTGTAAAACTAAAATCATAGATTATTGTGGTGTGTGGAGAAAGTTTTGTGTAACCTTACAACGCAGGTAACGCCATTGAAAAAAAGGTGGTTAGAAATTTTTTTTTTTTTTTCTGGGAAAAAACATTTAGAGGCTTTAACAACTGGGAACAACTTTGTTGAGAACATACTTATCTTAATATAGTCTCTGTGAGACAGGGAACATAGATCTGTTTGCTTAAAAACTCTGACTTACTTCTGTACCCCAGAGAAACCTGTAGCAATCAACACTAGTTGTAGTTGTTATTTTTGTAAAATGTAATATCAGGTTGGTGGACGGATGGGGACATGGAGATCACCGGCAGGGATGAGGAAAATCTGGTGTGAAACCAATGATTCCAGGACGTGACAAGCCTATGGGTCTTTACAACAATGGCTGTCAGAATAATGCAGACAAAACAGAGGCAGCAAACTATAGGTAGCTGGGAATGGATATCATTGAAACACTCATCGGGTTCCTCATCCCAGAGTCAGAGTGTCTCTGTGGAACTGTCTCAAAGCCATCTGGCCACCCTGTATTGCATGCTGGATCTGACATGTACAGCCACCAGAGGCTGGAAAACAAAGTTTTGGCCAGGCTGGCCTTCACCACTGTCTTCATGGCAGTCCAAGCAAGACCACAGTCTGTCCTAGGAAGGAAAGGTGCTGAAGTCAAAGGTACCTAGCCAAAAGGCACATCGCAAAAATCAGGGTACCAAGCATCATCGCCAGTGTGCATACGAAGTAGAAGAAGAGAAGAGGCTTTATTTTTTAAGCAGAAAATATAATGAAAACTGAGAAGTGAAAAGAGTTTCTTTAAAGCAGAAAAGTCCTGCTTTAGTTAAGCTGTGATAAAATTGTTTTTAGTAGAACAGAGATGAGGTGTATGGTGCAGTTTTTGGTAGAACAGAGATGAGGTGTATGGTGCAGTTTTTAGTAGAACAGAGATGAGGTGTATGGTGCAGTTTTTAGTAGAACAGAGATGAGGTGTATGGTGCAGTTTTTTAGTAGAACAGAGATGAGGTGTATGGTGTAGTTTTTTAGTAGAACAGAGATGAGGTGTATGGTGTAGTTTTTTAGTAGAACAGAGATGAGGTGTATGGTGTAGTTTTTTAGTAGAACAGAGATGAGGTGTATGGTGTAGTTTTTTAGTAGAACAGAGATGAGGTGTATGGTGTAGTTTTTTAGTAGAACAGAGATGAGGTGTATGGTGTAGTTTTGAAAGGAAAAAGAAAAGGATAGAAGGAGGAAAAAGAAATGGTTATGAAAAATAACACAGCTCAATATTTCTACAAAAACACCTTTATCAAAGACGGTTGAGAAAGGAAGTCAGATGTAGGCATTTTTGCTGAAATATTACATTGTTGTTTTTGAGAACTATTTCACTTTCTGCATTTTTTGAAAAACTACGTCAGACGTATCCACGTAACTCTTTTCTACTTTAGTTCATTATCTTCTAGTTTGTGGGTGAGGGCATATGATATAAGGCATATGATAAATACAGCATAACAAATTTGTGATTGTCATATGTCAAGGATGTTTGCTGTACATTTCCCTGTCATATCCCACTAATGTTTGCTGTACATTTCCCTGTCATATCCCACTAATGTTTGCTGTACATTTCCCTGTCATATCCCACTAATGTTTGCTGTACATTTCCCTGTCATATCTCACTAATGTTTGCTGTACATTTCCCTGTCATATCCCACTAATATTTGCTGTACATTTCCCTGTCATATCTCACTAATATTTGCTGTACATTTCCCTGTCATATCTCACTAATATTTGCTGTACATTTCCCTGTCATATCTCACTAATATTTGCTGTACATTTCCCTGTCATATCTCACTAATATTTGCTGTACATTTCCCTGTCATATCTCACTAATATTTGCTGTACATTTCCCTGTCATATCCCACTAATATTTGCTGTACATTTCCCTGTCATATCCCACTAATATTTGCTGTACATTTCCCTGTCATATCCCACTAATATTTGCTGTACATTTCCCTGTCATATCCCACTAATATTTGCTGTACATTTCCCTGTCATATCCCACTAATATTTGCTGTACATTTCCCTGTCATATCCCACTAATATTTGCTGTACATTTCCCTGTCATATCCCACTAATGTTTGCTGTACATTTCCCATCATATCTGCTACATCTAAAAATGTTAAATCCAAATAAAAATTCTTCTCCAATTCCAGGTATCCGCCAGATCAAGAGAGACATCGTGTTTGCTGCCAGTTTGTATTTGTGAACAACCATCTCAGAGCATCCTACCATTTTTGTATTACCAATTTGGTTTTGTTAACTCACATAATTTTTGAAATTGTGTACATGAACATGAGGAGGGTGGATATCAGAAATGACTTTTCTTTTGACATCTGTCATTTTACATTTAGAGTTGTTAGATTGGCTTAAAAATAAAAATGTGAAAAAAAGGGGGTTCTTGTGATAATAGTTCTTTCACTGAATTTTATGAGTTGCATTAATCCTTTCCTATCCTTTGTCAAAGATTTCTTAGACAAGTCCATTTTGACTTTCCAATCTAGGATCAGTTTCATTTGGATAGCTGGTCATTTCAGATATGAATTTTATTATTTGTTAAGGATAAAAAATTCATTATTAAAAGTTGTTTATCAGTTGCTTATCCATTTATTTCAGAACTTTCACTGTAACAATCAAAATACAAGGCAGTCATGGAGTGACATATGAAACAAAAAATGAAATCTGTATGTCCCATGGCATTTGCATGTCATAGGGGTGTGAAATGTTAGTGCCTTCACATTTCTAAGCCACGACAGCACCTGAGGCAGGGATATCAGCACATGTCCTTGCTGCCTTTGTTTTCCTAGGGAAATCCTAGGTACCCATTTTGTTGTTGTTGAGGCTGGGTTGACCCCAGTGTTGGTTGGTCTGAAAAAGATTCCATGAGAGTACCAAATTAACCCAGGGACCTTTTGATTAGCAGATGAGTACATATAGAACAAAACAGGCAAAGTAAGTTATAAATAAATTGGAATTTTTATGAAATCTTCACTTTTTGACAAATGGATAAGGAAAGGTTAAGTTTGACATCCTGATTTAGCATTTATTGTGAACATTTTACAGAACACGTTGTGTTTCGAGTTTTACTTCGCTTTTTGATGAGGTTATATTTATATAATTTGCTAGCCTGTGAGTTATTCTCAGATTTATTGTTTCCTTATTCACTTTCAGTTTGTCACTGAAACTGCTGACAGAAGGCAGGTATTTACTTTTATCATTAGTAACTGTTAGTAAACTGAGGTCCAGGCAAGATAAGCTGAGTTTGTACAAACTACTTCATGTCCGTATGCACATCATTTAATGTGTGGGTGCACAAAACTGAAGTCCCTGTCAGTTTTTATTGATTGTTTTAAGCTGAATTTAGCACAGCCATGCTGAACATGTTTTGGAGGTGCTTGAATTTATTTTATTTTGTGATTAAAGACAAAATGCAAAATATAAACTGTGTTGATTTTATGATACCCCTGTAACTGGGACATTATGGTGTGTGTATTTTTGTCTGTGCACAAAAGCACGTGGTATTGCTACAGAAGCTTAATGGGGAAGTATAGTGGTAGGATATTTTAAACACGGTACAAGAGAACTTTGTTTTATCTCATCAAATGCCTTCAGCAGAAAACAGTGTAACTGCTAAAAATATAAGTTGTTTGACAGTAGCTTTCACTATGTATCACAGAGTAAATGAACGAACATAACTTTGTTTTCAAAGTGTTAAGAATTGGGCACACTGGTCCATCAAACATTCTGCCCTTCATTATACAGCTTTCACTCAGTCACAGTCATTCAGCTTTTGTTAATGAGCATAATAAGTATGAAGAAACAATGAAATGATTACATAAATAAATAACACACTATCTCCTATCCATACATAACTAAATAACACACTATCTCCTATCCATACACTCCACAGTCTGTTTTATGTAACTTAAGTCCATTTTGACTTTCCAATCTAGGATCAGTTTCATTTGGATAGCTGGTCATTTCAGATATGAATTTTATTATTTGTTAAGGATAAAAAATTCATTATTAAAAGTTGTTTATCAGTTGCTTATCCATTTATTTCAGAACTTTCACTGTAACAATCAAAATACAAGGCAGTCATGGAGTGACATATGAAACAAAAAATGAAATCTGTATGTCCCATGGCATTTGCATGTCATAGGGGTGTGAAATGTTAGTGCCTTCACATTTCTAAGCCACGACAGCACCTGAGGCAGGGATATCAGCACATGTCCTTGCTGCCTTTGTTTTCCTAGGGAAATCCTAGGTACCCATTTTGTTGTTGTTGAGGCTGGGTTGACCCCAGTGTTGGTTGGTCTGAAAAAGATTCCATGAGAGTACCAAATTAACCCAGGGACCTTTTGATTAGCAGATGAGTACATATAGAACAAAACAGGCAAAGTAAGTTATAAATAAATTGGAATTTTTATGAAATCTTCACTTTTTGACAAATGGATAAGGAAAGGTTAAGTTTGACATCCTGATTTAGCATTTATTGTGAACATTTTACAGAACACGTTGTGTTTCGAGTTTTACTTCGCTTTTTGATGAGGTTATATTTATATAATTTGCTAGCCTGTGAGTTATTCTCAGATTTATTGTTTCCTTTATTCACTTTCAGTTTGTCACTGAAACTGCTGACAGAAGGCAGGTATTTACTTTTATCATTAGTAACTGTTAGTAAACTGAGGTCCAGGCAAGATAAGCTGAGTTTGTACAAACTACTTCATGTCCGTATGCACATCATTTAATGTGTGGGTGCACAAAACTGAAGTCCCTGTCAGTTTTTATTGATTGTTTTAAGCTGAATTTAGCACAGCCATGCTGAACATGTTTTGGAGGTGCTTGAATTTATTTTATTTTGTGATTAAAGACAAAATGCAAAATATAAACTGTGTTGATTTTATGATACCCCTGTAACTGGGACATTATGGTGTGTGTATTTTTGTCTGTGCACAAAAGCACGTGGTATTGCTACAGAAGCTTAATGGGGAAGTATAGTGGTAGGATATTTTAAACACGGTACAAGAGAACTTTGTTTTATCTCATCAAATGCCTTCAGCAGAAAACAGTGTAACTGCTAAAAATATAAGTTGTTTGACAGTAGCTTTCACTATGTATCACAGAGTAAATGAACGAACATAACTTTGTTTTCAAAGTGTTAAGAATTGGGCACACTGGTCCATCAAACATTCTGCCCTTCATTATACAGCTTTCACTCAGTCACAGTCATTCAGCTTTTGTTAATGAGCATAATAAGTATGAAGAAACAATGAAATGATTACATAAATAAATAACACACTATCTCCTATCCATACATAACTAAATAACACACTATCTCCTATCCATACACTCCACAGTCTGTTTTATGTAACTTAAGTCCATTTTGACTTTCCAATCTAGGATCAGTTTCATTTGGATAGCTGGTCATTTCAGATATGAATTTTATTATTTGTTAAGGATAAAAAATTCATTATTAAAAGTTGTTTATCAGTTGCTTATCCATTTATTTCAGAACTTTCACTGTAACAATCAAAATACAAGGCAGTCATGGAGTGACATATGAAACAAAAAATGAAATCTGTATGTCCCATGGCATTTGCATGTCATAGGGGTGTGAAATGTTAGTGCCTTCACATTTCTAAACCACGACAGCACCTGAGGCAGGGATATCAGCACATGTCCTTGCTGCCTTTGTTTTCCTAGGGAAATCCTAGGTACCCATTTTGTTGTTGTTGAGGCTGGGTTGACCCCAGTGTTGGTTGGTCTGAAAAAGATTCCATGAGAGTACCAAATTAACCCAGGGACCTTTTGATTAGCAGATGAGTACATATAGAACAAAACAGGCAAAGTAAGTTATAAATAAATTGGAATTTTTATGAAATCTTCACTTTTTGACAAATGGATAAGGAAAGGTTAAGTTTGACATCCTGATTTAGCATTTATTGTGAACATTTTACAGAACACGTTGTGTTTCGAGCTTTACTTCGCTTTTTGATGATGTTATATTTATATAATTTGCTAGCCTGTGAGTTATTCTCAGATTTATTGTTTCCTTTATTCACTTTCAGTTTGTCACTGAAACTGCTGACAGAAGGCAGGTATTTACTTTTATCATTAGTAACTGTTAGTAAACTGAGGTCCAGGCAAGATAAGCTGAGTTTGTACAAACTACTTCATGTCCGTATGCACATCATTTAATGTGTGGGTGCACAAAACTGAAGTCCCTGTCAGTTTTTATTGATTGTTTTAAGCTGAATTTAGCACAGCCATACTGAACATGTTTTGGAGGTGCTTGAATTTATTTTATTTTGTGATTAAAGACAAAATGCAAAATATAAACTGTGTTGATTTTATGATACCCCTGTAACTGGGACATTATGGTGTGTGTATTTTTGTCTGTGCACAAAAGCACGTGGGATTGCTACAAAAGCTTAATGGGGAAGTATAGTGGTAGGATATTTTAAACACGGTACAAGAGAACTTTGTTTTATCTCATCGAATGCCTTCAGCAGAAAACAGTGTAACTGCTGAAAATATAAGTTGTTTGACAGTAGCTTTCACTATGTATCACAGAGTAAACGAACAAGCATAACTTTATTTTCAAAGGGGGGCATACTGGCCCGTCAAACATTCTGCCCTTCATCATACAGCTTTCACTCAGTCACAGTCATTCAGCTTTTGTTAATGAGCATAATAAGTATGAAGAAACAATGAAATGATTACATAAATAAATAACACACTATCTCCTATCCATACACTCCACAGTCTGTTTTATGTAACTTAATTACATTCTCACATTCATTCAAAACTAACAAATTTATAGAAATACAAGTAGGAGATTGACAATTTTTTTTTTTTTTTGCACTATTGCTGATACTTACAGCATGGTGAAGTGAGCACAGGTTAAAAACAAAAACATCACGTATCACATGATTTTCAGAAGTAATTGTCATTTCTGTATCATTTTTTTGGTCAGGTAGTTAGACTTTGAAAAAAAGAAGGTAGGATCAGCTTAATGGAGTAGAAGTTGTAATGTTTCAGTTTACATCTTAACTGTACAGAAGACAACATACAGAATGAAAAAGTAGAAGAAAAGGAAATACTAAATTAACATGATGATGTAACACACAAGAAAGGAGAAAAAAACATCTTGTAATTTGTATGAATCTTCATCTGAGAGGTTGTGTTAAAAAAGGTTTTACTCTTGGTAGTGGCTGTGTTGTAGGGAGAATAATAAGATTTAACAGTTAAAATAATATATATATATATATATATTTTAATTGGTTGCAGAGGGTAACAAAAGTGAGAGCAGAGAGTAACAAAAGTGAGAGCAGAGAGTAACAAAAGTGAGAGCAGAGAATGACAAAAAGTGAGAGCAGAGAGTAACAAAAGTGAGAGCAGAGAATGACAAAAAGTGAGAGCAGAGGGTAACAAAAGTGAGAGCAGAGGGTAACAAAAGTGAGAGCAGAGAGTAACAAAAGTGAGAGCAGAGAGTAACAAAAGTGAGAGCAGAGAGTAACACAAGTGAGAGCAGAGAGTAACAAAAGTGAGAGCAGAGGGTAACAAAAGTGAGAGCAGAGAGTAACAAAAGTGAGAGCAGAGAGTAACACAAGTGAGAGCAGAGAGTAACAAAAGTGAGAGCAGAGAGTAACAAAAGTAAGAGCAGACACAGAGAAAAAAAAGGAAATTTTAAAAGTTAATAAATAATAGAAAATATCGTATTATCATCTTATATGCTACATTTGGTTTATTAAACAACGTACTCCATGGATACTCAAAACACAGCTTTATCAGGTGAGAAATAACTTTTAATGGTCTGAAATTAACATAAGCATAGGATATTGCAGACTTTCTTTCCATCTGGCTGTGGGATGAAGATCTTAGCATGGTGCACAAACTCTGCAGAATAAATACAAGCAGTGGGGAATGAACCAATAACCTTCAATCTGAGAAACATAAATGAGGGTGGATATTACATTTGAATTGAATAGTCTTAACTTGGTTTTTGTGCTTATAACTTTTGAATTCCATATGTTCTCAAGATTCTTGAAGATTGATGCTGCTTTTGCAATTCTGATCCTAACTTCCTTTCTAGTGTCACCATCCTGGTCTATGTAGCTGCCAAGGTATGCAAATTGATTGACTTCTTCAATATCTGTCCCTTCTATGTGTATTTTTCCATTTTGATTGATGGGAATTTTCATTATTTTTGTTTTGTCCTTGTTAATTTCAAGTCCTATTTTGCTAGCCAGTGAAGATAGGCTATCTGTTTTTTCTTGCATGGAATTCACATTATTACTGATAAGAGTTATGTCATCAGCAAAATCAAGATCTTCTAGTTGGGTCCCATGTACCCAGTCAATACCTGTGTTACCTGTGCAGCATTTTTTCATTATGAAGTCTATTGTAATCCCAAAAAGTAAAGGAGACAGTATACATCCTTGTTTCACGCCTGTTTCAATCTGGAACCATTCACTCATCCCTTCTTCTGTCTTGACTGCACAACCATATCCATTGTATAAGTCCTTAATGATGTTGACAATTTTAGATGGTATTCCATATAGACATAAAATTCTCCATAATGAATCTCTGTGTATGCTATCAAATGCCTTCTTAAAATCTATGAAATTCAGTATTAATGGTTTCTGCTTTTCAATATGTTCTTCAAGTATTATTCTGAGAGTAAAGATCTGGTCGAGACAGCTTCTCCCTTTTCGAAATCCTGCTTGTTCTTCTCTCATTGCAGTATCCACTATATCTTTGAGTCTATTCAAAATGACCTTGCAAAATACTTTTGACACAACTGATATTAAGGTTACTCCTCTCCAGTTGTTACAGTCACAAAGGTTGCCCTTTTTTGGTATTTTCACAATGATTCCCTTCTTCCAATTAGAAGGGACCTTTTCTTCTTTCCAAATTAACATAAGCATAGGATATTGCAGACTTTCTTTTCGTCTGGCTGTGGGATGAAGATCTTAGCATGGTGCACAAATGCTGCAGAGTAAATAGAAACGGTGAGGAATGAACCAATAACCTTCAATCTGAGAAACATAAAAGATATCGATTAAGCTATTCCTGCTGTGAAGAGAAACCCGCTTTGTATTATAACGTTTGGGAGCAACAGCAGCAGCAGCAAGACATCTATTTTTCTGTTTGTTCAAGTGCAGAGAACTCTCCTTATGCTGAAAACAAAAACACAAAGCCATATCAATAACCAGATCTATAAACACAGTGGATGCATGCTACTGTTGATGAATCGTCAGAAGGAGGAACAGGATCCTTAATATTACTGCAGAATTCTGCAAAAATAGAGAAGTTGTTTGTTAATGGTGAAATGATAGTAAAATATAGGGCACAGCTTCAGTGGAGGACCACTAATGGAAGAGAATATAGGTTTTATATGTGACTGTAAATCATCTCATCAAACAATCCATGGTAACCTTCTGGTATAAATCATCTGTCCAAGATAACCTTCCTACTGTAAGTCATTACTTCTAACTATGTGCTGCAAAGATGCTGTCAGTTTTTGCAATTAGCAACCTATAGCTGACATGCAGGTGTCAGGTTTGCTTGTCACAACCCTGTCCCACCTCTTCATGGGTGCCCCCAGTAATAATCCTAGCATGGCTAACAGGGCAGTGATAGCCACAGTCCACGTGGTGGTGGAGTCTGCTGCAGAAGTATTGCACATCCCTCGCTTTTTAGCTGCATTCAGGGACTGAAGTGCAGTTACAGGGAGATTTGAGACAAGTCTAACCAAGCAATATAACCTTTCTGTATAATTATGTATCATCTGTTCAAACTATCCAAGATAACCTTCCCATGTAATTATATATCATCTGTTCAAACTATCCAAGTTAACCTTCCCATGTAATTATATATCATCTGTTCAAGCTATCCAAGATAACCTTCCTATGTAATTATATATCATCTGTTCAAGCTATCCAAGATAACCTTCCCATGTAATTATATATCATCTGTTCAAACTATCCAAGATAACCTTCCTTTGTTACTAAGTCATCTCTTCAAAACAACCACGGTTCCACAGAACCTTGTTACTGGCTAGGTTAGCATATGCTGGCACTAGAAAATGTAACTGCCCTCGCTGTGTTACCTGGCCTGTAGTCTGGGAAACGAAAATATGATCACCTTTCCCAAAACTATCCTCACTCTCCATGAAAGATTCATTTACAAGTCCAGCAATGTGATATATGCTATTGTATGCAAAAGATGCAGGGTAACTTATACTGATGAAACTGGCCTCAGATTAGGGGATCGCATGCAGAAACATCTGTATGATATCACCCAGCATGTTCGAAACCAGTCCTGAAACATTTCAATGGCCCCAACCACAGAGGCAAATCTGATTTTCTGATAACAGCCGTCAAACAATGTCACGCTGATGACAAAAGCCCACTAGCGTTTGAGAACCGCTACATTCAGGAATATGGGATCTCTGGAATCACATGGTTTGAATTCGTTATTCAGCTACACCTAACATTCTCCTTTTCCACAGTCATAATCCCTCCCCACTAAGTTCCACTCCCTTCTCACTTGTTACACATAGTTCAGAACCCCCGCACAGCATCACATCACAACCCCTCAACCCCAACTATAATCATCTATTTCACCTTCTCCTGGCTAGGTTGCCAGTGTATCACTCTCTTTCTCCCCTTCACGGTTTCCCGCCCACCATCCTCAGTTACGACCCACCGACCACACATCAAAAGTCTTCATATAAATATTCTCTACACTCCACCATGTGTATTTCTGAACACAGCATCGGACAAGCCACAGCTTCTTACAAGTTACAGCTAAGTGCTCTATTCATCTTATTTCATTTTTTTTCTTTACATAGCATTCATGTGACTTTATACTTTATCTGCTTTCTCTATTTCTTCATCCGGTGTGTTTTTGTATGATTAAGGCGCACGCTGAAACATCATAACTGTGTACCCGTTAATAAAGCTGTTCTGACTTTTTTCCTAGTTTTCCTAACACTTAACACAGTGACTCTAAAACTAGACAATAACACACTAGTTATAATCTACAAGTACTAAAACAATAAGGCACGAACACTAGAATGTTAATTCCAACAATAAAACGCCATTCACATTAACACTGGAAATCCAACGCTACCAACGTTACATCTTTCCCGTGCCTGGCTTGCATGGTAGTCACCAAGTTTTTCTGTTTCCGGCGAGCTTTTCAACATCATCTCTCATGAGACGGGTTGTTGTTTGCTCATCTGTCTTATCTCTGCATTGTTCTTGAATTCATTCCACTTTACACTGAGTATTTTCCTTAGGCATTTGTTTTCAAAGAGTCTAATTCGTTGTCTATTTCTTTAGTAGTTTTACAGCTTTCGTATGCATAAATGAGAGTAGATGTTACATCTGAATTGAATGATCTTAGCTTGGTTAATCTTTGAGTGCCATATGGTCTCAAGATTATTGAAGGTCAGTGCTGATTTTGCAATTCTAACTTTCTTTCTGGTGTCACAATCCTGATCAATGTAGTTGCCAAGGTATACAAATTGGTTGACTTCTTCGACATCTGTTTCTTCTACGTATATTTTCATTACGTATATGGGTTCAATCCCGGGACCGGAAAAAAAGCAACAACTCACAAGACCTCTGGGAGTCATGACCCAGAGGGACCCACCCCCCTTAGAGTGTCAGGAGTTTAAAGGGCCGAAACACTTGTCTGAAAAGGGGGGGGGGGGGTACTTCCTCTGATGATCTGAAGGAGTTGTGTTGTTGTTCTACGGTAGAGAGTTTCCTGCATATGCATGCATACTGTGACCATAGTGGTAGCAGTACAGCAGTTTTTATTCGGTATCTGAAGGCAGAAATGAAAGGGGACAGTTGACTTGAGATTCTTCTGAAATATACGCAAATAGTGACACTGGTATTGTCTGTTTGCTTGTAGACATTTGTGATGTAATGGGGGCACTGGTCTTGTCTGTTTACCTGAAGACAGTTGTGAAGTAATGGTGACACTGGTCTTGTATGTTTATTTTCACCGAAACTTCCATCACAACATTGTGAAACACCTTGCAGACACCTTCATCCTCATAACAAGTTTTTGATCATACTTGTCACGTATAACTTCTCACTTGAAACCACGTCATGTAACGATTTCTGATAGTAATATTAATTTTTTTAAAAATCGTATATAGTCAGTCCTAAGTGGTTTCTCACACCACCCCTCCCCCCCCCCCCCCCGGGACTAATGTCAAGTTTCTTTATCTCGGAGAGTTCGTAATAAACGAACTGCATCATGGGCTTTGCTAGCACCATTAAGTAAACACTCTGCACACGCCCAAGTGCTTTGATCTCATCCGTAACTATTTCACTCCTGAATTAACTTTCACGCTTTACCATAATACATTTTGATGACAAAATTTGGTAGAAAGAAGCTGGGAGGAATTTATGATTTAAAAATATAGGCTGGTTTAGAAATATGCTTCTTTTCATTTTTGGCGTTGTCGTTGTTGTAAATATTGCATCGATTCGTTTAGACATGCAAGATATATTAATCCCGTTAGTGTTGGTCTGTAGTGAAAGAGTTAATATTTATTATGGTGGGTCAGCGTACGACATCAGTTCTTTGTTAATCTCTTCTTGCAGCGGTCAGCCTCAGGTTATCGATATCCTTATCCATAAGCTGCTAGATACAGCTAAACCACAACTTACATGCAGGAAGAGACCTCGCATACAGACACATGGATATCAGCAACAATGGGGCTCTGGACACGGCGAGAAACCAAGAGCAACTTAATTTATATGTTTTCAAACTTTCTAGAGTGGCTGCTGAATTATAATTCTCTCTGCCGCCCCCTTTTCCATTATCCATACCTCCACCGCTGTCCCCTTCCCACCCCCGCTGTCCCTTTGCCATCACCGCCATCTAGGACCGTTTTATCGTGCCCAGGGGTCCTGTACCAACCACTGTGGGAAACACTGGCCTGGAATGATATTTGGTGACGGCCATGTTTATCTTCTTTGGTCCTCATATGGGGGGCAGTCTTGCCGGGATGTCATCTTTCCAGTGTTCGGATTTTAGAAAATGAATAAACTGCAAAGTATCAATGAATTCGACTGGGCTGTAGAATATCAACAAATGTGATTAGACTTTTAAGAAACTGATCGTTTTATTACGAATGCATCCGTAACCTGTGTCTTATTTACAGCTTCATTTGTGTGTTTTGTTTTAGTTAGATTTCAATTTTTGTGTGTTACTTACTTTCTGGTTATATCTAAAATGAGAATCTAATCATGAACCTACTTGAATAAATCATTATTTTCGCCAGGAATGATTTCATCAACAAGAAAAATATGTTCCTCCAGTGAAAGAACCAAAGTGAATAAACTGATTTAAACAATTCGCCCGTCGTGCGCTTCACAGGTTGCTTAACAACTGAATACATAAAGGCAGATTGAATACAGTGAATGTTACACAACAGCAGACTTTCACACACAAACATGCGCAGGTAGATGTGGCTAGATCGCGCAACCACTAAGATATCACCACGATGATAAATATTAATATCCTTCAAAAACAGTGGAACACAAAACTCTACTGAAATGATACCGACAAATAAACATTACTTAACTACATTTACATGTTTCATTAAAGATGGAATCAGTATCTATGATTTCTAGAAAATGAGAAAAATTCGGTGATATTCATGTGATTTACTGATTCATTAGTCGCAAATAACTTTCGGAAAACTAAAGACTTTCTCAAAAGCGCCGCGTTTACTTGCCCATATCAATTTCCGAGCATGCCTAATTAAGGGAGATAATTACTTTTCCAAGCAGGACATTTTAAATGTTTGAGAGAAATATGAATTATATCCCTTAGTCCAAAATTTATTTTTAAAAAAGTATGATTTAAAATGAAATTTATTATTTTCGGAAGATAAAGAATGGATTATGATAATATATTTTGGGCATACTACAAAAGCCACGGTAATTAGTAGCACCGCTCTCTTCTGTATCCCAGCACTAAAAAATGCAAGCATTTTACACACATGCGGTTCCTACATGGCACATCTATCTATCTATCTATCTATCTATCTATCTATCTATCTATCTATCTATCTATCTATCTATCTATCTATCTATCTATCTATCTATCTATCTATCTTGCCTTTGCATATCCCTCTTTTTGTCTCTTATTCTTCTACTTTCTGTTATTCTGTGCCGTTCTGCCTTTCTCATTCTGTCTCTACCATCTCCTCCACTCCACTCTCAGCCTTATGTACTAATAATTAATAAATAATAAGAGACTTCATATTTTAAACATTTATGTTGCTCAGTGTTAGTAATGTGATGGAGTGATAGAACCTTACCGTGCTTTAGGGAAATTATTTCATCATCATCATCATCATCATCATCATCATCATCATCGCCTTACACTCCCTTGAGAACATAGGCCACGAATAAAGCCTCTCCGGTCATCCCTGTTCTTGGAATTATTCTCTGCTTCCTTCCATGTGTATCCCTTGTCTCTGAGCACCGTCATAATTTCTCTTCTCCAATCAAGTCTAGGCCTTCCTCGTTTTCTTTTTCCTTGAGGATTCCATGTCAGTGCCTGTTTTTGATATGCTGGTGTCGGGTTTCCTCGGAGTGTGGCCAATCCACCTCCACTTCCTAGACATGATTTGTAGATTCATGTGTCCTGCCCTTTCCCAGACCTACTCGTTCCTGATCTTGTCCTGCCATTTAATGTTTAAAATCCTCTTCAAGCAGTAGTTCATGAATGTTTGTATCCTCTGTTGTACTGTCTTGGTCATAACTCATGTCTCTGAACCATATAGTAGGACTGTCTTTACGTTTGTATTGAAAAACCTAAGCTTGGTTCTTGTTTTGATGTTCTTAGATGACCAAATTTTGTTAAGATGGATAAATGCTGTCCTGGCCTTGGTTATTCTAGCTTTAACAATCTTTTCCGTTCCCCCGTATTTATCCACTATACTTCCTAAATATGTGAAATATTCTACCTCCTCAATTATTTAATACAAGTAAGATAATCACAATGCTCGAGGGGAGACAACTGATATATTGTTTCACGGTCACCGAGTAATATTGATTTTGTATAGCATTGCAATACATTTTTTCTCACTTTTAGGGACATTTTCTTATTCCTTAGGATCATCTCTCATAAAAAAGCTGTTTTTGCCTTACTTATTCATGATACAGAGAGATACAGAGAGAGACAGAGGGAAATGAGAGAGGTACAGAGAGAGACAGAGAGAAATGAGAGATAATGAGATACAGAGAGAAATGCAAGACAGATAGAGATACAGAGAAAGATACAGAGAGAAATGAGAGACAGAGAGAGACATAGAGATACAGAGAGAGAAATGAGAGACAATGAGATACAGAGAGAAATGAAAGACAGAGAGAGATACAGAGAGACAGAGAAATACAGCGAGAGATAAATTGAGAGAGAGAGAGAGAGACAGAGAGAAATGAGAGACAAAGTGAAAGACAGAGAGTGAGACAGAGAGAGATACAGAGAGAAATGAGAGACACAGAGAGAAAAAGACACAGAGAAAGAGAGTTCATTATAGTCAGACAAAGCAAAAAAATAGGTGCATACTTTACCAGGGAAAAAAGCCAGATCTATTGCTTATGTCAACGATAAGTACCAAGTATTTTTGTGACAGATCAGCTGTGATCTCAACGAGTTAAAACTATGGTTCTTAACATTTTACCTTGACCGTGGACCCACTTTTCGACCCGACAACAGCTGTGGATCCACTTTTACGCTCATCATTGTACTTAATTCTGTGACGTTTTTTTCATGTGTCTCTCCCGAGTCTGTATCTTTCCACCCTATCATTGTTCTCTCTCTCCTCATCTAAGTTGTGAATGAAGTTATATATATATATATATATATATATGAGGGGAAGTCACTAAGTAACTCGCAAATGCCTAGTACACAAAAAAAAAAACTGAATACGACAGTAATTTGAAAACTTTAAATTTTGGAACGTACATTATTCCCCTATTTCTCAACGTAATCGCCACCGACATTGATATAATTGTCCCATTGTGTAATCAGTGATGCAATACCCATGGCGTAAAAATCGGGAGTCCGATTTCTCAACCATTTTTTACTTCTGTTTCCACCTCTTTGTCACTCGAGAATCTTCTCCCGCCAAGGTGGTTTTTCAATGGACAAAACAGGCGAAAATCACTTGGAGCTAAGTCAATACTTATAGAGTGGATGTTCAAGAACTTCCCAACCCAACTGGCTAATTTTCTATTGGGTTAACCGAGCCGTATGTCTGGCATTGTCATGAAGGAGAAGCACACCTCTATTCAGCAGACCAGGACGTTTTCTTCGAATTGCATCCCCGTAGCATCGACAGTACGATACAGAATTCACGCTGTCGCTATACTTCTGGAGCTTGGTTAATAACACTCCTTGATAATCCCAGAACACTGTCAGCATAACCTTCCACGCAGAAGGAGTAATCTTGAATTTTTGTTACGTGTGTTTCCATTGCATTGAGGCACATTTTGATTCGGGTTGGTACTGGTGCACCCAAGATTGGTCTCCAGCAATAATCCTTTGGAGCATGTCTTCACTTTCATATGCGTAATTACAGAGATGCTGCAATGACAAACCAAATCGGTTCATCTTGTGTTCATCATTCAGATCTCTGGGTACCCAACGTGAGCAAACATTCCGAAAATTCAATTGCTCATGCATTATTCTGTAGGCTAAGCCATGTAAATATCCGATTGCACTTGCTACACTGTCTATCGTTACTCGTCTATCAGCTCTGATAATCTCATTCACACGTTGCACAGTCGCTTCTGTTGCAATCTGAACAGGACGGCCAAGTCGGACTTTGTCAACAATTTTGGTGCGTCCCTGAGAAAATTCTTTTACTCAGTTAGAAGGAACAATGTTTTAAATATAAACAGAAAACAACGAGGCTTTTGTACGGTAAAGTAAGAGAACAAATGTTGTAGAATTAGACCTAGAAAAAATCGTAGATAAGCACTTTAGTGAGACGTGAGAGAAAGAAAAATCACAAGAGAATTACCTGGGATTCGAACACGGACTCCAGTAGGACGAGCAGCCGTCTAACCACGAGAGAACAGCGTACTATCGACTTAGTCAACTAGCACCCCCCATCCAAAAAAGTGTTTTGTTGACATAGTCTTTAGTAACTGCTCAGTAGACATGAGGGATCGTGACACCCGGAAAGAAACGAGGTCGTGACACAGAAATTCCGTAGCTTAGATTCAGTCTCTCTAGCAGGTACCAACTTTTTAGACAAACATACACACGGTCTCCTGCCATGTCTGGTGCAAACTTAAACAACAATAACAAACGAACGAATACTCATTACATGAAGTTAGCTTCAGGTATAATTATAGACCGCTTTACGTGATAAACATTTTTCAGCATAAAGTGTAATCATTTCCTTATGAATGTCCTCAACTGAATGTCCTTTAGCCCACAAAAATCGCATTACACTTCTTTGTTCTTCTTTGGTACACACTAACAGTTGGGTGCTCATTTTGTTATTGCTTTGCTTTGCGCACGTAACTCCCAGGTCCCCCCCCCCCCCCATACAACTATTATAAAGTTGGATGCTGGTACTATCTAAGAAAATATTTAAATACTGCCTGATAACTGCCACTGATAAAATATTTCAATTTGCGAGTTACTTAGTGACTTCTCCTTATATATATATATATATATATATATATATATATATATATATACACATACACTGGCTACCCTATTCTGTCCTAGATTCGGGCATCTCTCTCTCTCTCTCTCTCTCTCTTTTGAACCTTAAGTGCCCAGGGCACATGGGGCTTCTGAAAAGGTTTTCCACAAATGCCTGTCCTTTGCCTTTTTTTCTATTCTTGCCCAGGTGAGCCCTCTGTTGCTCAGCATCCTTTCTGTTGTTCTTCTCCATGTCTCTTTTGGTCTACCCTTACTTCTGTTCCCCTGTGGTGTTCATCTTAGTGCTATTTTTGGTAGTGAGTTGTCAGTCATTCGGAGCACATGTCCCAACCATCGCCAGCGTCTTTCCTCAATAATTCTGTCAGTGGCTTCATCTGCATCTCTGCCAACAAGATGTTATTTCTTATGGTGTTTGGGCCAAACTATTCTTCTAATTCTTCGTAAACATTTAGTCTGGAAAGAATTCAACTTGTTTTCTATGGTTTTGGTGATTTTCCAGCATTCACTTCCATAGAGTAATGCACTTAGAACATTACTCTTATATATCTTGATTTTCGTATTCATGCTTAGTTTTTTAGATTTTCATATAGTCTGCAGCACTGCAAAAGCCTGGCTTGCTCTAGTAAGTCTGCTGTTGATGTCCTCTGTGCTGTCTCCATTTTCTACTACTCTACTGCCAAGGTATACAAATTTGTTGACCTCCTTCACTAACTTGCTATCTACTCTGAGTACATTTCTGTTGTTCACATTTTGTTCCATTAACTTTGTCTTTCCTACGTTGATCTTTAGTCCTATGTTGTTTGCATTCTGAGTTAGCTTGTTTATTTTATCTTGCATTTCTTTGTGGCTGCTTGATAATAGACAAATATCGTCCGCAAAGTCAAGGTCCTCCAGCACTGTGTCAAGGGTCCATTGTAATCCTCTGCGTTTGTCTGATGTTACCTCCTTCATTAATCTGTCTACTGCCAAGGTAAATAATGTTGGTGATAGTACACATCCCTGTTTCACTCCTGTTTGTACCCTAAAGCTGCTGGAGGTATGTTCTCCACAGATAACTTTGCACTGAAAACCCTCGTATAGGGCTTTGATTACATTCACTATCTTATGGGGGAGACCATGCCATCTTAGGATTTTCCACAGTGCATCTCTGTTGATACTGTCAAAGGCTTTCTCAAAATCTATAAACAATGCATATGTTGTGCTATGCCACTCATTTGCCTGTTCTAATATTTGTCTAAGTACAAATATGTGGTCTATGCATGGTCTTCCTTTCCTAAATCCTGCCTGCTCTTTCCGAGGTTTTCCCTCAAGTGCTGGTACAGTTCTGTTGATGATTATTCTGCAAAATACTTTACTGGTAAGTGACAGTAGGGTAATACCTCTCCAGTTCCCACAATCTCTGAGGTCACCCTTCTTTGGTAGTTTTACTTTAAGGCGAGTTTTCCACTCCTCTGGAGCTTTTTCTAGATCCCAAATTTGTTATAGTATCCGACAGAGTTGTTTTGGTGTTTCTGTTTCTTCTGCTTTCAACATCTCAGCAGTCACTTCATCTTCACCTGGTGCCCTGTCTAATTTTAGTTTCTTTATTGCCCCCTTTACTTCACTTATTGTTATTGGTCTTGTATTGATGTTTAGTTCCGTTTTTGCTTCAGGTATGTCTATTGTTTGTGCTGCTTGTGTTCTGTTTAGTAGGGTGTTAAAGTGTTCCCTCCATCTTTCAATTTTTTCTCTTTCTTCACTGATCAGTTGTCCCTTATGTGCCATTACTGCACTCTCACTTCTTGTGCTGAAGTTGTCATCTGCTTTGTGATTTTGTATATGGTTTTCATGTCATTTGCATATGCTGCTTTCTCTGCTGCTTCTGCTAAGTTGTCATAGCATTGACATTTATCTTGACGGCATGATTTCTTCTCTTCTTTGTCTTTTTGTGCATAATTACTTAAAACCTGTTCTTTTAGCCTTTGTGATTTGGTGTTCAGTAATTTTTTCTTGATTTCTTTTCTTTGCTCTATCTTTTCACATGTGGTCTTGCTTATCCATTCCTCTTTTGTCCATTTCCGATATCCCAGTACCTCTTTTGCTGTTTCCTGTAGTGTTTTATTGAACTCTAATATGGACATTTCTGCTTCGTCTTGTAGGACACTGAAGCGGTTCTTAAGTACTATTGAGAATTCATTCTTTGTTTGCTCGTCTTTCAGTTTTCTTGTATCAAAACGTATCTTTCTGTGTTCTCCGATTTTGGCTTTCCTTAATTTTAGTTTTATTTTTGCTACCAGAAGGTTGTGATCACTTCCTACATCTGCTCCTTTCCTTGCTCACACATCTTGTAGTGACCGTTTCCACTTGTTATTTATTAGTATGTGATCTATTTGGTTTTCTGTGGTTATATATGGGGACCTCCAAGTCACTTTATGGATGTTTTTATGTTGGAAAATTGTCCCTCCGATGGTCATCATGTTTTCTTCACAGAAACTGCACAGTCTTTCTCCATTTTCATTTATTTCTCTGATTCCTTCTCTTCCCATGATTCTTCTTCTATCTTCATTTCCTTCACCTACTTTTGCATTGAAGTCACCCAAGATGAGTAGCATATCATGCTTGGGTATTGTTTCTACTGTTGCTTGGAGGCTGTTGTAAAAATCTTCTTTTAATTCCTCTTCAGCTGCTTCTGTTGGTGCATAACAAACTATAATAGACAGCTTCGTGAATCTTGAGTTGAAGCGTGCATATAATAATCTCTCATTTATAGGGGTCCTTTTCAGCAATACTCTTGATGCTTCTTTTGTTATAATCAATGCTACTCCTCCTTCATGATGATCTTCTTTACCTGACCATATTATTGTAAATTCTGTGTGCTGTGTTGTTAATTTCCTTCTGCCTTGTCCTGTCCATCTTGCTTCTTGTATTCCTAGTATGTCTAGTTTGTATCTGTGCATTTCCTTGATGGTTTGTATTAGTTTTCCAGTCTAGTTAAGTGTTCTTACATTCCAGCTGCCTATTTGCATCTTATGTTTAGGTTCCAGGAGGTCTGCGGTCACGCTGGGGACTTCCAGTGGGTGGCTTTCATCCACAACCTTCATGGGCTCAGTTTCCTGATAAGCATTTCTCCTTCCACCTGCATTTGTTTTTCCCCTTGCTTCCATTTATGTAGCAGTCTGATAGTTTTTTTTACCAGATAGGGTTGCTGGCCCTATGCTGAACCCTCCTTAGTCGCCTTTTACGATCATGCGTGGTAGAGTACAGTGGTCCTATTATTTCAGGCATATATATAAACCCTTTATCCAGTGAACTTGACTGACCACATGGTTATGATCCCCAAAGGCCCGTGAGTTGTAGAGGATAGCCTCTCTGGGTAGATGTGCAGTCCTTCCTCTACAGAACTTAACTATGCCGTATAAGGGCTGTTAGGATGACTTTGTCTGGCCGCTGATGAAGACTGAGGACTGCGTGGCTGAAGAGACAGAATAGAACAAGCGTAAGAATAATGAATATAATCTTCGCTGAACTATTATGTTTAAAACTTAAACACAAATTTATGTGCATATGCTGGAAAATAAATAAGAAGATACATTAATGAAATGAAAATACGGGTAGAAAGAAACAAAGAAAGAGTACAGGCTCTCTCTCTCTTTCCTCTCTCTTTCTCATCTCTCTTTCTCATCTCTCTCTCCTCTCTCTCCTCTCTTTCCATCCTCTCTCTCCTCTCTCTCTATCCTCTCTCACTCTCCTCTCTCTCTATCCTCTCTCGCTCTCCTCTCTCTCTATCATCTCTCACTCTCCTCTCTCTCTATCCTCTCGCACTCTCTTCTCTTTCCATCCCCTCTCACTCTCCTCTCTCTCTATCCTCTCTCACTCTCCTCCCTCTTTATCCTCTCGCACTCTATTCTCTCTCTCTATCCTCTCTCACTCTCCTCTCTCACTCTCCTCTCTCTCTACCATCTCTCACTCTCCTCTCTCTCTCTCTATCCTCTCTCGAACTCTCTTCTCTTTCCATCCTCTCTCACTCTCCTCTCTCTCTATCCTCTCTCACTCTCCTCTCTCTTTATCCTCTCGCACTCTCCTCTCTCTCTCTATCCTCTCTCACTCTCTCATCTCTGTATCCTCTCGCACTCTCCTCTCTCTCCTATATCTCCATGTTTCCTCTCTGTTTCCTCTTTCTCTTTTTCCTCTCTCTCTGTCTCCTCTCTCTCCTTCCTCTCTCTCTCCTCTCCTCTCTGTCTCTCTCTCCTCTCTCTCTCTCCTCTCTCTCTCTCTCCTCTCATGAACCTTTGACTAAATATAAGCCGATTTTTTCTCTGTTCACTACACATGACCTCATCATCTATTCATTATCTCTCCTAAGTATCACCATATCAGTCTAGCTCGTAGTTTCATCACATCAGCATTCCTGTCTGATTCTAGATCTCTCTGTCTATTTCGCAAGGTGCACTTCAGCAAAATCTATCTATCTAAATCTCCTGCTATATTTATCTGTAGCTGTTTGTCTGTTCCTATCTGCACGTCTCTCCTGGTCTCGATCTACCTGTGTCTCTGCCTGAATATCCGAGTATCTTAGTGTCGAGTATCTTCGTCTCTGAGCATCTTGTTATCTCCGTGTCTTCGTCTCTGAGAATCTTGGCGTCGGAGTTTTAGTTCTGCCCCAGAGTCTGTGTGCGTACGTCTATACGTAACTCTGCGCGCGTGCGTCTGTGCGTACCTCGGTGTGCGTATTCCCCCCCCCCCTCCCCCCGTCTCTCGGTCCCTCGTCTTATCTTGGAGTCTGGTTTAATGAATCGGTATTTCTGCTCCGGCTCTAACTGGTCCACTGGTTTCGATATGCATACCGATTGGTTCCTGAGTGATGGCTTGCCAGTTTAGTCGAACGTTCACTCCTTGCCTTCGGCACTTTCTGCTTGTAACTATTGATTGATTACTAGTCAGGTTTCTTTATTCGTCGTGTCCATTTCGCAGACTTTCGCAGGTTACATAGTCAAACTAGCCAAGAAGACTTTTGGCTTTTCTTAAATCTTTGTAGCTTCCCTGTCCAGTTATCACACCTCGGGCAAGTTCTTCTCGAGCGCTTGGAGTCTGTCGGGTAATTAATTGTCTGTCTTCTTATTCGTAGCGTTCCGTGCGCCGACTGTTTGTCGTCACCTGTCATTTCACTTGAGGGATGGTATTGCCATCATACTGTACTTATGAGCGTCTTTCTCTAGCTTATCTCTTCCTCGGCGTCATTGTGTCTGTCCTCTCTGTTCGCCTGTTTCTTCTGTTTAAACTTGTCAGCGTCCATTCGTAATGGTCTTTCACTAGTGTCGTGGAAATAGGTTTTATACCTTGTTCTCTAAGTTTCCTATCTAACTTTTCTCTTCTTATTTAATGTTAATCCTTATAACTATAAATATATTCAAAATTATAATCATAATTTTAAGATACAAGGGACCATGGTGTACTGGCACAGCACCACATATTAATGATGATGACTTTTTTTTCTAGGTCAGTGTTTATCTGTTTGTACACAGGACCAACAACTTGCTAGCTTTCATCCCGTTACGAAGGAAACAGATTCTTGAAAAAAAAAAAATCGACTTTCCCTCCAGTTCGAAAAAATCAATGAAAGTCATTTTATTAAAGAGAAAGAACCGCAGTGTTGATTGTATGGCAAGCCAGTAGGTTAATTCCCCTGCAAATGCATTGCGAACGCTCTTAACACAAGTGTGACAGATATAAAGGGATGGCGACTGCAGTAAAACTGGTTTCAATAATAAAGGTAGATAGAGGTGTATGTTTTTCATTTATACATTCTCATACTTTCTATTCGATTTTTCTCACTTTACCCACTCCCTCCCTCACTTTGTAAAACTATACCATGCACCTCTATCGACTCTTAACATGAAGAAATGGACTTCAGGCGTGATCTGGAGTTAACTCTTTCTGCGCTTGGAAGTGGCGGAAGTTGTATAAAAAACATGCGCGGAAAAAAAGGTACTGGTATTCATAGACGAGATGTGATTGCCAAACATTTAATAAGAAAGACGGGTTTTATCAGTGTTTAAATTTTAAAGAAAAAAAAAGGTTTGGTCTTGAAGGTGCAGCAATCTGACCTCATTATACGAGAATCCGGGGCCGTCAGATTAAACATGGAATCCCCCAAACCTTTTTTCTTTTTTTTTTTGTAGCAAATTATTGGGATTTTTTTTCAAAACGATTTTTTTCCAATATAAGTAATATAACTGGACATGGCTGATGAAAGAAAGAAAGAAAGAAAGAAAGATCGATCTTATAGTTGTAAGGAAGATAATGAGGAAGTTCAGTGCAGTATTAAATGTGCTGTTGTTGTGCTTGTCTGAGGGACCAAAGCTTGAGGTCTGTCCAAGTTTCTCGCCGAGACAAACTTTATACATTGCTCACAATTTCTAATACTGGTTTGTAAATAAAGACTTACATAGCCTTTGTTGTGTGAAGGCGATAGCTTTTAATGTTTTATCACTAACTAACTAACTAACTAACTAACTAACTAACTAACTAACTAACTAACTAACTAACCAACCAACCAACCAACCAACCAACCAACCACCAACCACCAACCAACCAACCAACCAACCAACCAGCCAGCCAGCCAACCAACCAACCAACCAACCAACCAATTAACTAAGTAACTAAAACTAACTATAACTAACTAACTAACTAACTTACTAACTAACTAACTAACTAACTAACTAACTAACTAACTAACTAACTAACTAACTAACTAACTAAACCAATTAATTCTAACTAAGTAACTAGCCAGCTAGTCAACTAACTAACTAATCAACCAACTAAGCAACCAGCAAACTAAGTATCTAAGTAACTAACTGACTAAAGAACTATGCAAGTAACCACTTAACTAAACGAGTTCTAAATAGCTAATACTAAGTGTATTGTTATATATGTCAGTCATGGTTGGGACATGTGCTCCGAATGACTGACAACTCACTACCAAAAATAGCACTAAGATGGACACCACAGGGGAACAGAAGTAAGGGTAGACCAAAAGAGACATGGAGAAGAACAACAGAGAGGATATTGAGCACTAGAGGGCTCACCTGGGCAAGAGCAGAAAAAAGGCAAAGGGCAAGCATTTGTGGAAAACCCTTTCAGAAGCCCTATTGCCCTGGGCACTTAAGTTTCAGAGAGAGAGAGAGAGAGAGAGAGCAAGAGAGAGAGAGAGAGAGAGGGAGGGAGGGAGAGAGATAGAAAGAGATATAGATAGATAGATAGATAGATAGATAGATAGATAGATAGATAGATAGATAGATAGATAGATAGATAGATAGATAGATAGATAGATAGATAGATAGATAGATAGAGATATATAAGTCACAGAACTAAGCTAATGAAAGAAGCAACAACAATTTTATGAGCGCCAATCTCAATAATATCTTCAGCAATATCATGGTTGGCTTGGGTATCATATTAGACTTGAATAACATGTTAGACTTGAATATCATGTAAAGCTTGATGTTAAAGCTGGATGTCAAGTTGTTTTGGATGCCATGCTGGCTTTGTTTCTGTGAGTGTTTATTTTTTTAAAAGTCACCCCCGCCCCCTTTTCCCACCAATTTGTAAATATTACGCCAATCAAAATTTTACGTTACTGTAAATGAATTTTACATTATGCATTTATTTTCTCTTTATAGTGTAACATGGCATGTCTCCAGTGTAATCCTGGTCGGCTTCCCCCTACAAGTAAACATTCTCCAATTTTAAGTGCTTGTTTTAAGAGCTGAGTTTACTGAAAAGTGCAGGTAATTGGGTTTTCACCTTTTCTGATGAGAATACAACCGACTATCAACTGCGCTACTCAGCAAGGTGTTAATATATATATATATATATATATATATAAACAACTACAGAAAACTACTTTTTTTTCTTTCTCTCACCAGTTGTTGTTTGGATTTATTAGTAAAAAAGTTAGGCTGCTCATTATAATAATTAGAGGAATAAATAACAAAATAATACATTTTAACGTTACTTTAAAATAAACATAGAATAAGACAATGATTATAATCAGTCCTGCAGAAAAACTAAACTGTCCTCCACGTTTATGATTCCGTTCACAGCCGTATTGTGCTTGAGACAAAGACAGACGAGACAATGACACATGAGACAAAGACAGATGAGGCAAAGACAATTTACCCTCAGATCATTTTCTTCCACCCGCCTCCTCCAACAACCCCCCCCCCCCTTCCCCACCCACCCGGCTATTTGGTTTTTTTAATTAAAAACTTTTTTATTTTTTTTTCTTGGTGTACTTTGATAGATAATTTTCTCGTGCCCTTTCGTGGAATGCAATACTGGGATTTGGTGTTCTAGATTGTTTCCATGGCCATTCATCTTCTTGATTATCTTTTACTTCTCCACTTCGTCCTTATTAACGTAAGTTTTCCCACGTGTGGTGCTCGCTTTAATTAAAAAGTAGCCTCCTACGAATGTTTTTTTTTTCATTATTTTGTTGTTATTGCTGATTTCGAAATACTATGGGAGTAATTAACAGATGTATATTGTAAAATATTGTTTTGTCTCTATGACTTTATCTTTATTTATTGTATCCATGGAGGATCGTGGGTGGTTCGGGTTATATATTGTTAGCCGTTTAATTATTCCCGTATGAAGTACAGCCGTACATGGGACCCCAAACTGCACCCATCCAAGAGATTACAAACCCGGGCCCTAACCCTTTCATATGTGCCCATTTTGCTAACGCTAAACGACTTTACCTAACACGATTAAATCGAACACATAAACTCAGTACATTCTTACCGAGACCAGAAACCACTCACACAACACATGATGATGATAAAGGCAAAATAACAATGCAGTTTAATCACAAACATCAACGTAACACACACACTGCACCTGACAATCAACGTAGATACACAAAAGCTGGATGTTTTCACAAACAAATAACATCAAATATTAAAACAAAAGTGAAAAATACTCGCGAAATCAAACATGACAAATCCAACCGTCGCTTCCAATTACGCTCATAATAATATCGACATCTACTTCATATCCCTGGTCTTCTAATAAAACACAAAGCATATTAACAAAATTGTGAGTTAGCCAACACTTTACAGTACACATGTTATTTCTTGCTAACTCACAGTACCATATCTCAAAATTCGCAGTACAAATGCCTTTGTTTTATCATCATCATCATCAATAAATGCATCAATAAAAAGAACAATATCACATCATATGCACTATGACTCCTGTGAAAATGAACAAATTATGCAATCATGACTGAAACGGCACTGACAAACGTTTAAGTGCGCACAAACAACATATAACACCCGGTCTAACAATGTCCACAAAACAATGAAATCAGTCAAATATATCAAAGAGTGGCAAATGAAAATCAACAATGGCGCTAGGCAAAATCTTAACCTTCTAGAATATATTTAGCACAGTTAACGCGGATCACATATTATGTCTACATTCACAATACACCAACTTGCAACATACGATAACTTACATATAAAACTTCACAATGTGATGTCGGCTCGGGAAACTTTAGGTTCATAGCAGAAAAATTCATTTATTCCACATCATAATATCAGAAGCTTCAATACTAGTCGTCCGGATATTCCACGATTACAGTTCCCCAAAACTAAGCTGTTACCCAACCATCTGTCTCGGAACAAAGTGACTGTACTCAATTTCCCTACACATCACAATATCACATGACCATGCGTGCAGGAGACTCTCTACTATAAAGAGCGGAGCAACAACACAGCTCCTTCAGATCATCAGAGGAAGTAAACCCCCCCCCCCCCCCACTCAGACAAGTGTTTCGGCCCTATTAAACTCCCGACACTCTAAGGGGGGTGGGCCTCTCTGGGTCATGACTCCCAGAGGTCTTGTGAGTTGTTGCTTTTTTTTTGTCCCGGGATTGAGTTGGCACTGCACTTTTGAAGTGCGTCTTTAGCGATTTAGCCACGGAGAACTGGTACTGGCCGCGACAAGCGAAATTATTTATGTTCTCAATGCTTGTTTCGCATACTCCACAGCCAGCATGAAGCCATTTCTGCTGTTTCTGAAAGGCTTTTCAATGCCCTTGCTCTTGCTTGTCCCTTTATGCCCAATTGCTTACATAGGTCGTATGCTGATGTTGCTACGAATCCTCTCACTCCCACTTCTGCAGCTATCACTTTTGCCCTGACTCCTGCCCCCTGCCTCAGTTGCTTGACCAGGTCATTGTACTTCTCACATTTGAATAGATGTTGCTCCTCTATTCTTGTTTCGTACGGAACCGTAAGCTCAGTCATTATTAGTTCCTGTTTTTCTATGGAGTACACTACAATGTCCGGTCGCATTCCTGTGTTCTTAATGACAGTCGGGTATTGTCTTCTTCCTGGTAGGTCCGCTATCACATCCCAGTCATTTCCACTATCTAGCCGTGATGGTAAGGGAATGTCCCTGATTTCAATATTCGATGTCGTACCAGTGCCTGTGAAGTATTTAGGTGGGATCTCAACTCTTTTGCAGTTATTTGCTTTATCTTTTGCCCTGTCTACAATGCCTACTAGTTCCTGCACCACTCTATTGGGCCGCCAGGTGTAGCGTCCTTGACCTAATGATACTCTGCATACTGACAGCACATGTTCCAATGTTTGCCTTTCGTTGCAGAGAGGGCACTTTGTGTCTTCTGATAAACCCCATTTGTACAGGTTGGAGCCTTTAGGCAGAAGGTCATAAGTAGCTCTGATGATGAAGCTGAGTCTCAACGGTGCCATTTTCCAGATGTCATTCCATGTTTTTTTTTTTTTAGTGATCTCTGCAAGACTTCCTCCCATGTTGTCCATTGACTTTGCTGTGCCTGTTGGACTGACTTCTGGACCCGCTTATCATCCTCTGGATTCCTTACTTCGCTGATGATCATATTCCTTCTTTCCTTACAGGAGGCCTTTGACCACCATTTGATTTCATCATGACTAAACCCCCTTTTGTTGGTCTGGGTGTATCCTGTTACTTCTTTCAGCTCCTGTGTTTCCCTGGCTGCGGTCACTTACTTTGCATTTTCATCCAGTTTTAAGTGTTGACTGCACTTCTCGTACTACTGAATCTGTAGATTCTTATAGCATCATTGCAAGCCTTGTCTTTCTTACCTTGTATTCTTTGACCACAGATTTGAATGGTAGCTGCAGTTGTCTCTTCTTGCAGTACGGTGCTACATCAGTTAATCCTGGTGGTACGCCCAGCCACTTTCTTACGGATTTATTTATCTTTCTTTCGACTGCCTCTACTGTGATGGTACTTACTTCGTAGATGAGTAGTGGCCACATCAATTTTGGAATCAGCATGAACTGGAGGCACTATATTTTGAACTTCCCCTGTAGCTTGCTTTTATCTATGATGTTCAGCTCATTCTGTGCCATTTCTATGACCTACTTCACCGCGTTTGAGTCTTTCATGGAAGCATCATATACTCTGTCAAGGCTCTTCGCTGGCTCTTCCCCTACAGTTGGGGATTATTTGATTTGCCACTGTGTACGATCTTTCTATCACTTTCCCCTTTCTGAGTGACAGACTTCTTGACTTCTTTGGCTTGAAGCCAAACATACACAGGCATCCCCGACCGGACACCCCAGGTGACGTTTGACCATGGCCCTCCGAACTGGCCTTTTACGGAAAGCCAAAACCAAACCTCCCTCACAGAGCTTCAAACTGTGGACTTACTTACAGCAACCACAGATAACACAAGTCCTGTCCTACCTGCACGACACAGGATGTCATAGCAGCCTGGCAGGCCTGCAAGACATGGCCACAGTCAGGATGGCCAACAGGAAGGGGGAAAGAAAAAAGATGTCCATGTTTGTGGACGCACATTATAAACTCAGTGATAAGACTAATTGAATAATGGGAAAGTAACTGGTATGACTCTTTTGAAATGGACACAAAAAAGAAGGTTGAGTGGCATGAGTGACGTGGAAAGGTTGCCCAGCTCCTGTGTAATGAGCTTGGGTGGTATGTTTGTTCTTTGTCCAAGTCCTGTGACAAAGATTTATTAGGAAAATTAAGGTTTATTAGGGAAGATCATTTAGGAAAATTAAGGTTTATTAGGGAAGATCATTTAGGAAAATTAAGGTTTATTAGGTAAGATTTATTAGGAAAATTAAGGTTTATTAGGTAAGATATATTAGGAAAATGAAGGTTTATTAGCTAAGATATATTAGGAAAATTAAAGTTTATTAGGTAAGATTATTTAGGAAAAAATACGATTTATTAGGAAAATTTTAATAGAAAAATTAAAGTTTATTAGGAAAGTTTTTTTGTTTGTTTGTTTAAAAGGAAACTAAAGATTTCTTCTTAGTTCTTACATCTTATATCTTACATCTTATATCTTACATCTTATATCTTACATCTTATATCTTACATCCTTCCCGTGCCGTTAAACGTTACGTGATAGTTCGCCAAGTTTTCTGCCAGCTTTTCAGTCTCATCAAGGGACTTTACGAATATTAATTTGGCCTCTTTTAATAATGTTCTCTTTAGAGTTTCACATGTTCGACCTCTTTTCCATTGGCATGTTGTGCTCCACTTGAAAGATAAAGATTTATTAGGAAAGTTTTATTAAGAAAATAAAAGTTTATTATTAAGAAAAAGAAGGTTTATTAGGAAATGTTTATTAGGAGAACAAATGTTTATTAGGAAAGGTTTATTTAAGAAATTAAAGGTTTGTTAGGATTCTATTACAATTCTAAAGCTGAAATTAGTATGAAATGATTGGAAAGATTAAAAGAATATACAGCAATTTGGATAATGAATTTATTTATGAGTAGTGGGTGGTTGACCATTATTTTTGTGAGTTTAATTTTTAAAATAACTGTGCTTATGGGATAGCCATGGTTACAAAACGAGTTTTAAAAAAATGGTAATTGTGTGTGTGTGTGTGGTTTCCTAGTGCGTAAATAAGAAGCCGGGTCGATGCTCTCCCAGGAGAGCTGGAATGCGAGGTTTCTCACATGGCACCGCAGCGACGAATGATCATTCCTACCTGGCTTGCCAGGCTGCTGTGACATCCTGTTTAGTGGTGTGGGGGGGGGAGGTTCCGCGTAGAGGTAAGGCGGGACTTGGGGTTAGCCGTGGTTAGACGACCCAAAAGAACAAGAAATCTGTTTCCCCCACTCCTGCGCATGTCCGGACTTAGTGCTCCTCACGCTGTAGGACTTTTCTTTTTTTTTTTTTTTCTGTCTTTATCCTTTTCGCCAATGGTTTTCCTTCCCGTTGTCCTGTTTTCTGCTGTGGGAATTCCATCAAGCCCTCAAATAGTTCCTGGACATGATTTCACAACACTGTTTATTTGTTGTATGAGCCCGTTCTTGCTCTGCTAAGACTGGACTCAATGTATGTGTGTGTAAAGGGGGGGGGGTGGGGATACAGCGCCCTCAGGCGACAGTTTTCAAATGTAAATAACTTTTCCGGGATCAAGTAGTGAAGTATCATATCTAGAATATTAAAATATCGAGGAGGTTGCTTGGATACATTCCCCAGGTCGACTCTCTGCGCGGTTTTTGTTCCCTGTCTATTTTTCACTGACTGACTTTGTAGTTCTCGTTTTAATGTGAGATCGCTCCTTTTTTTTTCGCAGAAAAAATTTGTTAGACGCTTTGTTAATGTCGCGCAGACTGGAGTAGGAGATTATGTGGGTGCTCCCGCACTTAATCCTCTTGCTTTTTGATTGTTTCCTCCTACCCCTAACTACCTAAACACACATCCACACCCACCCACACACACACCTACACACCCACCCACACATCTCACTCCTCGTGAATTTTTAACTTCATCCCTTTGTGTATTTTGGAAACAAATTCCAAGTAATTGTTTTAAAATACATATCCCCCCTCCTTTTTTATTTGATTGGTCTCGTTATCATCATCCTGTGCCCAGTACCCAGGGAAGGTTGGCTGTGGTGGTCCTCCAGCTTTCTCTGTCCTTCGTTGTCACAGCGCACCTTGCTAGGCGCGATCCGGTCCACCTTGCATGTTGTTCATCATTCTTATATTGTTGCTGATATCTTGTGCTTTTTCCTCTAGTATGATTTTTTATGGGGTGTCTGAGTGGCGAATTGGTCAGTGCACTGGTCTCTCATGGCGAAGGTCGGAGGTTCGAATCCGGCCGGAGGCGCCCCAGTCACCCAGCTGTAGAAATGGGTACCCGACTTCTTCTGGAGTTTGAGAAGGATAGGCGGGCCAGGCGTGATACTGACCATATCAACCTCTGACAGGTCAAGGAAAATATGGGCACTAACACCATATCTCTATGTGCTTCTAAGGCATGAGAGGATTACCTTTACCTTTAACCTATGGTTTTTATTACTGTATTACATCTCTTAATACGGCCAAAATATTTTAGCCAACTGGTTCTTACGTTTTTCAATATTTCTCTTGTCGTTTTCAGCTTCTTCTTCTTCTTCTTCTTCTTCTTCTTCGTTTTCTTTTGTGTCCAGGAAATTCACCCCCCATTTTCTCGTTATATCCACATTTCAAGCTAATCTGTATCCTTCTCCACGTTCTTCGTGAATGTCCTTGCTTTCACGCCATAGAAGGTTGTCCTGTTGTACTTCTTGTGTTTATGAAGTGCACTTGTCAAAGTATTGTCAGAGTCTACAGATCTTCGGAACTCGGAAACGGGCCTGAGCAGATTTGAGGCAGGACAAACTCTGAACTTCTTCTTCTCATGATCTCTCGCAGAAGAGAGTTGGGGGCCTCCCACGCAGGCAGGTCTTTTAGTTTAACGTTTCACTGAACAAGAAAATAAAACAGATAACAATAATTTGCCGACTAATTCACATATAACTTCGTGTTCTTGATTCTACAATATCTTTATTAAATCTCACTCGCTCACTCACTCACTCACTCACTCACTCACTCACTCACTCACTCACTCACTCACTCGCTCGCTCACTCACTCACTCACTCACTCACTCACTCACTCACTCTTTTACATACACACACTATCTATCTATCTATCTATCTATCTATCTATCTATCTATCTATCTATCTATCTATCTATCTATCTATCTATCTATCTATCTGTCTGTCTGTCTGTCTGTCTGTCTGTCTGTCTGTCTGTCTATCTGTCTGTCTGTCTGTCTGTCTGTCTGTCTGTCTGTCTGTCTGTCTGTCTGTCTATCTATCTGTATGTCCACCTATCGTTTATAAATTATTTTAATGAATGTGAAAAAAATGTGATGTGATAAGAACTGACTGAAAATGTATTTGCGTATATTATCTTTTTACATTTGTTACGTTCCATGTACCTAACTTTGCTGTGGCTTAGAGACAGCCAGGACAGCAGCTGTTCCCCTTACCTAACTCTGCTGTGGCTTAGAGACAACGAGGACAGCAGCTGTTCCCCTTACCTAACTCTGCTGTGGCTTAGAGACAACGAGGACAGCAGCTGTTCTCCTTACCTAACTCTGCTGTGGCTTAGAGACAGCCAGGACAGCAGCTGTTCCCCTTACCTAACTCTGCTGTGGCTTAGAGACAACGAGGACAGCAGCTGTTCTCCTTACCTAACTCTGCTGTGGCTTAGAGACAACGAGGACAGCAGCTGTTCTCCTTACCTAACTCTACTGTGGCTTAGAGACAACGAGGACAGCAGGTGTTCTCATTACCTACCTCTGCTGTGGCTTAGAGACAGCCAGGATAGCAGCTGTTCCCCTTACCTAACTCTGCTGTGGCTTATAGACAGCCAGGACAGCAGCTGTTCCCCTTACCTACCTCTGCTGTCGCTTAGAAGTGTGAAAGAGCTAACACTTCGTTCCCCGGCTTCGTGACAGCGAGACATATTTTATTATTTATTTATTATTATCATCTATAACGAATTACTTCCATTATCTTAATATAAGTCCTTTCCTTTCTTTTTCTTTTTAAAGAAAATTTGTAAAAATATTTCTAGATTTTTTCCACATCCTTTTTATTTAACCACTAAAATAACATATAACCAAGTCAGAACCTTTAGTCATTGTTCACTCTCGCAACAGCGCACCCTTAAAAATGCCGGCATTAAGTCAGGATCATCATATTAAGTAAGGGGATTATATGATTAAGTTAGAAAGCCAGATCAGTTATGGAGGCCAGTGAACCAGAACTGGTGAACATACTGGACCACACCATCATTCCACTCAGTGAAACAAACTGGAACACTTCCTGGTTACGACTGACGTGTCGCTCACAGTGGAGGGTTGGGGGGGGGGGTGGTTTGAAAAGTTGTTTTTTTTGTCGCATTTGATGAAGTTATTAATGGAATTCAGATATACCACGATAAGCAGCATCCTCATCCGACATGCTGGTTGTGTTTCAAGATTTTCGGACCAACAACTGCGGAGGAAGTTCTGCTCAAAGGCACGAAGACATCCTTATGTATGGTTCAGGAGAGCCTGTAGGTTTTTACATCCATTGTCTAAGAGATACTGTCAGCGTAAGTATTTCGGATATATTAAACGTCATGAGAATTTGGAGAAGACAGTCTTGGAAAGGTACATAATGGGGAAAAGAAAGAGAGGAAGATCAAGGCGAAGACGGCAATAAAACATTGTTGATGATTTGCTAATGGGTGCATCAGCAGCAGGGCGTCTTACTTAAAACAGAGAGGCCTACAGGAGAGCTATTAGGGAGGCAAAGTTCCGAAAGGGACGTGCAAATGAATGAATGACGATGACTGCCAGTGACAACACTCAGGCCCGTAGGCTAATCTTAGTAAGGGTCCTCGGCCCCGCAACCCATCCGATTTTTAGGAGCCATCTCCTAATATTGTCCATAATACACCTCTAATTGTGATTCTGATACTACGTTGTTTTACACACACCAAACACAACGAACACGCCACTGTTTTCTGGATAACATAACGCCACTGTCTTCCGGATACCATAACGCCACTGTCTTCTGAATGACGTAATGTCACTGTCTTCTGGATAACATATCGCCACTGTCTACTGAATAACATAAAGCCACTGTCTTCTGGATAACATACCGCCACTGTCTTCTGAATGACATAATGCCACTGTCTTCCGGATAACATACCGCCACTGTCTACTGAATGACATAATGCCACTGTCTTCTGGATAACATACCGCCACTGTCTACTGAATGACATAAATCCACCGTCTTCCGGATAACATAATGCCACTGTCTTCTGGATAACATATCGCCACTGTCCACTGAATGACATAAATCCACTGTCTTCCGGATAACATAATGCCACTGTCTTCTGGATAACATATCGCCACTGTCTACTGAATGACATAAATCCACCGTCTTCCGGATAACATAATGCCACTGTCTTCTGGATAACATACCGCCACTGTCTTCTGAATAACATACCGCCACTGTCTTCTGAATAACATAATGCCACTGTCTTCTGGATAACATAACGCCACTGTCTTCTGGATAACATAACGCCACTGTCTTCTGGATAACATAACGCCACTGTCTTCCGGATAACATAACGTGGTGGGGCAGAAGTAACAGTTGTCAATGAGTGTCACTTGAAACAACAATCTTTATTTGCAGATTTTGTTGTCTTTTTTCTTTTCTTCTTGATCCCCAACCAACCAACCAACCAACCAACTCAACCAACCAACCAACCAACCAACCAACCAACCAACCAACCAACCAACCAACCAACCAACCAACCAACCAACCAACCAACTAATCAAGAGAGTCCATATGGATCCATACTTCTGAGCCTAACGGGTAGTTCGCCCATTGGATATTGCGAGGATGTTTGCTACAGTCTGCTCAACAGAGCTGCTGGTGTTTCTGCACTTGGCAGAGACAAGAAAACACACAACCTAAATTATTTACAAGTCAACACAGACAGTTCAGGAAGTTGTTTTCCTGCCGTTTACTTTACATCAGTTTTCAATTAGAAATCTCTCCCCCCCCCCCCCCTTTTTTTTTCCGGAAATTGTTTTAGACGTAAAAAAAAAAATATAGAATTATTGATTCTCAGACACACCCTGGAACATGCTTTCACTAACAGGAGAATTATGGTCTCAAGTTCTGTGGAAAGCTGTTAAGCTCCATTCATTTTACATTTCATTATTTCACCGATTTAGTTCTCAGAGTTACTTCTTGTGCTCCGGTTGTCGGCCCCAGCTTCTGTAGCCCTGCAATATTGCATTCCTGAGCTACCAAGACAACGGCGGATGAGCCTTAGACAGGATGATCTCTATAAGCCAGTACAAGGTTTTTCCGTGTGAGTTCTTACCTGGTAGTTGATTCCTAGGCAGTTATCTGTCGTTGCTTAGGATATTTTAAATTTCGGTTTTTTTTTAAAGCTAGATTATCATCATCATCATCATCATCGTCATCGTCGTCGTTGTCATCATGTGCCATTCCGACATGTAATCTTAACATTGCTGATCTAGATCTGTGATAATTTTTCACCAATTCACATAATGAAGTTCCGATCATGACATTTCATTCACACTGTCCGTGACATTCTCTCTTGCCCTTCCTCCGTCTCTCGTCTCATTTACCGTTCACGTGTGTCAAGATGCGTTCAAGTCTCCCTTATTCTAAAGTTTTTCACTTTCACAAATGACGATTTTCTAAATGTCGTGAAATTCTTATTTCAAGATGTACTAATTCTGGCGTGTCTACTCGTCAAAAAAGGAGGTAATATTTGAATAATCTGACGTTTACCTTATCTTATCTTATATCTTATATCCTTCCCGTGCCGTTAAACGTCACATAGGGTTCGCAAGGTAGTTCACCAATTTTTCCTGTCTTCGGCGAGTCTTTCAACCTCATCAAGGGATTTTATGCCTGTTAATTTGCCCTCTCTTAACAATGTCCTCTTCAGAGTTTCACGCAGTCTGCCTCTTTTTCTTTGGCCTGTTGTGCTCCACTTGATAGCTTGTTTTGGGATTCTCTGATCGTTTCTTCTCATCACGTGACCAACATATGTCCATCTCCTTTTCCTGATCACCCATGAGACAGGTTGTTGTTTGCTCATCTGTCTTATCTCTGCATTGTTCTTGAATTCGTTAAACTTGATGCCGAGTATTTCCCTTAGGCATTTGTTTTCGAAAGAGTCTACTTTCTTGTCTGTTTCTTTAGTTGTTTCCAGCTTTTGCATGCATAAATGAGGGTGGATATTACATTTGAATTGAATAGTCTTAACTTGGTTCTTGTGCTTATAACTTTTGAATTCCAGACGTTTACCTTAGCGATACATAAACAGTTAAGACCTCTTTTTCCTCCTCCACACCCACCTTCTCAATTTTCACTAAATGAAAGTAGACAGTGCCACAAGAGCCCGACCAACGTGGTAGGAATTAATGTGTTCCAAGTCGCAGCGGCCACTGTGAAAATTATGTGATAAAGGGCAGAATATCAGACGGGCCTGTGTGACCAATCCTTAACCCTTTGCAAGTAAAGTTTCTTCGTCCGTCCGTTCGTTGCTGCAAAGCTTGCAATTTCAGCGTGTCTGGGACTGCATCGTCCCATCTTCTTATGTGTGCCCCGATATCTTAGAAAAGTCATGATAAGCAGCTGTCAAGAAGAACTTCATTTAGTAATTTACCTGGGCAGTGACCCAGTTTGCTGGGTTTTGTGGCACGAATCTGCAGCTGGGTTTTGTGGCACGAATCTGCAGCTGGGATCCCCCACCAACCAACCAACCAACCAACTCAACCAACTCAACCAACCAACCAACCAACCAACCAACCAACCAACCACCAACCAACCAACCAATCAAGAGAGTCCATATGGATCCATACTTCTGAGCCTAACGGGTAGTTCGCCCATTGGATATTGCGAGGATGTTTGCTACAGTCTGCTCAACAGAGCTGCTGGTGTTTCTGCACTTGGCAGAGACAAGAAAACACACAACCTAAATTATTTACAAGTCAACACAGACAGTTCAGGAAGTTGTTTTCCTGCCGTTTACTTTACATCAGTTTTCAATTAGAAATCTCTCCCCCCCCCCCCTTTTTTTTTCCGGAAATTGTTTTAGACGTAAAAAAAAAAAATATAGAATTATTGATTCTCAGACACACCCTGGAACATGCTTTCACTAACAGGAGAATTATGGTCTCAAGTTCTGTGGAAAGCTGTTAAGCTCCATTCATTTTACATTTCATTATTTCACCGATTTAGTTCTCAGAGTTACTTCTTGTGCTCCGGTTGTCGGCCCCAGCTTCTGTAGCCCTGCAATATTGCATTCCTGAGCTACCAAGACAACGGCGGATGAGCCTTAGACAGGATGATCTCTATAAGCCAGTACAAGGTTTTTCCGTGTGAGTTCTTACCTGGTAGTTGATTCCTAGGCAGTTATCTGTCGTTGCTTAGGATATTTTAAATTTCGGGTTTTTTTTTTAAGCTAGATTATCATCATCATCATCATCATCGTCATCGTCGTCGTTGTCATCATGTGCCATTCCGACATGTAATCTTAACATTGCTGATCTAGATCTGTGATAATTTTTCACCAATTCACATAATGAAGTTCCGATCATGACATTTCATTCACACTGTCCGTGACATTCTCTCTTGCCCTTCCTCCGTCTCTCGTCTCATTTACCGTTCACGTGTGTCAAGATGCGTTCAAGTCTCCCTTATTCTAAAGTTTTTCACTTTCACAAATGACGATTTTCTAAATGTCGTGAAATTCTTATTTCAAGATGTACTAATTCTGGCGTGTCTACTCGTCAAAAAAGGAGGTAATATTTGAATAATCTGACGTTTACCTTATCTTATCTTATATCTTATATCCTTCCCGTGCCGTTAAACGTCACATAGGGTTCGCAAGGTAGTTCACCAATTTTTCCTGTCTTCGGCGAGTCTTTCAACCTCATCAAGGGATTTTATGCCTGTTAATTTGCCCTCTCTTAACAATGTCCTCTTCAGAGTTTCACGCAGTCTGCCTCTTTTTCTTTGGCCTGTTGTGCTCCACTTGATAGCTTGTTTTGGGATTCTCTGATCGTTTCTTCTCATCACGTGACCAACATATGTCCATCTCCTTTTCCTGATCACCCATGAGACAGGTTGTTGTTTGCTCATCTGTCTTATCTCTGCATTGTTCTTGAATTCGTTAAACTTGATGCCGAGTATTTCCCTTAGGCATTTGTTTTCGAAAGAGTCTACTTTCTTGTCTGTTTCTTTAGTTGTTTCCAGCTTTTGCATGCATAAATGAGGGTGGATATTACATTTGAATTGAATAGTCTTAACTTGGTTCTTGTGCTTATAACTTTTGAATTCCAGACGTTTACCTTAGCGATACATAAACAGTTAAGACCTCTTTTTCCTCCTCCACACCCACCTTCTCAATTTTCACTAAATGAAAGTAGACAGTGCCACAAGAGCCCGACCAACGTGGTAGGAATTAATGTGTTCCAAGTCGCAGCGGCCACTGTGAAAATTATGTGATAAAGGGCAGAATATCAGACGGGCCTGTGTGACCAATCCTTAACCCTTTGCAAGTAAAGTTTCTTCGTCCGTCCGTTCGTTGCTGCAAAGCTTGCAATTTCAGCGTGTCTGGGACTGCATCGTCCCATCTTCTTATGTGTGCCCCGATATCTTAGAAAAGTCATGATAAGCAGCTGTCAAGAAGAACTTCATTTAGTAATTTACCTGGGCAGTGACCCAGTTTGCTGGGTTTTGTGGCACAAATTAGTAGCTGGGTTTTGTGGCAAGAATCTGCAGCTGGGTTTTGTGGTGGCACGAATCTGCAGCTGGGTTTTGTGGCACGAATCTGCAGCTGGGTTTTGTGGCACGAATCTGCAGCTGGGTTTTGTGGCATGAATCTGCTGCTGGGTTTTGTGGCACGAATCTGCAGCTGGGTTTTGTGGTGGCACGAATCTGCAGCTGGGTTTTGTGGTGGCACGAATCTGCAGCTGGGTTTTGTGGCACGAATCTGTAGCTGGGTTTTGTGGCACGAATCTGTAGCTGGGTTTTGTGGCACGAATCTGTAGCTGGGTTTTGTGGCACGAATCTGTAGCTGGGTTTTGTGACACAAATCTGTAGCTGGGTTTTGTGGCAAGAATCTGTAGCTGGGTTTTGTGGCAAGAATCTGCAGCTGGGTTTTGTGGCACGAATCTACAGCTGGGTTTTGTGGTGGCACGAATATGCAGCTGGGTTTTGTGGTGGCACGAATCTGCAGCTGGGTTTTGTGGTGGCACGAATCTGCAGCTGGGTTTTGTGGTGGCACGAATCTGCAGCTGGGTTTTGTGGCACGAATCTGCAGCTGGGTTTTGTGGCACGAATCTGCAGCTGGGTTTTGTGGCAAGAATCTGCAGCTGGGTTTTGTGGCACGAATCTGCAGCTGGGTTTTGTGGCACGAATCTGCAGCTGGGTTTTGTGGCACGAATCTGTAGCTGGGTTTTGTGGTGGCACGAATCTGTAGCTGGGTTTTGTGACACGAATCTGTAGCTGGGTGTTGTGGCACGAATCTGTAGTTGGGTTTTGTGGCACGAATCTGCAGCTGGGTTTTGTGGCACGAATCTTTACTTGTACTTGTATGACTGCGAGCTATTATTCTTTGCAGCCGATGCTGTAGAGATGTTGAGGCACAGCATCGTATCAGCATGGGAGCGGTTTATAGTGGCTACTTTTTCAGTCCCGGAGTACAGCTAAAAAGCAGGGGGTGTGCAATGCTTCTTTAGCAGACTCCACCACCATGGGGACTATGGCGATCCCTGCGCCGTTAGCCAGATTAGCCCTGTTACTGAGGGTACCACGGAGAAGTGGGACAGGGTCTCTATCAACTATGGGTCGCTAGCCCTGACTCTGGCACATCAGTTATGGGTCGCTGATTGCCTCATCTGGTGTCTTCACCCCAACACTAATCTATAGCTGGGTTTTGTGGCACGAATCTGTAGCTGAATCAATGTCATTCTCAGTTATTTACAATTCATCTTGTACGCTTAACATCAGTACTTTAACCTCGCTGGCCTTAGCAGGAACATGCTAGATCCAAGAGCATTCAGAATCAGATTAAGATTACGCACAACTTATAACGCTTAACCTACCAAACATTATTCATGACACACAAACATTCTTTATAATCAAAAAGGAAATCACAATCACAATGTTTTACCAAGATATGACTAATTCCACAAGTTAAAAAAAAAGGTGAGATTTGTTTCTTGTCATATGTTGCCTCAGAACATGACGTCATGCCTAGTTTTAGATTTTCCAGCAGTTTAAAATTATGAACATCTGATTATAAAACGAAACAAAAGAGAATTTCTGCTGATAAGTTCCAACATTGTATAAAACACTGAACATACTTTCCAAGTTCATGAGTCAATGACTAGAAAAAACAAATCTCATCTGTATGGACTGTGAAACTTCCTGTGCTGTATGTGTTGTGGGTTCAGGTGAGTTGGTGCCATAGCAGAAAACGGTAAGTGCTGACATGTATGAAGATTGCTGACAGACATCAAGATTGCTGACATGTATGAAGATTGTTTACATGTATGAAGATTGCTGACATATATGAAGATTTCTGACATATATGAAGATTGTTGACATATATGAAGATTGCTGACAGGCACGAGGACTGCTGATAGACACAAAGATTGCTGACAGACATGGTCACTGCTGACAGACACGAAGGTTGCTGATAGACACAAAGATTGCTGACAGACATGGTCACTGCTGACAGACACGAAGGTTGCTGATAGACACAAAGATTGCTGACAGACATGGTTACTGCTGACATACATGAAGGTTGCTGATGTGAAATTATCGAGCGTCTCAGGTTCCCCCCCCCTCCCCCCCCCACAATCAGTGGAAGACATCTGATGGAGCTTGAGCTTACTTCTCATTAAAGTTCTCCGTTATTGAAACTACTTCTCATTAACCACGAAGGAAAATATACATAGAAGGAACAGCTGTTGAAGAAGTAAACCATTTTGCATATCTCAGCAGCTACGTAGACCAGGATAGTGACACTAGAAAAGAAGATAGAATTCGAATTGCAAAAGCAGCACTGACCTTCAAGAATCCTGAGAATATATGGAATTCAAAAGTTATAAGCACAAAAACCAAGTTAAGATTATTCAATTTAAATGTCATACCCACCCTCATTTATGCATGCGAAAGCTGAAAAATAACTAAAGAAATAGACAAGAAATTAGACTCTTTTGAAAACAAATGGCTAAGGAAAATACTCCGTATAAAGTGGAACGAATTCAAGAACAATGCAGAGATAAGACAGATGACTGAACAACAACCTGTCTCATGGGTGATCAGAAAAAGAAGATGGACATATGTCGGTCATGTGATGAGAAGAAACAATCAGAGAATCCCCAAAACAAGCTATCAAGTGGGACACAACAGACCGAAGAGAAAGAAGTCGACCACGTGAAACTCTAAAGAGGACATTGTTAAGAGAGGCCAGCTCAGTGGGTATGACATCCCTTGATGAGATTGAAAAAGTCACCGAAGACACGAAGGTTGCTGATAGACACAAAGATTGCTGACAGACATGGTCACTGCTGACAGACACGAAGGTTGCTGATAGACACAAAGATTGCTGACAGACATGGTTACTGCTGACATACATGAAGGTTGCTGATGTGAAATTATCGAGCGTCTCAGGTTCCCCCCCCCTCCCCCCCCACAATCAGTGGAAGACATCTGATGGAGCTTGAGCTTACTTCTCATTAAACGTCTCCGTTATTGAAACTACTTCTAATTAACCACGAAGGAAAATATACATAGAAGGAACAGCTGTTGAAGAAGTAAACCATTTTGCATATCTCAGCAGCTACGTAGACCAGGATAGTGACACTAGAAAAGAAGATAGAATTCGAATTGCAAAAGCAGCACTGACCTTCAAGAATCTTGAGAACATATGGCATTCAAAAGTTATAAGCACAAAAACCAAGTTAAGATTATTCAATTCAAATGTAATATCCACCCTCATTTATGCATGCGAAAGCTGAAAAATAACTACAGAAATAGACAAGAAATTAGACTCTTTTGAAAACAAATGCCCAAGGAAAATACTCCGTATAAAGTGGAACGAATTCAAGAACAACGCAGAGATAAGACAGATGACTGAACAACAACCTGTCTCATGGGTGATCAGAAAAAGAAGATGGACATATGTCGGTCATGTGATGAGAAGAAACAATTAGAGAATCCCCAAAACAAGCTATCAAGTGGGACACAACAGACCGAAGAGAAAGAAGTCGACCACGTGAAACTCTAAAGAGGACATTGTTAAGAGAGGCCAGTTCAGTGGCCATAACATCCCTTGATGAGATTGAAAAAGTCACCGAAGATAGGAAATCTTGGCGAACTACCATGTGGGCCCTATGTGACGTTTAGCGGCACGGGAAGGATGTAAGATGTAAGATTACTGAAACCATGCCCATCCCTGCTTCGTGGGGCGAGTCTCTCCATATTGAATGATTTCTTGACCAACAAAAGTTTTTGCCAGTTCTGGTGACACGGTGGACGCCCCTGCACGTTGGGACTCCTCGGCAAATGAAAAATAAATGTAGTGGCCCCCGAGATGTGAACAAAGTGTTTGCAAATCCTCACTAGAGAAGAACAGGTGAAAATATTACACCCGAGAGCACTGGTTAATTAATGCACTTCTGCACAAAAGCGAGACACGTCGGCTACTTGGCTGCCCACAAATCTCTGCCAACTCGTACAAATGTAACGGAGAACTTTCACATCTCTCTCTCTCTCTCTCTCTCTCTCTCTCTCTCTGAATCTTAAATGCCCAGGGCACATGGGGCTCCTGCAAGGGTTTTTTCCGCTCTTGCCCAGGTGAGCCCTCTATTGCTCAGCATCCTCTCTTTTGTTCTTCTCCATGTCTCTTTTGGTCTACCCTTACTTCTGTTCCCCTGTGGTGTCCATCTTAGTTCTATTTTTCACTGCTGGCGAGATTCTTCGGATACCGCGCATGAAGCGAACTCCTCCCGGCCAATGGAGAAAATGCGAAAAAGAAATTAGGGTTGCCGTGTGGCGCCGATGTGAAAAGGTGATGGAAAGGATAAAGTGAAGCTTAGTCGGCATGTCCAGTGGACTCGTGGCGTGAGCTACTCATACCACAGCACCTCTGCTCTAGAGGCCTGTCACGTCTGATATACACCCATACTGGTGAAATATGCCTAAACCAGCTTAAACCAAAGGTGAAACTTGATGACTACTCATGTCATGGTACTTCCGCTCTAGAGGTTCGTCACGTCCTAAATACACCCATGCAGGGATACTACGCCTAAACCGGCTTAACCTAGAGGTGAAACTTACTAGAGGCGAGGATTCGTCCTCCTAGACAAAAGCTCCGTCCTGGTCACAACTAGGAAGGATAGCGGCCACGACCACAAAAGGAAACCACCTCTCACCCGGCGGGGATACACGGGTATCCCAAAACACGTCGAGGTTTTCCGGTGAGAAAGTCCAACTCTAGATTACACTGGTGCAACGAAAACCACGGTGTCACGCAATGCCGCTTCTGAGACCACCGAGAATACAGGCTCAAGCCCTGCGATACTCTGAACCTCTTGTGGTCCTCTCGTGGATCTCGTTTGGTCCTTTCGGGGACCACAGGGGGGACCACGGGACCTATCGAGGACCACAGGACGATCATGGGGCGGTCGGTGGTAGAAGCGAACGAAGAAGTGCTATTTTTGGTAGTGAGTTGTCAGTCATTCGGAGCACATGTCCCAACCATCGCCAGCGTCTTTCCTCAATAATTGCTGTCATTGGCTTCATTGCATTTCTGCCAACAAGATGTTATTTCTTATAGTGTTGGGCCAAAATATTTTTCTAATTCACATGGACAGCACACATTCAGAATAATATCAAAATATATCAAGAATTAAAGGGAAAGGTAAAAGTGTGTGAACCAGCGACATTGCACACGGTCAAGCCATATTGCTCTGCTGCTTAGTCAGCGGTTGACCAGAAACTACCAGATAGTGTCGCCATCAGCACCAACTCCGTTGCTAGCGGCTTCATTCCTCTTCTTTCACAGTCTCCCCGGTAACCATTTTTTTCTTGAGGCTGGGTGATCCACTGTTTGACCGCCACTGTGGTGGGTGGAAATCGAAACTGGGTCACCTGGTCGGCAAGCGAGTGGCTAATCCACTACACTAGCGCGGCTGCTGTAACAGTAGCTTTTGCGTGGGGGACAAAAAAAACTGAGAAACACTGTGACAGATTTTTGTTTCTCTGTTTACGTCAAAGAAAATGTTATATGCGACCTCGTAATTATTCGTTCTGACAAGAAACTACATAAGTAACAAAATATCAGCTAACAACTGAGCCATTCTGGCTTTTAACAAAAAGACCGCTGGAATTCAATTTCCTTGCAGTAATTAGTTGAGAAGTTATGAGACATTTCTGAAACATTTCTGAAAATCTAAGAACTAACACGTTATATTTATCTCTGACCCGGGCGAGAAAATAAGTTTTGTTTTCGCCAAAAGTAGGGCGAATGAGAGGAAATTTCGCCACTCCAAATTGGTACTACACGAAAATGTTTAAGAAGTAGAACTACATGAATGAAAAAAAAATTTCAAACTATACCACACTATCGATATCTCATGTAGATTTACTGAAGTTCAGTTACTCATGGCTTTTCTAACTACAAAAGTTTCTGTACAGTTTTCTCTAGTAAACGATTTTTTTTCAGTGGAGAGGAGAAGAAAATGATAATAGAAAGCTTATTTTGTTTACTTTTGTGTCTTTTTTTTTTACTTCCATCACTTGGTTTATACTACGAACATGTTTGTGAAGGTTTCTGTTTCTGCAGTTGTTTTTTTTTATTTGGTCATCATTTCTAGATAAGTGTTAGGTTTTCTATGTTAGCCATCAGTTTTTTCTGAAAAAAAACTCCCTCTCTCTCTCTCTCTCTCCCCTCCCCCAAATATTTTTTATATCTTAAATAACGTGGGTATTTTCACCGAAATATCAGAACTTGATTTCCTGAAAGGATGATTACCGCCAGGAATCATTTGGGTGGGAGCTGACATTAATTCTTCTAGGCAGAAGTTTGTACACGCGAATGAAAGATGTAAAAGCGGGGAAACAGACTTGAGCAGTGAGATCCTACATCCTGGTCCTTTCTTCAGACTTCGACACTTTTCATAAGATGACACGAACTCTCTGCAGAGCGGTAGAAGAGCCCATACTTATCCAAAGCGATGAGTTGATGCTGATCTTTTTTGTGTGTGTGTTTATTCATACGAATCATTCTGCATTATATGGACATCAAGTCGTCTGAGATTTGTCTGCAGCTCCAACTCGCTCTGTGTAGGCAGTGCCATAATTAGGCATAATCTCGACAACATACGACAGTTAAGACCACACAAACACTCCAGTGTAACTTTCCAACCAGGGGGCACCAAACTTTATATAGCTTAGGTCAGCCATTGTGAACTTTTCTGTACCCTCGGAACTTTATGTAGCTTAGGTCAGCCATTATGAACTTTTATGTACACTCGGAACTTTATATAGCTTAGGTCAGCCATTATGAACTTTTATGTACCCTCGGAACTTTATACAGCTTAGGTCAGCCATTATGCACTTTTATGTACCCTCGGAACTTTATATAGCTTAGGTCAGCCATTGTGAACTTGTATGTACCCTCGGAACTTTATATAGCTTAGGTCAGCCATTGTGAACTTTTATGTACCCTAGAAACTTTATATAGCTTAGGTCAGCCATTGTGAACTTTTATGTACCCTCGGAACTTTATATAGCTTAGGTCAGCCATTGTGAACTTGTATGTACCCTCGGAACTTTATATAGCTTAGGTCTCCTGCCGTCTCCCTCCTCTCTGTTATTACCGCCGTCGTCCGTCCCCCCTCCCAAGGACCATAAATTATCTCATTTAAAATAAAGTCACTAATTTAGGCAGAAAAAATGTCTTTACATCTAGTTTATTCTTAAGAGCCCCCCGAAGCCGAGGAAAATAATACTACAAATGTAGAATGTGGAAAATTTTAATCGGGTATGGTTTGAGGTGTATGGCATGTGCAGGAATAGAAGCTTCTTTTCTCCCATTGGTGTAGAACTAAAAAATGACTTTTAACCAACCTGTCTTGAACAAAAGCTAAAACAGATAGCTAAACCCTAGAGTTGCCCGAGATATTTCATTCATGATCTCTGTAGGAATACCTGGAGGTCAAGGCTGAGAAACTGTGGCTTAGGGCTTCATAAAATCCGGCACTTTAACTTAGGACCTCACCAAGTGTAGGTACGACACTGCAGTTTAGGGCCTCATCAAGTCTAAATCTTTAGGGTCTCGCTAAGTCTAAACCCGGCACTACAACTTAAGGTTTCACAGTCTAAACCCGGCACTACAACTTAAGGTTTCACAGTCTAAATCTGGCACTACAACTTAAGGTTTCACAGTCTAAATCTGGCACTACATCTTAAGGTTTCACTAAGTCTAAATCAGGCATTACACCTTAGGGTCTCACTAAGTCTAAATCAGGCATTACAACTTAGGGTCTCACTAAGTCTAAATCCGACACAACAACCTAGGACCTTCATTCATTCATTTTGCATGTCCCTTGCGGAACTTTGCCTCTCTAACAGCTCTCCTGTAGGCCTCTCGGTTGTCAGCAAGATGGCCTGCTGGTGATGCATCCATTTGCAGATCATCAACTATGTCTTGCAGCCATCTTTGCCTTGGTCTTTCTCTCTTTCTTTTTCCCATTATGTACCCTTCCAAGACGGTCTTCTCTAGATTATCATGACGTTTAATATGTCCAAAATATTTTTCTCTCTTTAATCTTCTTTACTAGCCAGCCTTCTTCAATATTAAGCTCTTGTAGTATTGACATATTTGTTCTTTCTTGTGTCCATGATATTTGAAGAACTCTTCAGTCAGCATTTACATTCAAAGGCATTTATGTGTTTCTCAGCTGTTTTGTTAAATGTCTAGGTTTCACAGGCATATGTTGTGATGAGAAAGATGCATGCCCTTAAAAATCTTATTTTTGTAGTTCTGTCTGTTCCTCTCCACAGATTCTTTAGTTGTTTTACTTTCTGAAGAGTGATAGATGTCCTTTTAATTTCCCTCATTGTATCTCTATCATTAGTTACTAGTGATCCAAGATATTCAAAACTCTCCACCTCTTCCAGCTTTTCCTCATTGATACATATATCAGCTGTCTTATTTGTTTTGTCAGTTGTCATCAATTTAGTTTTCTTCACATTAAGATAGAGGTTTTGCTCTTCGCTACTCTTACGGACTGACATAATTAGTTTTTCCATTCCTTTTTGTGTTGTGGACAGTAATACTGTGTCATCAGCTTATCTAATCTCTGGTATTTCATAACCTCCAATTGTTATGGCATCGTAATATTATTTGTCTTACATCTTCTCTAACACTCCTCATTATATTTTCAATATACAAGTTAAAGAAGTAAGGTGACAATATGCACCCCTGATGGACCCCTTGTTTTATGTCAAACCAAGTTCTTGTTTCACCATTTATTCTTGCTGCTGCTTGTTGATCTAGATACAGCAATGATGTTAATTGTATCAAATCTGTTGGAAATCCCATTTTTTCCCATTATTTCCCAAAGTTTTCTGGTGTTGTACACAACCAAATGGCTTTGAGTAGTCTATAAAGGATAAATATAGATTCACATTAAACTCTCTGCATTTCTTTATTATTAATTTTATATTGAATATATGATCTCTTGATCCTCTTACTTGCCTGAAACCAGCTTGGACCATATTGACTTCTTCTATTTTCTTACGAAGTCTACTCATTATGATTTTTAACAGAATTTTACTGGCATGACTAATCAAGGCAACAGTTCTGTAGTTTGTGCATAATTTCAGATTACCCTTTTTTGGCAGTGGTATGAATACAGTTCTTTTCCATTCTTTTGGCCAAATACCTGAATGCCATATCCTTTTACATAGTGCATGATAGATTGTTGCACACTCCTTTCCTCCTGCTTTATTAAGTTCAGCTGTTATCTCATCACATTCCTAGGACCTTATCAAGCCTTAATGTAGCACTACGTTCACTAATTTAGCATTATACTCAGGTGTAACATTGTCACCTGTACTCTTCGGTGCGGAGGTGCGTGTTGTAATCTTCAGAGTATTTTCCCTTTGTTATGACCCAGATTCATAAGTTGAATAAATGTTCTTATTTCTCTGACACTGCTTGCGGCTTGTTCATACCCCATTTTAAGTTAAAATGTCAACGGTTTATCTAATTTTTTTTTCTGTCAGAATAGTTTTTTAATGAAATATGTTCAGATCTGATAACAACGTGATTTGGAAAATATCTTCAAATTCCGAGCTCTCTTAGTGTCCATGTTGAAATGGGCCGAAATCTGCAGGTATGCGTTCACTTGGAGTCTTGTGCGGTGTGACTGACTGAAAATAATTTGTTCATATTGTTGCACTTATACTCTGTAATGGTTACTACAACTCATGCCCTGGCGCCACTTTGATGCGTATTATAGTTTCCCCGGGACAAAAATTCAGTCCAGGGAACCTTGCGAACAGTCCGCGTATTACAAAAAAGTGAATGTTTTAGCACATTTCTATCGGCTATCTTTCTGTTAGTCTACAATTTATTTATTTATTTTGTTAGTTATAAAGACACCAAGAGAGAGTGAAGACACTGTCTGATCTGGCGCTCAGCGACAGATAACGACCATGCTACACCAGAGTTGGCAAAATGTAGTCGACCAAGACCCTTTACTATACTTTCGCTGGTAGTCGACCAAGACCCTTTACTACCTTCTCGCTGGTAGCCCCCCTGTAATAAGCATAGCCTGGCTAACGAGGCAGGGATCGCTGTGTTCCCCCGCGGTGGTGGAGCCTGTTAAAAAGTTCTTCACTCTCTCTTGCATCTTAGCCCCACTCTGGGACTGAAAGAATAGCCGCCGTAACCCGCTCCCTATCCGATACGATGCTGTGATTCAACATCTTCACCTCATCGGCTGAAAAGAATACAGTGCTCGCAATTCCAGAGATATATAACGATGACGACGACAATAACAATAGCAATAACAAAAACAATAACAACAACATAAAGACATCAAACAGTACACGTATTGTGAAAGTTAAAAAAAAGAATTTGCGAGATAAATCTGTGAACTTTCTGCGAGAAGCATACAGGACGGTGTTTTTGCATAGGCGTTGCTTGCGTCTTTGTCTGGACATCCTGAAAAAAAAACTGAATACATTTGCGAGCTTCAGCGTTTGAGATATTGATACTGCGTAGGAGAATACGCCGCCGTCATGTTGACAAATCCCAGCTGTTGACAGACCTCTTCTAACCGGGTGGCGGTATCTAGTTTTGCTGGAAATATTCTTTGATGCCTCATAGTTCTCCACAAGTGTTTGCTCTCCCGCGGATCTCAAGGACCCGCCGCTGGTAATTAACAGATTATATAAACGCTTCTCTCTTCTGGAAAATGAGAACGGCCCTGGAATTTTTCCGGGAGGTGAAGAGCAGAAAGGGGAGATGGAGATTCTGTAATTGAATTTGTGACACATTTTGTGAAGTTTGGGAACAGGACTGCCTGTCCTTTGAACTGTCTCTTCCTGTGTGGGCGTCTCCTGCTCGTGTGAGGTCGAGTTTTGTGGGCCTAGTGTGGAGTGATGCTTGTCACAATGTTGTGTGTGTGTGTGTGTGATGTTTTGTGGATTCTTTGGCAGAGCAGAGAGGGGCCAGAGAGGACCTTGTGCTGCTTTCTGAGTGAGTACAGTATCTTTTCTGTTCGTTTGTTACTCTCCATACTTTCGTGGCTATTACTACTACTACTACTACTACTACTACTACTACTACTACTACAGCTATTACCATTACTACCACTACTCCTACTCCCACTATCACTACTAACACTGCTACTAATACTGTCACTACTACTACGGCTATATCTACTACTACTACTACTATTATACTACTACTACTACTACTACTACTACTACTACTTATACTACCACTATTGCTACCATTACTACTACTACCGAAGAAGTGCTATTTTTGATAGTGAGTTGTCAGTCATTCGGAGCACATGTCCCAACCATCGCCAGCATCTTTCCTCAATAATTGCTGTCATTGGCTTCATTGCATTTCTGCCAACAAGATGTTATTTCTTATAGTGTTGGGCCAAAATATTTTTCTAATTCACATGGACAGCACACATTCAGAACAATATCAAAATATATCAAGAATTAAAGGGAAAGGTAAAAGTATGAGCTGTGAACCATTACTACTACTACCACCACTACTACTATTAATTCAGCTACTGCTACTACTGTTGCTACAACGGCTGCTACTGTTAATACCACACCTACTAGAATAATTACTGCTACCACTCCTAGAACAAGAATAAAAACAACAGCATCACTACAACCACCGTTGCTATTATTACTACTACAGCCTCTGCTGCAACAACTAGTTTTAGTTTCCCATGGAGATTTTCATCGCGATTTTCTTTCTTTCTTTCTTTTCTTTCTTTCTTTTCTTTCTTTCTTTTTTTTCTTTCTTTTATTTTTTTCTTTCTTTCTTTCTTTTCTTCTTTCTTTCTTTCTTTTCTTTCTTTCTTTCTACTTTTGCGTCGAATGTTGTTGAATCTGATTTGTTTTTGCTAGGATAAACGTGGCGGTGATGACATTAGAAACTTCAAGAAGGTTCCTGCCACCTAACCCCCCCCCCCCCCCCACTAAGGAAGCCAGCAATTTATTCTTTGGCAATTTCGCCTCATTTTTAGTTAGTTCATAAGACGTCATTAGGTCAAGAGCCATAACAGGTCGTCTTACTGATTCAGAAAAAAGCCCTCCTCACACAACCGAAGGATCTTTAACATGGTAAAGCTCATCTTGTGGCCTTTCCATGTACTCGATGGACTGGTACGTGTTCATGAAGTCGATTGCCACAGGTTTCTTGAAATCTCTTGGTGGGCATCATTGCTTTCCCCCCAGACCGTACAGTGTTCAGTGTTAAGCGTTTCCTCACCTGCACTGCAGGAGCTGGCCTAAAAAAACCTCTACACATCTGGCAGTCACACTCCTAAGAATGCTTGAAAATGTTTAACAGTGGGGGGGGGGGTCGGGGTCGGTTTCAGCAGTCAGATCTACATACCGCATCTGAGTTCCCCAGAACTGTCCTAAACATAGCTGGAAGAACGAATGTCATGGCTGGGAACATCGTGTATGGAGGTTCTTAACAGGGAACACACACGTAGGGAGCTTCTTAACAGGGCAAACACATGTAGGGAGCTTCTTAACAGGGCAAACACATGTAGGGAGGTTCTAAACAGAACATACACGTATGGAGGTTCTTAACAAGGCAAACACATGTAGGGAGGTTATTAACAAGGCAAACGCATGTAGGGAGGTTATTAACAGGGCACACACATTTAGGGAGGTTCTTAACAAGGCAAACACATGTAGGGAGGTTATTAACAAGGCAAACGCATGTAGGGAGGTTATTAACAGGGCACACACATGTAGGGAGGTTATTAACAAGGCAAACGCATGTAGGGAGGTTCTAAACAGGGCACACACATGTAGGGAGGTTCTAAACAGAACACACACATGTAGGGAGGTTATTAACAAGGCAAACGCATGTAGGGAGGTTCTAAACAGAACACACACATGTAGGGAGGTTCTAAACAGAACACACACATGTAGGGAGGTTCTAAACAGAACACACACATGTAGGGAGGTTCTAAACAGAACACACACATGTAGGGAGGTTCTAAACAGAACACACACATGTAGGGAGGTTCTAAACAGAACACACACATGTAGGGAGGTTCTAAACAGAACACACACATGTATGGAGGTTCTAAACAGAGCACACACATGTAGGGAGGTTCTAAACAGAATACACACATGTAGGGAGGTTATTAACAGAATACACACATATAGCTGTCACAGAAAACAAGATTCCACATATCAGTATCAGATCAGTTTATTCTCTCATCAGTTACAGAACACACCGTCGCTTGCTTACTTCAACTGTCACTTTATTTAATGTATATGATGCAGGCCTGTGAGGCTTTTTTTAAAGCCCAGTACTCAAGATTAGCAACAGCTTGTACAACTGACATACACTGCTAGTGGCCGCCATGCACCTCTCTCTCTCTCTCTCTCTCCCCCTCTGACGTCACACTTCCCGCCAGTCGCTCGCAGTCACACGACACCTTCATTCATTCCCCTTACAATCTGATTCTAGTGAGCTGAGTCATGACCGCTTTGATATCGAGTTTGTTGTTCTTCAGTCTACATTTTCCTTCTCACTCAGCGAGGCAGATGAAGGAAGCTCACTCAGTGAGACAGATGAAGGAAGCTCACTCAGTGAGACAGATGAAGGAAGCTCACTCAGTGAGACAGATGAAGGAAGCTCACTCAGTGAGGCAGATGAAGGAAGCTCACTCAGTGAGACAGATGAAGGAAGCAGTCCGGTTTAAGGGATGCTGGAAAGTAAAGATCAAATACTCGTATGTTCGCCTGATTGTGGTCCTTGTGTCATTCTTTCTTTCTTTCTTTTCTTTCTTTCTTTCTACTTTTGCGTCGAATGTTGTTGAATCTGATTTGTTTTTGCTAGGATAAACGTGGCGGTGATGACATTAGAAACTTCAAGAAGGTTCCTGCCACCTAACCCCCCCCCCCCCACTAAGGAAGCCAGCAATTTATTCTTTGGCAATTTCGCCTCATTTTTAGTTAGTTCATAAGACGTCATTAGGTCAAGAGCCATAACAGGTCGTCTTACTGATTCAGAAAAAAGCCCTCCTCACACAACCGAAGGATCTTTAACATGGTAAAGCTCATCTTGTGGCCTTTCCATGTACTCGATGGACTGGTACGTGTTCATGAAGTCGATTGCCACAGGTTTCTTGAAATCTCTTGGTGGGCATCATTGCTTTCCCCCCCGACCGTACAGTGTTCAGTGTTAAGCGTTTCCTCACCTGCACTGCAGGAGCTGGCCTAAAAAAACCTCTACACATCTGGCAGTCACACTCCTAAGAATGCTTGAAAATGTTTAACAGTGGGGGGGGGGGGGGTCGGGGTCGGTTTCAGCAGTCAGATCTACATACCGCATCTGAGTTCCCCAGAACTGTCCTAAACATAGCTGGAAGAACGAATGTCATGGCTGGGAACATCGTGTATGGAGGTTCTTAACAGGGAACACACACGTAGGGAGCTTCTTAACAGGGCAAACACATGTAGGGAGCTTCTTAACAGGGCAAACACATGTAGGGAGGTTCTAAACAGAACATACACGTATGGAGGTTCTTAACAAGGCAAACACATGTAGGGAGGTTATTAACAAGGCAAACGCATGTAGGGAGGTTATTAACAGGGCACACACATTTAGGGAGGTTCTAAACAGAACATACACGTATGGAGGTTCTTAACAAGGCAAACACATGTAGGGAGGTTAACAAGGCAAACGCATGTAGGGAGGTTATTAACAGGGCACACATGTAGGGAGGTTATTAACAAGGCAAACGCATGTAGGGAGGTTCTAAACAGGGCACACACATGTAGGGAGGTTCTAAACAGAACACACACATGTAGGGAGGTTATTAACAAGGCAAACGCATGTAGGGAGGTTCTAAACAGAACCACACATGTAGGGAGGTTCTAAACAGAACACACACATGTAGGGAGGTTCTAAACAGAACACACACATGTAGGGAGGTTCTAAACAGAACACACACATGTAAGGAGGTTCTAAACAGAGCACACACATGTAAGGAGGTTCTAAACAGAACACACACATGTAGGGAGGTTCTAAACAGAACACACACATGTATGGAGGTTCTAAACAGAGCACACACATGTAGGGAGGTTCTAAACAGAATACACACATGTAGGGAGGTTATTAACAGAATACACACATATAGCTGTCACAGAAAACAAGATTCCACATATCAGTATCAGATCAGTTTATTCTCTCATCAGTTACAGAACACACCGTCGCTTGCTTACTTCAACTGTCACTTTATTTAATGTATATGATGCAGGCCTGTGAGGCTTTTTTTAAAGCCCAGTACTCAAGATTAGCAACAGCTTGTACAACTGACATACACTGCTAGTGGCCGCCATGCACCTCTCTCTCTCTCTCTCCCCCTATGACGTCACACTTCCCGCCAGTCGCTCGCAGTCACACGACACCTTCATTCATTCCCCTTACAATCTGATTCTAGTGAGCTGAGTCATGACCGTTTTGATATCGAGTTTGTTGTTCTTCAGTCTACATTTTCCTTCTCACTCAGCGAGGCAGATGAAGGAAGCTCACTCAGTGAGACAGATGAAGGAAGCTCACTCAGTGAGACAGATGAAGGAAGCTCACTCAGTGAGACAGATGAAGGAAGCTCACTCAGTGAGGCAGATGAAGGAAGCTCACTCAGTGAGACAGATGAAGGAAGCAGTCCGGTTTAAGGGATGCTGGAAAGTAAAGATCAAATACTCGTATGTTCGCCTGATTGTGGTCCTTGTGTCAGCCTGATCGTAGTCTGTGAGCTAACCTGATCTCAGTCAGTGAACCAGCCTGACTGTAATATGTGATCTAACCTGATCTTAGTGAACCAGCCTGACTGTAACATGTGATCTAACCTGATCTCAGTGAACCAGCCTGACTGTAATATGTGATCTAACCTGATCTTAGTGAACCAGCCTGGTCGTAGTCTATGATCTAACCTGATCTTAGTGAACCAGCCTGGTTGTAGTCTATGAGTTAACCTGATCTTAGTGAGCCAGCCTGATCGTAGTCTATGATCTAACCTGATCTTAGTGAACCAGCCTGATCGCAGTCTATGAGTTAACCTGATCTTAGTGAGCCAGCCTGATCGTAGTCTATGATCTAACCTGATCTTAGTGAACCAGTCTGATCGCAGTCTATGACTTAACCTGATCTTAGTGAGCCAGCCTGATCGTAGTCTATGATCTAACCTGATCTTAGTGAGCCAGCCTGGTCGTAGTCTATGAGTTAACCTGATCTTAGTGAGCCAGTCTGATCGTAGTCTATGAGTTAACCTAATCTTAGTGAGCCAGTCTGATCGTAGTCTATGAGTTAACCTGATCTTAGTGAGCTAGCCTGATCGTAATCTATGATCTAACCTGATCTTAGTGAGCCAGTGTGATCGTAGTCTATGAGCTAACTTGATCTTAATGAGCCAGTCTGATCGTAGTCTATGAGCTAACCTGATCTTAGTGAACCAGCCTGACTGTAATATGTGAGCTAACCTGATCTCAGTCAGTGAGCCAGTCTGACTGTAGTCTGTGATCTAACCTGATCTTAGTGAACCAGTCTGACTGTAGTCTGTGATCTAACCTGATCTTAGTGAGCCAGCCTGACTGTAGTCTGTGACCTAACCTGATCTTAGTGAGCCAGTCTGACTGTAGTCTGTGAAATAACTTGATCTTAGTGAACCAGTCTGACTGTAGTCTATGATCTAACCTGATCTTAGTGAACCAGCCTGATCGCAGTCTGAGTTAACCTGATCTTAGTGAGCCAGTCTGATCGTAGTCTATGATCTAACCTGATCTTAGTGAACCAGTCTGATCGCAGTCTATGACTTAACCTGATCTTAGTGAGCCAGTCTGATCGTAGTCTATGATCTAACCTGATCTTAGTGAGCCAGCCTGGTCGTAGTCTATGAGTTAACCTGATCTTAGTGAGCCAGTCTGATCGTAGTCTATGAGTTAACCTAATCTTAGTGAGCCAGTCTGATCGTAGTCTATGAGTTAACCTGATCTTAGTGAGCTAGCCTGATCGTAGTCTATGATCTAACCTGATCTTAGTGAGCCAGTGTGATCGTAGTCTATGAGCTAACTTGATCTTAATGAGCCAGTCTGATCGTAGTCTATGAGCTAACCTGATCTTAGTGAACCAGCCTGACTGTAATATGTGAGCTAACCTGATCTCAGTCAGTGAGCCAGTCTGACTGTAGTCTGTGATCTAACCTGATCTTAGTGAAAGAGTCTGACTGTAGTCTGTGATCTAACCTGATCTTAGTGAGCCAGCCTGACTGTAGTCTGTGACCTAACCTGATCTTAGTGAACCAGTCTGACTGTAGTCTGTGATCTAACCTGATCTTAGTGAACCAGTCTGACTGTAGTCTGTGATCTAACCTGATCTTAGTGAACCAGTCTGACTGTAGTCTGTGATCTAACCTGATCTTAGTGAACCAGTCTGACTGTAGTCTGTGATCTAACCCGATCTTAGTGAACCAGTCTGACTGTAGTCTGTGATCTAACCTGATCTTAGTGAACCAGTCTGACTGTAGTCTGTGACCTAACCTGATCTTAGTGAACCAGTCTGACTGTAGTCTGTGATCTAACCTGATCTTAGTGAACCAGTCTGACTGTAGTCTGTGACCTAACCTGATCTTAGTGAGCCAGTCTGACTGTAGTCTGTGACCTAACCTGATCTTATCCTGTGACCTAACCTGACTGTATCATGTAAGCAGTCGATAAAGCTGAAGATGAGGTGCAGTTCTTTGTGATTCTACGCACTCGAAATATGGAAGACAAATTTTCCGTATTCCGACAGTATTCTTCTATGGATTTTTAAAAAATTTTTAATCCTAACCTATGTTGAAGGTACCATGGAGAGCTAAGAAAACCAACGAAAAAGTTTTAAGAGAGGCTGTAGTTAAAAGGCAAATTATAGCAAAGATCAGAAGCGGACAAGCGAGATTTAAAGGACATTTCCTGAAAAGAGGAAAACTGAGGGAAGAAGAGACAGAGGAAGACAGAGAGAGAAATTACTGGATGGGCTGTCAGTGTGGCTAGGAAGAAAGTCACCGGCTTATCTCATAATCAAGTCTGAAGACTGGGAATTGTAGAGAGAAATGATCGCCTACGCCACACGGCACGGCACTTGATTGATTGAACTTACCCATCTATGGATTAGAAGAGCTGGTAAAGAAATTATCAGTATGAATGCTAGTTACATATTACTGTAAAAATGTTGCACAGTGAATGTTAGGTACATGAAATTACAAAATGAATGATAGTTATACTAAACTGTAATAAATATTACAAAGTACAAGTTATATTAAACTGTAAAAAAAATATTACAAATTACACTTTACTTAATTACCAAAATGAAGAGCGTGAGAAATGTATGAGTTACGGAGTGTGTGAAGTGTCTGTCTACAAAATCTTAGCTTGAATTCCTCACAGCTAACCCTGTAATTCAACGAGGAATGAAGGCTTCGGTTTAAAATCTGTAAAACAGCAAATTGTTTCGAATGCCAGAAATATTCCAGTAATGCTATATGGGTAGCGAGCACGAGTAAGCAATCAATACGACTAACTTGATCTCAGAAGACTAGAGTCTCTATAGCCAGGACATTCCTATGTCTACTCTACCGCCAGTTCCTGTGACCGGTGTAGGGGGTGTGTGTACCGACTGTCAATGTTGCGTGTTTATTGTGAGTCCGTCGGTACCGTTTATAACGAGGAGTAGCTCGTTTTTGTCTTAGTGAACCAGTCTGACTGTAGTCTGTGATCTAACCCGATCTTAGTGAACCAGTCTGACTGTAGTCTGTGATCTAACCTGATCTTAGTGAACCAGTCTGACTGTAGTCTGTGACCTAACCTGATCTTAGTGAACCAGTCTGACTGTAGTCTGTGATCTAACCTGATCTTAGTGAACCAGTCTGACTGTAGTCTGTGACCTAACCTGATCTTAGTGAGCCAGTCTGACTGTAGTCTGTGACCTAACCTGATCTTATCCTGTGACCTAACCTGACTGTATCATGTAAGCAGTCGATAAAGCTGAAGATGAGGTGCAGTTCTTTGTGATTCTACGCACTCGAAATATGGAAGACAAATTTTCCGTATTCCGACAGTATTCTTCTATGGATTTTTAAAAAATTTTTAATCCTAACCTATGTTGAAGGTACCATGGAGAGCTAAGAAAACCAACGAAAAAGTTTTAAGAGAGGCTGTAGTTAAAAGGCAAATTATAGCAAAGATCAGAAGCGGACAAGCGAGATTTAAAGGACATTTCCTGAAAAGAGGAAAACTGAGGGAAGAAGAGACAGAGGAAGACAGAGAGAGAAATTACTGGATGGGCTGTCAGTGTGGCTAGGAAGAAAGTCACCGGCTTATCTCATAATCAAGTCTGAAGACTGGGAATTGTAGAGAGAAATGATCGCCTACGCCACACGGCACGGCACTTGATTGATTGAACTTACCCATCTATGGATTAGAAGAGCTGGTAAAGAAATTATCAGTATGAATGCTAGTTACATATTACTGTAAAAATGTTGCACAGTGAATGTTAGGTACATGAAATTACAAAATGAATGATAGTTATACTAAACTGTAATAAATATTACAAAGTACAAGTTATATTAAACTGTAAAAAAAATATTACAAATTACACTTTACTTAATTACCAAAATGAAGAGCGTGAGAAATGTATGAGTTACGGAGTGTGTGAAGTGTCTGTCTACAAAATCTTAGCTTGAATTCCTCACAGCTAACCCTGTAATTCAACGAGGAATGAAGGCTTCGGTTTAAAATCTGTAAAACAGCAAATTGTTTCGAATGCCAGAAATATTCCAGTAATGCTATATGGGTAGCGAGCACGAGTAAGCAATCAATACGACTAACTTGATCTCAGAAGACTAGAGTCTCTATAGCCAGGACATTCCTATGTCTACTCTACCGCCAGTTCCTGTGACCGGTGCAGGGGGTGTGTGTACCGACTGTCAATGTTGCGTGTTTATTGTGAGTCCGTCGGTACCGTTTATAACGAGGAGTAGCTCGTTTTTGTCTCACTCACAGTTGCTTCAGTTGTTCATATTCACAAAGTTTGTCCATCACAGTCTTTGAGACGTTCAACATGTCCAGACTAAGCATCCCTTGCCTGGGGTCATTTCCAGTCGGTCATGCGCTCCGTTCGGTGGTGAGTATACCTAGTGGTGAGTATACTTAGTGGTGAGTATACCTAGTAGTTGAGTATACCTAGTGGTTGAGTATATTTAGTGGTGAGTATACCTAGTGGTGAGTATACTTAGTGGTGAGTATACCTAGTGGTGAGTATACTTAGTGGTGAGTATACCTAGTAGTTGAGTATACTTAGTGGTGAGTATACCTAGTGGTGAGTATACTTAGTGGTGAGTATACCTAGTAGTTGAGTATACTTAGTGGTGAGTATACCTAGTGGTGAGTATACTTAGTGGTGAGTATACCTAGTAGTTGAGTATACTTAGTGGTGAGTATACCTAGTGGTGAGTATACTTAGTGGTGAGTATACCTAGTAGTTGAGTATACTTAGTGGTGAGTATATCTAGTGGTGAGTATACTTAGTGGTTAGTATACCTAGTGGTGAGTATACCTAGTGGTGAGTATACTTAGTGGTGAGTATACTTAGTGGTGAGTATACCTAGTGGTGAGTATACCTAGTGGTGAGTATACCTAGTGGTGAGTATACTTAGTGGTGAGTATACCTAGTGGTGAGTATACTTAGTGGTGAGTATACCTAGTAGTTGAGTATACCTAGTGGTGAGTATACTTAGTGGTGAGTATACCTAGTGGTGAGTATACTTAGTGGTGAGTATACTTAGTGGTGAGTATACCTAGTGGTGAGTATACTTAGTGGTGAGTATACCTAGTGGTGAGTATACTTAGTGGTGAGTATACCTAGTGGTTGAGTATACCTAGTGGTTGAGTATACTTAGTGATGAGTATACCTAGTGGTGAGTATACTTAGTGGTGAGTATACTTAGTGGTGAGTATACTTAGTGGTGAGTATACCTAGTGGTGAGTATACGTAGTGGTGAGTATACCTAGTGGTTGAGTATACCTAGTGGTTGAGTATACTTAGTGATGAGTATACCTAGTGGTGAGTATACTTAGTGGTGAGTATACCTAGTGGTGAGTATACCTAGTGGTTGAGTATACTTAGTGGTGAGTATACTTAGTGGTGAGTATACTTAGTTGTGAGTATACTTAGTGGTGAGTATACCTAGTGGTGAGTATACTTAGTGGTGAGTATACCTAGTGGTGAGTATACTTAATGGTGAGTATACCTAGTAGTTGAGTATACCTAGTGGTTGAGTATACTTAGTGGTGAGTATACCTAGTAGTTGAGTATACCTAGTGGTGAGTATACTTAGTAGTTGAGTATACCTAGTGGTGAGTATACTTAGTGGTGAGTATACCTAGTGGTGAGTATACTTAGTAGTTGAGTATACCTAGTGGTGAGTATACCTAGTGGTGAGTATACCTAGTGGTGAGTATACCTAGTAGTGAGTATACCTAGTGGTGAGCAGGCTCTACGGAAGGCTTTCCGGCTCCCGAAAGGTTTCCCTGTTTTAAGACTGGGCCCAGAAAGTTTAAGGGGGCTTGGAGTAGACGAAAACAGATTTTGGGGAGGGTGGGATTGTACAAGCTTAGAAAAATTTCTCTCTGAGGCTCTGATAGTGAGCAGTGGTGAATATACGTGGTGGTGAGTGTTTGCGGTGATGAATACAATATACGTGGTGGTGAGTATTTGCGGTGATGAATACAATATACGTGGTGGTGAGTATATGAATGATGAATACATATTGTGGTGAGTATCTGCAGTGATGAATACACTCCATGGTGAAACATGCAGATCTCGTAGAGTCTGCACTAAAGATGAACCATTGATCTCGTATCTGAGTTTTAGTCGGTTACTGGATCTCTGTCTACCCTCCTCTGTTTGTACTTGTCAGGTATCTGAGTTTTAGTCGGTTACTGGATCTCTCTACCCTCCTCTGTTTGTACTTGCCAGGTATCTGATTTTTAGTCGGTTACTGGATCTCTCTCTACCCTCCTCTGTTTGTACTTGCCAAGGCCCTCTAAAATGTTACCCGTGGTCCACTCAAAAATAGTCTCCCCTTGCGTTAACTAACACCTTTTGTCAGTTACGGTGTAGAATTCCCAGCTATTTCTCTCACCCCCCCTTTCCATATATCTATTTACGCCCCCTACGGGCCTCCCGAAGCCTTCTGGGCCCAAGGGAGATGTGCCTGCCGGATCCCCCCTGTTGTAGGGTCTGTTTGCCATGGAAAAAATATTATTTAAGGCTGAGCATATGAATTTGAATGTAGAAGAAAACGAAGAAGAAGAAGTAGTCGTATCCAGGGGTCCGTGAGTAATTTTCCTAGTAAGGGCAAAGCTAATCTCCCTCTTACTTACCCTCTCCCGTCCCTACTAATCAGTTTTCTGTTTTCATCCCCCCACCCCACCACCCTTCCCCCGTCTTTAAAACAGGAGAAGCTTTCTTGGGCCTTTCTTAAAACAAGAGAAGCTTTATGAAGCCTTTCTTAAAACAGGACAAGCTTTATAGGGCCTTTCTTAAAACACGAGAGGCTTTCTGGGGTATTTCTTAATACTGGATAAGCTTTCTTGGGCCTTTCTTAAAGCAGGAGAAGCTTTCTAGGGCCTTCCTTAAAACAGAAGTTTTCTGAGGCCTTTCTTAAAACAGAAGAAGCTTTATGAGATCTTCCTTAAAACAGGAGAAGCTTTCTGGGGCCTTTCTTAAATCAAGAGAAGTTTTCTGGGGCCTTTCTTAATACTGGATAAGCTTTCTGGGACCTGTTTCTTAAAACAGGAGTAGCTTTATGAGGCCTTCCTTAAAACAAGAAAAGCTTTCTGAGGCCTTCTTTAAAACAGGAGAAGCTCTCTGAGGCCTTCCTTAAAACAGGAGAGGTTTTCTGGGGTCTTTCTTAAAGCAGGAAAAACGCTCTGGGCCACGAAGAGGTGCTTTGGCTTAACTCCCCCTCACCCCCCCCCCCTCACGGGGCCTGATCACACTGACTCTTGAGACCCCAGGAGGCCCCACGCCTTATATCAGTCAACAGCGTGGAAGATCTTGAAAACTGGGCGCACCATAAATAAAAAGAAGACAACAGCCACCTAAAGTAGATACATAATGTTGTCGTACCTGTTAGCCAGAATTTTCGGAAAGGCTATAACTTTCTGATCTTTTCTTGGACTTTTCACATTTCCGGGCTCCTAGCTGCGCGTTCGTTTCTAGCAATAGCCCAAGATTATAATGATCTGTAAGCCGAGCGAGCTCTTCTGCGTACGGAAATTGGGAATAGATTAATGCCAAAGTTCGTTCGCTACAGAGTCTCAGGTCTGCAGCATTTAAAGCTCTATTTCAACTCGTGTTTCAGATGAGTATTCTGTATATAATAAATACATTGACCTTTCTATAGTTCAGTCTCTAATACTTTCTTTGTGTAATAATATCCTTTTCTTTCCGTTCTTTTCATTACTAGTTTCCAACTTCTTCTTCTTCTTCTTCTTCTTCTTCTTCTCATCTTCCTCTTTTTTCTTCCCCCTTCTTCTCCTTTTCTTTTTCCACATCCTCCTTCTCCTCCTCTTTCTACTCCTCCTCCTCCTCCTCCTTTTTCTTCCTCCTTCTCCGCCTCCTGCTTCTTTTCTTCTTCTTCTTCTTCTTCTTCTCATCTTCCTCTTTTTTCTTCCCCCTTCTTCTCCTTTTCTTTTTCCACATCCTCCTTCTCCTCCTCTTTCTACTCCTCCTCCTCCTCTTCCTCCTTTTTCTTCCTCCTTCTCCGCCTCCTGCTTCTTCTTCTTCTTCTTGTAAAAAAAATATGCATGCGTCTGAAACTGCGTTTTCATGCGTTATTTTCCTTCCATAGAAGATCATCAGTCTCTAAAATAATGAAATTCCACGAAGATCACCTCAGGAGAGGTCAGAAATAAATGAATGATTAAAGTTCAAAATAAGATTGAAATACGAGTCTTTGTATATATATATATATATATATATATATTATATATATATATATATATATATATATATATATATATATATATATATATATATATATATTGACATGAACGGTTGTGTGTTTTGCCAAGCATCATTTTCCTGAGCTATGGCTTTCATGGCCGACTCCACCGATGTTGACTACCCATTATCATCCATAGTTACAACAAGTAATATTTGAATTGCAGGGCCCGGTATTTTTGGGTTTGCATCTAATAACTTGAATTTCTGGTTCTGAAGTGATGCTGCACTCTTGAGCAGAGACACTCTCCACATGGCTCGGTCTTTCGCAAGTTCTTCCATACCTCGTGACCGATAGAAAACCTTGCGTTGATGACTTTACAGATATTTTTATATCTCAGTTTCGACCTACCATGCGGTCTCTTTCCCAACATAAGTTTACCATACACAACCTGCTTCGAAATGCAGCTGCCATACATTCTTGTTACATGTCCCAGCCATCTCAATCTTCTCCTGCTTAATTTTGTCTTCGCTGATGGAAGCTTAGCACGATGCAGATAAAGTTGGTTACTTTAACTTTCTAAGTGATTTTCATTGCTATGAGTAGGCGGTGAAGATGGAAACTGTTAAGTTTTTTTTCTGGTGTCTCGCATGAGTGAAGACGCCTGTACGATGAGGCAATCAGCGACCCATAGCTGATATGCCAGCGTCAGGCTTAGCGAACCATAGCTGACCAAGACCCTGTCCCACCTCTCCGTGGTACCGCCAGTAACAGGCCTAGCCTGGCTAACGGGGCAGGGATCGCCGTAGTCCCCATGGTGGTGGAGTCTGCTAAAGAAGCATTGCACACCCCCTGATGCTGTGCTTCAAAATCTCTACAGCATCGACTGCAAAGAACAACATTTACAGGGAGTTCGTACAAGTACAAGTATTTATGTGTTGTCCACGCTACAGCTCCATATATGTGAAGAAATCAGATAAATCTGAACTTGTGTTTTGAAATTTAACCTTCTGTTGCTCCAAGCTCTTCTTTTGCCCTACCAAACAATGAAGCTGTTTTTCCTTAGTTTACCAAACGACGAAGCTGTTTTTCCTTAGTTTACCAAACGATGAAGCTGTTTTTTCTTAGTTTACCAAACGATGAAACTGCTTTTTCTTAGTTTACCAAACGATGAAACTGCTTTTTCTTAGTTTACCAAACGATGAAGCAACTTTTCCTATTGTGGTATTGATTTGTTCGTTAAGGGAGAAAGTAGAAGTAACTGTTTCAACTGAATGTTGTTGTTGTATATATATATATATATATATATATATATATATATATATCATGAAGAATGTTAGAGAAGACGTAGACAAGGAATATTACTATGCCATAACAATTGGATGTTATAAATACCAGAGATTAGATATGCTGATGACACAGTATTACTGTCCACAACACAAAAAAGGAATGGAAAAACTAATTATGTCAGTCCGTAAGAACAGCGAAGAGCAAAACCTGTATCTTAATGCGAAGAAAACTAAATTGATGACAACTGACAAAACAAACAAGGCAGCTGATATATGTAACGATGAGGAAAAATTGAAAGAAGTGGAGAGTTTTGAATATCTTGGATCACTGCTAACTATCTTGTTTTCAAAGGCATATTAGTCTTGATATTTCTGGCTGATATGTAAGATCTGGAGGTACAGTAATACTGATAGCTGACCCTGTTGTTGTCTTACTTCATCTGCAGACGTGGTCATTAAGCTATCAGACAAGATTTGTTGCTTTTATGTTGAAGTGTACATTTGTGTTCAATGGACATTTTGTTTTGTGTACACTGATTAGTTTGACATATTTGTCAAAATTCATTGGTTCCAAAGTCAGCCGCGCAGAGCTGCGCCGACCTGCACAGCGCGGGCGGTTGCTGTTGCGCAGGCCGACCGTTCTTTTGGCGAAAAAGCGCTCTCGAGTTCCGTGCGTGGGGAGACAGGCTTTCGCTCCCTTCCCGGACGGCGAGAGTTAAGGTGTTTCGATGCAGAAGCAAGTGGTTTGTCCGTCGAGCGAAGCATGTAAACGGCTAGCCAGCCAGGTTCGTGATAACGATGTAGTACGGTTTTGTCGACCGATGGTCTCGAAATTGGCCCATCTCTCGCAAAGAGTATCGGGTCTGCAGTATGTAACGTGTGTTGTTTGTGGGTGGCCAGGCTTTCTTTTCCGCTCGTTAGAGCAGAGAGAGTCCGCTGTTGGCGAAATCTTCAGCTGCCGTGCGTGGAGCGGTGCTCTTCCCGGCCAATGAAGAAATTTGCAAATGAGGTTGCCGCGCAGCATCACTGCGGAAAAGGTGGTTGAAAGAATAAAGCGAAGCAAACAGTCAAATCACGGCACCTCTGGTCTGGAGGTCGGCCACGTCCTGAGTGCAGTCATATCGTGTGAAATGCATGAACCGGTTTGTCCCAGAGGTTAAGTCACTGCTGGCTTGACTTTTCAAATGCCGCGCGTGGAGTGAAGCTCCTCCCGGTTAAGGAAGTAAATGCGGAAATAAAGGTTGCTGTGCGGCGCCGATGGGAAAAGGTGGTGGAAAGTGAAGTTTAACCTGGTATGTCCAGTAGTATCGCTACGAGAGCTATACCACGGCACCTCTGCTCTAGAGGCCGCCTACGTCCGAAATACACCTACACTGGTGAAATATGCCTAAACCGGCACACACCAGGGGTGGAACTCGATGGCTAGACATGTCATGCCACCTCCGCTCTAGAGGTCGGTAACGCCTGATAAACACCCATACTGGTGAATTTTGCCTAAACCGGCTCATACCAGGGGTGAATCTTGAAGGCTATGAATGTCACAGTACCTCTGCCCTAGAGGTCGGTCCCGTCTCAAACGATGAAGCAACTTTTCCTATTGTGGTGTTGATTTGTTCGTTAAGGGAGAAAGTAGAAGTAACTGTTTCAACTGAATGTTGTTGTTGTATATATATATATATATATAATATATATATATATATATATATATATATATCATGAAGAATGTTAGAGAAGACGTAGACAAGGAATATTACTATGCCATAACAATTGGATGTTAAAATACCAGAGATTAGATATGCTGATGACACAGTATTACTGTCCACAACACAAAAAAGGAATGGAAAAACTAATTATGTCAGTCCGTAAGAACAGCGAAGAGCAAAACCTGTATCTTAATGCGAAGAAAACTAAATTGATGACAACTGACAAAACAAACAAGGCAGCTGATATATGTAACGATGAGGAAAAATTGAAAGAAGTGGAGAGTTTTGAATATCTTGGATCACTGCTAACTATCTTGTTTTCAAAGGCATATTAGTCTTGATATTTCTGGCTGATATGTAAGATCTGGAGGTACAGTAATACTGATAGCTGACCCTGTTGTTGTCTTACTTCATCTGCAGACGTGGTCATTAAGCTATCAGACAAGACTTGTTGCTTTTATGTTGAAGTGTACATTTGTGTTCAATGGACATTTTGTTTTGTGTACACTGATTAGTTTGACATATTTGTCAAAATTCATTGGTTCCAAAGACCAGGTTGTTATCCTTCTTTGATATCCATAAATGACACATGTCCTAGAAGGAACAAGATTGTGGGTTCTGCGATGTGAGATGGGAAGTGGCTAAGTCAAGAATCAGATGCATCAAGAGAGCAAAGAACAGGCCATATGATGATTTTTTTACTTTATACACCGTGTCGCTGCTGTTGAGATTCTTCAGCTGCCTTGCATGGGGTGACACTCCTCCCGGCCAATGAAGAAAAATGCGATTAGGGTTGCCTCGCGGCTCCGCCGTGGAAAAGGTGTAGGAAAGGATTAAGTGAAGTAATCAGTAGTCTCGAAGTCAGGGGTACTCATATCACGGCACCACTACTTTAGAGGTCGGCCAAGTCCTATAAACACCCATACCCGGGCAGATTGACTAAACCAGATTAGCCCAGGGGTTAAGCTAAGACACTGCTGGTGAGATTCTTCGGCTGCTGCGCATGGGGTGAAACTCCTCCAGGACAATGAAGGAAATGCGATTAGAGTTGCCGTGCGCCATCGCTGTGGAAAAGGTGATGGAAGGGATAAAGTGAAGTTTAATCGGTATGTCCAGTAGTCTCGCTGCGAGAGCTACTCATACCACGGCACCTCTGCTCTAGAGGCCGGCCACGTCCGATATACACTCATACTTGTGAAATATGCCTAAACCGGCTTAACCCAGGGGTGAAACTTGATGACTATTCATGTCACGGTACCTCCGCTCTAGAGGTCCGTCACGTCCTAAACACGCCCATATTGGGATAATACGCCTACACCGGCTTAACCCAAGGGTGAAACTTACCAGTGGCGAGGATTCGTCCTCCTAGACAAAAGTTCCGTCCTGGTCACAATTAGGAAGGGTAGCGGCCACGACTACAAAATGCTGAAGTCAGAGACACTGGACCAGTGCAGTCTAGATAGACAGTCATCTCTCACCCGACGGGGATATATGCGTATCCTAATCACGCTGAGGTTTTCCGGTGAGAAAGTCCAACTCTAGGCTGGATAGACAACCACCTCTCACTCGGCGGGTATATACTATATCCAAACCACGTCGAGGTTTTCCAGTGAGAAAGTCCAACTCTAGATAAAACTGGTGCAACGAAAACCACAGTGTCATGCAATCCCGCTTCTGTGACCCGTCGAGAAATACAGGCCCAAGCCCCTCGGTACTCTGAACCTCTTGTGGTCCTCTCGGAGACCACAGGACTTGTGGTCCTATGAAAGACCACAGGAGTAAATTCAGTAGGATCACGAGGCGGTCTTGGTGGTAGAAGTGAACGAAGAAGAAGAAGACTACTAACTAATAATGGAGATACAATGAGGGAAATTAAAAGGAGGACATATATACTCTTCAGAAAGTAAAACAGCTGTGGAGAGGAGCAGACAGAACTACAAAAATAAGATTTTTTAAGGGCATGCATCTTTCCCATTGCAACATATGCCTGTGAGACCTGGACACTTAACAAAACAGCCGAGAAACACATAAATGCCTTTGAATGTAAATGCTACAGAAGAGTTCTTCAAATATCATGGACACAAAAAAGAACAAATATATCCATACTACAAGAATTTAATATTGAAAAAGGCTGGCTAGTAAAGAGGATTAAAGAGAGAAAACTTTTAAAATTTTAGACACATTAAACGTCATGATAATCTAGAGAAGACCGTCTTGGAAGGGTAAATAATGGGAAAAAGAAAGAGAGGAAGACCAAAACGAAGATGACTGCAAGACATCGTTGATGATCTGCAAATAGATGCATCAGCAGCAGGCCACTTTGCTTACAACCGAGAGGCCTACAGGAGTACTGTTAGGGAGGCAAAGTTCCGCAAGGGATATGCAAATGAATTATATATATATATATATATATATATATATAAAGAGAGACAGTTAACAGAGGAACTATTTTCATAAATTGAAACATATAGACATCATGTTTAGTAAAAACCAGAAATATTCTACAATATTTAAGTTACATATTTGTACATTTATTTTGAAAATTAACCGTAACAGTCGTAAATGTCTTGGTCTGCTCAGAAAGCAAGGTCAGAAAACTCTGAGACAAACCGAAACACTTCTCCGTTTATATTTTCATCACATTTGCAATTTGTCAAATTCTCGGACATAATCACCGAAATATAGACATTTGTAATCCTTCTTAGCTACTCCTTCTTTGAGGACCCTCTACTTTATATGCAAGCCCAATGGGGAGGGGGTATAGGAGGAGCTTACCTTGTATTAAGAGAGGGTTCGGAGGACTTTAGGTGGAGCCCACTGAGGATGAAAGTAAAATGACTAGGGGGGGGTGATTTTGGGCCACCTTACATAATTCTTCCCGGAATCGCGGCTTACGATCTGTGCAAATGTATCATTGTTTTGTTTCATGTCTCTTAAGTAAAACTATTATACTGATTATCTGTTATTCTTAGCTTCGGTTCTTCATCGAAGTTTAGAATCTGTCTGTTTCCCTGCCGGCTAGCCTTGGCTATCATGCTTTTCCAGAGTTCTCTACTCCTAGTGCTGATTTATAAGCTTTGCCCGTGCCATCTAATTAATCTATCCAACAATTTCTCCCTCTGTCTGCCCCGATCTCTTTATTTTTCCCGTTGTCACAATGTATTCTAGCTTGCCTCGCCGTAGATCGTGTCCTAAGAGTCTGGATTGTCTTTTTCTGACTTGTTATTGTTTGTCTCTTGTCCCCAGCCTCTCTCAGAATCTCCTCGTTTGATTTCTTTGCTGTCCTTGGTTTTCGTAGCAGTTTTCTAAGGAACCACATCTCAGTGGCTTCCAGTTGGTGTTGTACTTCATTAAAGTCTGGTTCTTTTAATAATAATAGTAGAAGTTTTTTTTTGCACATCATGAAACGTTTGACATGATTTGGACATGAGTGCTTTTTCAATACCGTGGAAGTGGATTTAAATGAATCACTGAATATATATATATATATATATATATATATATATATATATATATATATATATATATATATATATTCGAGTCCATTTAATATCATATTGCTTTGTGTCAAAACCCGGATATTGTCCCAGAAATAATTAGTGGGCTTTACTTTGGTTAAGATCACCCCGCTTATTGGTACAAATCAGTTAATGTCACGGATTTTTGCACCCGCAGGAACTAAAGACCCCGCTGTGCATCACAGACTGGGCGAGTACAAGCTATACACATCTCACAAAGCGTTGTCAGCTTCGCGATTCATCAAAGAAGGAGCCGGCCGTTTGATCACCGAATACCTACCACATCAACCTTTTGAACATGTGGGCATCGAAACTCAGATGGTGTGAATGAAAGGCTTACCACGGCTGCCCTTTAGTGATTAAAAACTGGCTTCTTTCAGTCATTGTCTTCTTTATCAAGACGTTCTGCACAGCTGCCTGTGTGCGAAAATCGCACAACGTTTTGCTAAAGAAATGAATATGCTTGACTGGAAGTGTTCGAACGGCTTTCTTGAGCTCTTTAAAAAACACCACAACATAACATTTAAGGTCACTTCAGATGAAGGGCCCAAGTTAACACCGATGTCGTTAATGATTGGATTTTGACTTGCCAAAAACTTTGAATGCATACAGCCCAGATGACATTTTTAACAGGAATGGAACATGCATGTTTTATAAACTGCTACCGAACAGAACTTTGTGCTTTCATGATTAGAAATGCCACGGATGTCAAACGAGCTGAAGATCACTTAACAGCTGTCAAGTCCTGTAACATGTCTAACATGTCTGATTAATAGACCAGTTATCACTACACAACGAAAAATCAAGCATTTTTTAAACCACATCTGCTAACAAGTCAGGTGCTGCTTGATTTTAGTGCTATCTGTACTGTAAGACTAAGACTTACTGTATTTTGTGATTAGTATATTTTGTGATTAGTACATTTTGTGTCCGATGACGATAGCCTTGGCTGTTTATTATGTGTTTAATGTACAAAATGTGGGGCGGACGGACACACACACACACACAGGCACTGGCCCAGTTAAAGCCCTTATAATGGACCCCGCTTAATGTCAACTTCACTTAATGTTACTATATTCTGACGGTCCCAGCGACGTGACATCAAGCAGGTTAGACTGTATACACAAGGTCTGACAATTAAGTAATGAGTCTAATTTTTTAAAAAATAGTTGGAGATATAACCCGTATTTTATTCAAAGTAAGCCCCTTGTGCATTGATACAAAGAGTGGCACGATCTAACAAACACTGGAACGACCTCTGCAGTTATTCTGTTGGTATGGCCCTTAAACTCGATGTTACGGCCCTTTGGATGTCATCAGTATCGTCAAAGAGGCGTCCTTTCAACGGTAACTTTAATTTTGGGAATAGAAAATAATCGCAGGGAGACAAATCTGGGGAATAGTGTGGATGGTTGAGAACACACAGTTTTTTTGGGCAAAAATTTCTGTACAACTACCGCCCTTTAAGCCGGCGCATTATCATGAAGAAGGAAAAAAACTGCCAGGTGTTGAATACTCGGGTTGGACTTGAAGAATCCTTTCCAATAGGCGTTTAAAAATTATTAAATAAACTTTGGCAGTGACAGTCTGTCCCTCTGAAATAAATTCTTTGTGAATAACTCCGTTGCTGTCGTAGAAGCACACCATCATTGTCTTCACTTTCGACTTTTGAAGACTAAATATTTTGCCTTTTGATGATGATGATGACTTCCACTGAGCACTTTGACGTTTAGTTGTGGGATCATAGAGGAAAATTCATGTTTCATCCTCTGCAATAATCAAATTTAAGAAATGTTTATTTCTGCGACACGTTTCGATGATGTCTTTTGCGTACTCAACACGCTGATATTTTTGGTCATCAGTCAACGCATGTGGTACAAACCGGCAAGAAACCTTTTTTGCCCAAATCTTCCACTAAAATTTTACGAATGGTCTCTCGGTTAACATCAAATTCATCTACCAGCATCCTCGGAGTCAAACAACGATCTTCTTGTATCCGTTCTTTGATTTTTGCAATGAGTTCCTCATTACGAACAGAAAGTGGGCGTCCACATCTAGTTGCATTTGTAATCGCTTCCACGTCACTTTTGACTCATGAATACCACCTGAATATCTGTGCACACGATAAACAATTATCCCCATAAACTTGTCACATCAATTCAACTGTCTCAATGGCACTTTTTCCGAATTTTAAACAGAATTTAATGTTAGCTTTTTGCTCCATGCTGATTACGTGACATTACACTTCTAACTAGGTCAATAAAATGGCGGCTTGTTTGTCTTCTGCTTATCGGGCGGCAATGAAAAGTTGCCAGATCAAAGATGAAGGTTGCCTCTTTGGGCTTTACTTCATATAAGGCATTTTTGTCTTGGCCGTAATAAAATCAGTCTCATTACTTGTCGGATATATATATATATATATATATATATATATATATATATATATATATATATATATATATATATATACTGTTATGGATGACACCTGGAATTTCTTGATGCTTCAACGCCAAAATAAAGAAGAACAAATTATTAGTATGATTTATTTGTTATTCTTTTTTCCACTGATATCAAGATTATTTGTTTCGTTATTTTATCAGTGAACATCGAAGTTCCAGTGTTGGTTTTTACAACAATTTTTTTAGTCATATTTTTCATCATCGTCTATGTTTTGAAATTTCCCTATCCAAATTTTGAATATTTCTTTCTTTATTCGATATATTTTCTCTCCATTCATTTTTCATCGTCTTATGGTTTTGCTTCGTGACGAAGGTATGGGTTGAAATATTAATTTGTTGTGTAGCTACAAGGAAATCTTGCCCCCCCCCCCCCCCCCCCATTAAACAATATTTGTTTCGCTGTTTTGTCGTGTGACCACGAGGTTGGGTTAACATTTTTGTTTTAGCTTCCTGCTTCTCGTGGGTGTGTTTCCGTGTTCACACGAACCAGGATAAAGCAACGTGGAGAGGTTTCGTCATGTCCCGTGCGTAAATCCGTGCCCAGTTGACTTGGGTCGTTTTCTCGTAGTGTGAGACAGCGGACACGTACTGTTCAAAATATAAACAAGTATTTGACTTAATTACCTCTCTCTCTCCCTCCCTCCCTTCCTCTCCCTCCCTCCCCTCCGTCTCCCTCCCCTCCATCTCTCTCTCCCTCCCTCCCTCTCTCTCCCTCTCTCTCCACTCCCTCCCTCTCTCTCTCCCCCTCACCCCCTCCTTTTCCTGCTATGGCGTCAGGTCAGGTTCTGGGATCAGATCCTTTCGCCTCACCCCCTCCCCCCGGGTGCATAACTATTCCCCCTACCCCCACCCCCCTTCCCGCCCTACTGATCAGCCATTTTGTTTCCGTCCATTACCCTGTTCTCTTTAACCCCGCCATTTAAGGACAGGAACTCCCTTGGGCCCAGGGGCGATGTACCTGCTGAACCCCCGTCTCCCTGGGTCTGCCACCTTATCTAAACAGCAAAAAAATTAAGCCGGTCGTTTTTTTTTTTTTTTGCATTTTGTCATTAATAATAAAAAAATAGGGAGGGGGAGGTGAGGGGTGAACAAAGTGCAACCTTGGCTCTTCCCCCATTCCCTCATTTCGTCGGGCCTAGCCTTCCTCGTATCTGTCTGTTTGTCTGTCTGTCTGTCTAGAATAAACTCTTCAGGTCGAGTTATACAATTTAATTAGATAGATGGCATGATTATAAATACTGATAAAACAAAATCAATGCTCATAACAAGGCAGAAATTACAAAACGCAACAGAAAAAACACTTCGGCTCTGCACGGAAACATCACAGATAGAAAACGTTAGCGAGCACAAAACACTAGGTCTTATTACTGACCAACATCTGACCTGGAACTCTCATGTGCAAGATCTAACAAAACTCATCGCACAAAAAGTATACTAGTTAGCCAAAATTAAGCACTTCATCGATCAAGACACAAGGAAGATATACTACATATCACATATACAAACACATTTAGACTATTGCTCAACAATATGGGATGGTTGCTCAGTGTCAAATACAAAGAGGCTTTGCTCACTCCAAAAGCGAGCAGTAAAGCTTATTAGTGACAAAGATCAAGCACAAACAACTAACCAGCACAAATGTATCAAAATACTGCCTCTTAAGAACAGGTTCCTCTTCAACAAAGCCAAGTTGGTACATCAAATTCTTTCACAGCATGCCCCGCCTTATCCATGGAACCTGTTTAAATTTAGCCCAAAGTGCAGCCAACGCTTGTCCTCCAAAACCTAGACTTGATCTTTACAAGAAAAGCTTTACTTATTCTGCTGCTCATCTTTGGAATACCCTCCCTTCCCGTATAAAAAAAAAATAAATTATACTCCTTCCTACAACTACAAACTTTCCCAATATATATTGATGTCAACTACATGTCTCCATGAATACTAAAACTTAAAAGTTATTTTAGACTGCTCTTACAGACACCGAATACAGTTAATTGTTTATTCTGAAAGTCCTGAAAATTCTGTTTAGTAGATAGTAATTTATATATGTATTTAGTTACTTCTGTACGGAGTGAATGGATAAGAGCCAAACGTAAATGTTATATTTTATTTTATGTCTCTCAGCTTCAATGTTAATTATGTTTGTTACACGAACAGCATATTTGTAGAATGTCTGGAATAGAATGAAAGATGTATGATAAAGGGCAGAATTTCAGACGGGCCTGTGTGCCCAATTCTTAACCCTTTTGAAATAAAGATCAATCAGTCAATCAATCTGTCTATCTGTTCTACCCCTCAACAAGATATTTCTTTTCAACAAGGCCACGTTAATTCATAAAATTCTATCGCACAATGCTCCACCCTATTTGTGGTCGTTATTCAAATCCAACCCAAAACACAGTCAATGCTTAAGCAATAGTATTTTCCCAAAACCAAGGCTTGACATGTTTAAAAAAAGCTTTTCTTACTCAGCTGCCCACCTTTGGAATGACTACCAATTCACGTAAAACGTATAAGTAATATTCGTTCTTATAACTTTAAACTTTCCCAACATCTGTTTCATGTTAACTATATGCCTCCCTAAGCATAGTCTAAAGTATTTAAAGTATGGCTTGATTGTTGTAATTGTTTTGTTTTTTATACTGCTTTTCTATAAATTTGTTAGTTTTGAATGAAAGAATGCAAGTTTATTTCATGCTGTTGCATAAATCGGAGTGTAGAGTGTATGAACATGAGATAAGTTTATTATTTATTTATGTAGTCATTTAATTGTGTCTTCATGATTATTATGGTCATTAACAAATGGTGAATGATTGTGACTGAGTGAAAGCTGTATGATGAAGGGCAGAATGTCAAACGGGCCTGCGTGCCCAATTCTTAACCCTTTGAAAATAAAGTATGTTCGTTCGTTCGTTCTGTCTGCCTGTTTGACCTACCTATGTAACGCTTCATATAAGAAACGCATAACTACTGATGACCCAACTTTAGGTATAAATTTGATATTCTGTAGCTTTTTAAATTGAATTAATACAATTTTCAAATTGCACACAATAATACCTAAGGGTTTAAACACTTACTTGACAGTTTATTGCATCTGTGTGACGAGAATTTGTTAGTCCCAGGGGTTCTCAAGTTAGTATGGTTTGTGGCCTCCGCTTGCATCGATCAGCGAATGGCATCTCCTGGGCATAGATGCGATCAGATGTCTGATGTGTGCCTGTGGGATGGCTGCTCACTCTTCCTGGAGTGCCTGCCACAGGTCACGGCGATTGGCTGGAGAAACGTTTCGGCGACAAACATGTCTTTGCAGCTCAAACCATAGGTGCTCGATCGGATTCATGTCTAGAGACAGGGATGGACAGGGAAGGGTGAGAATGTTGTTGGCAGTCAGGAACTGTGTGGTGAACCATGCATAATGGGGTCTGGCGTTGTCCTGTTGAAACACAGACCTTTACGCAGCCAAAAATGGAAGGACATGGGGTCGAAGAATTTCATTGATGTATCGTTGCGCATTCAAGTCTCCTTCAATCTGCACCAGTGGACTCCTCCGTTGAAATTGATCATTCCCCATACCATTACACCTCCACCACCGTGCGGCGGAGCTTCATCAATGCAATTTTGGGCAAAACGTTCATTTGGCCTACGGCAGACCCTTCTCCGCATATCATGGCGGTGCAACAAAAAGGAAGGTTCGTCACTAAACCAGACACGTCTCCACTGATTGTCAGTTGCCCAGGGCATATGCTGGTTGGCCTAAACAAGTCGATTTTGGCGATGGCGTCTCGTTAAGACAGGACCTCTGTGAGGTCGTCGTGCCACCAGTCCAGCTTCATGCAGTCTATTCCGGACAATTTGATCAGACACACGACGTCCTGCAAGCAATGACTGGGCACTTGAGGAAGATGTTGTAAATCTGTTTCTTAGGTGATAAACCAGAATAAAGCGATCATCAGCTGCTGTTGTCAACCTGGGTCGCTCACTGCGGCGCCGGTCTTCAGCTGAGCCAGTGGCTTGGAAACGGTGCCAAAGTCGACTGATCGTACTCTGCTGCACGTTTAAATGCCTGGCAATCTGACTTTGACTTTCGCCTGCTTGCGAAATACAGGGAGTATATAAAGTTCCTAAACATTAAAAAAATTATTTGTGGCGTAATATCTCTCTCTCTTTCTCTCTGTCTCTCTGTCTGTCTGTCTCTCTCTGTGTCTCTCTGTCTCTCTGTCTCTCTCTCTCTCTGTCTGAACCTTAAGTGCTCAGGGTACATGGAGCGTTCGCAAGGGTTTTCCACAAATGCCTGTCCTTTGCCTTTTTTCAGCTCTTGCGTAATATAACACTTTAGTAATTTTTGATACCTTATTTTGAAGAGCCTCGAAGTTTTGAATGCAAACTTTCGCACTGCATTTATTTCAATATTTTGCCACACGGCTGCAGCACCGTTTGTTTTTTGCAAACTGAAGGACACAGAAGACTTTCTCGTCTCTCAGAGCCGACATATCCGACTCAGTGCCATCTGGCGGCTAAATACTGAACTCGGCGCGAAAGTTTGGAATATTTCAAAACGTAATCTGGCGACCTGTTGTTGATGACCTGTTTTCTCTTAGCTAATCGAGTGTTCCACTTTCTAGATTATCAGGTTCTAATCCAGATCACGTGGTCTGGAATTTCCCTCTATTTCCTTCCAGTGGCAGGTGTACATTAAGTGCTTATAGATCTATTTGTTCATTGAATGTTAAGAGGTTATCACTAACAGCTTTCAACATTTACGGACGCGGGAAGGAAAGTTAATAATAATTTCCGGAAAGTTCTGAAATCTAAAAATAGCTGAGGTCTTGTTTTGTTGGAAAGCAGTTCCTGTTAACAAGAAGAGTTTAAATAATACACACATGCTTATTTATAACACATTACGTAGTTTTGTTAAGATGTTTTTATGAAATCCAGGATGTAAACGTATGCGGCTGTGGGAACAAGGAGTGCAAATTTATGTAGATGATGATGATGATGATGCTGATGATGCACGTTAAGACACGTTGGGATGCGTTACAGAAAATGTTCTCTTTGTGCACTGGTTACACCCATCCCCCCACCTCCAATCCCCCGGCCAGATATGTGATCTCATTAAGTGTTTTCTCGCTTAGTGGATGATGAACAGAGAGGCCTGCGGTTCGAGTCTGGATCTTATAATTTGGTCACTTTAAGACATCAACATTTTCAAATGTTGAAAGTGTTCACGAAAACGATCATTTGTGGAAATTGATGAATTTGTCCTCTGGAACCACCGAATCTTTCACTCACTCTCTCTCTCTCTCTCTCTCTCTCTCTCGGTCCCTGCTGATAGGCGTAGAACATCTTGTCCTTCCATAACCTTCGATCCCTTGTGCATCTCAACAGACTTGTCACTGAGCAGAAGTGACTAGGATGCCAAACCATGTAAACATCTTTTCTCTCTGTCTACCTCTGCCTCTTCTACCTTCCATCTTCCCTGCTGTCGTTAGGTCCTCTAGCCCGCCTCTCCTCCAAACATGGCCCACAAATTTAGATTGTTGTTTTCTGGTCTCTGCTATAATTTTCCTTGTTTCTTATGGCTCTTTCAGAACTTCCTCGTTCGATTTTCTCGCTGTCCGTGGCAACCTCAACATTCTTCTTAAAAATCGCATTTCGGCGAGTTCCAGACTTCTCCGTATCTCTTTACTGACAAACAAAGTTTCCCATCCATATAACAGGATGGTCCAGTGTGTAACAGTCTCTTCCTGACTCTCACAGACAGTGACTTAATGCAGTATGTGCTGAAAGAGAAGAAAAGCTTTTGTAACCTCTAGCGTACTGAAAGTTGTCAGGGACCCAGGACTGGCCAATGTTAATTTAGAATCTGAAAGGAAAAAAAAAATTACATGTTCTATTTCTTTATGTAGATTATTTATTTATAACAATTTGCGAAGAAGAAGGAAAGCTGTAATGAAAGAATTTTCTGTTTTAGAACCCACCACCCCCTTTATTTCTCCCCCCTCCATTACCGCCGCACAACATGGCTACGCCACTGCCTGTAACTAGAGATAAATTACTGTTTTCTCTATTTCCCTCTCCATTTGTAACAAATACAGTAGAATGAAGTTTTTGTTTTTGTTTTTATTTTTTTTTCCTCTCTCATTTTTCATTTACATCTCATTAAAAGGAACAAACTTCCACGTGTTTTTGAAAAAAAAAATGTGCTAGTTTGGACAGAAGCTCATGAAACGAATGAAATTATTATTATTTTTTTTTTCTGTACACGACCAAAAAGGAAATGCACATTTCAAGACAAAATTATTACTTGCATAAAATTTACGTGACAGGACGGAGGTAGACTAAGGTAGATGGTTCAGTTTTACAAAAGAATAGAAAGAGTGAGGAAAGAGGGGAGAAACAAGAAACGACAAAAGTAAGATGAGCACGTGTAAATATAAGAACATAGAACAATCCAGTATTTCGGTACAAGCCTTTTTTCTTTCAAGGATCAGACACGAAAACAACACAACAGATTAAAACGCGAAAGATAGATGAAAAATGAAACACAGATTGTAAGAAGGACGGGCACAAAATGAGTCCAGATAGACATAGGCACACACAAAGTGGAAGCAGGATGGGAACGTTAGAAACAGGAAATTTCTAAAGGAAAAAAACACAGTTAAAAAAATGTTGCTTTATTTTCTACCCCGGACGAAAACTTACCATCCGTAAAACGATGCGTGTCACTGTACAGACAAACTTTCTTTTTTCGAACTCATTAACACTTATTCATTTTGAATTTCGAAATGTGTATTTCAACTTTGTGTGACTTAAACAGAGAAACTGGTAGAAGAATTTCTTCTCAGTTATTTGCATGTCCCTTGCGGAACTTTGCCTCCCTAACAGCTCTTCTGTAGGCCTCTCGGATGTAAGCAAGATGTCCTGCTGCTGATGCATCAATTTGCAGATTATCAATGGTGTCTTGCACCCATCATCGCCTTGGTCTACCTATCTTTCTTTTTCCCGTTATGTACCATTCCAAGACTGTCTTCTCTAAATTCTCATTACGTTTAATGTGTCCAAAATATTTAAGTTTTGTCTGTTTAATCTTCTTTATGGATATATTTGTTCCTTTTTGTGTCCATGATAATTGAAGAAACAGAAAAGTTCTTCAAATAGCACATTTACGTTTACATTCAAAGGCATTTCTCCTGCAACTGCTAATAATACATCAATCATATTTGGTGACGATCGGGATTTGTTTGGCTTTGCTACAGATCGCAGAATGATACAAGAGAAAAGAAAGATGATATCTCCTTCTTTAGTTCTCAGATTGAACACAAAAAAAAAAAGAGTAGAGTGATTAGAATTTTTGAGATCAGTGATACCTAAAATAAAATTAAAACCAGTAGATCTCTTCCCTTTCCTAGCGCAAAGACATATCAACAGGAACAAAAAAAAAACAAAGCAAAACAAAACTTGATATAAACGCCGAACTATGTGCAACAGAGAGGCCCTCAATGTGTGATCTTGAATTCTGGTATTTAAAAATACGAAACGTACCCTTTCCCCCTCCCCACACACACACAAAATGGAGCCATATTACCGACTCCTATAAACATCTTACGTCCCGTACCATTCGCATGCCGTAGTATGTGTGTGAAGTGTTAATGCCGTCACATTTCTATGCCACTACATCATTTGTGGTAGGGATGCCAGCATCTGTCCTGGCTGTCCTAGATACCCATATTCTGAGGTTGAGTGAACCTAGGTGCTGGTGGCTCCGAGTTCAGAATCGAACGGCGACCTTCTGATCGGCAAGCGAATGCGCTAACTACTACATCACCGCGGCAATTCTATAATGTTTTTTTTTCCCATTTATATTTCTCAAGTTTTAATTACGCTCATCGTCTGTAATAGTAATGTTTACTCTCTCTCACTCACTCTCTCCCTCTCCCCCTCTGTATTGTTAGAATTCAAGTTTATTTCATGCTGTTGCATAAATCAGAGTGTGGAGTGTACGTACAAGAGATAAGTTTATTATTTATTTATGCAATCATTTAATTGTGTCTTAATGATTATCATGCTCATTAACAAATGCTGAATGACTGTGACTGAGTGAAAGCTGTATGATGAATTAGCATAACGTAATAGGGGCCTGCGTGCCCAGTTCTCTAATTTAATTTGTATACTTGTATTAAATCGAGTGTGTGGGAAGAATGAAAGATGGAGTGATGAAGGGCAGAATGTAAGACGGGCCTACGTGCCCAATTCTTTACCCTTTAAAAATAAAGATTATTCATTCATTCATTCATTCTCTCTCTCTCTCTCTCTCTCTCTCTCTTCTCTCTTATATCTCAGACTTAAATATAGCTTATTATAAATTCTTCAACCCTCTTCTTCCTTTCCCCTCAAATTTTTCTTTCGTAATCTCTTTCCTCGCCGTGCAAACGTGAAACAGGAACTCATCTACGCGCAAGGACAGTACTAAACAGGTCACAGAGCACAGTAGTCCAGGTCGCATCTGAATTTAAGATTTTAGAATTACTGTTTTTCGTGAAGACAATAAGCAGCAGTTGAAACAGGATGCAGATGAAAGACAGATTTTAAGCATTAATAAACGACCAATGATTTATCAAGGTTCATTTGTAAAAATCCCACAGTGCATGTAACACTTCCGTTGATACGTGTAATTTGAAATAAACATGTCCGTATGAGTTAAAGGTCATGGTGTTCTAGTTAAGTGTACAAGTGTGCACCAGGTGACTTCCTTGTTTTGTGGTGCAAATAAGTTTATAAATAATATAAAGATGATGAAAAGTGTACCTTTCAGTTTTGTATACCAAATGAGAAATGAAAAGTAATTGAGGAAACGCAGGAAAAAGAGAAGCAACACAACCAATATTTCAGTACAAAGCTTTCTTCAGGGACATATAACAAGATAAAATGAAAAAATAAATCCCCAAAAGGATAGAAATCATTTGTAGATTAACTGGCACGAGTGTAGATCATCAAAAAGTACATTGGTCAATATCCACCAGACGTCCCCATCTCCCATTTCTTGATGGAACCAGTGTTAGCATAACCAGTGCACTCAATACTTTCATATGAAGTGGATTTATTTGTTTTGTTCTCCTGTCCGTCATTATCATTGTCCATCAGTCTGGACATTGCTTTGGACAGATGAAAGCGACCTGAAGAGAGGTGAAAGCGACCTGAAGGCAGATGAAAGCTACCAGAAGACAGATGAAAGTGACCAGAAGACAGATGAAAGGGACCTGAAGACAGATGAAAGGGACCTGAAGACAGATGAAAGGGACCTGAAGACAGATGAAAGGGACCTGAAGACAGATGAAAGCGATTTGAAGACAGGTGAAAGGGACCTGCAGACAGATGAAAACTTTCATGGGCAGAAAGAGACAACGAGATTCATAAAGAGCTTCAGACAGATGGTCATCTAAAGAAGGAGGGGTGTAATTACATGTAGTTACTGCACGTTGAAGGAGGTACCGAAGAGGAGACTGGAGCACGTATGGATGTGTTCGGAGTGTATGAATGATGGTTCTTTTTTCTAACTAATTACTTAGAGATTATCTTCCTAACTAACTTAGGATTCAATGTCCTTACAACTAGTGTGTTTTGGTTTGATAAACTGGACTTGGATGAACATCTGTTTATATCCTTCATGCTAATGTCTGTGAAAAGGCTAGTACGCTCGTCTTGCAGGTAGACAAAATCTAATTTTAGTAGGCAGCTTTCCATAACACAACGTGGCTAGGTACCAGTTTCTTCACCTAGATCGAATGGAGAACATATGATCTCAAGCCAACTGCCAGTTCACTGCTTCCTCTGTCACTCTTACCCTCATGTAGAGAGCTTCCGAGAGGAACTTCGTAACAGGGTACAGAAAAGGTTTCACAGTAGTATTAGTATTAGTAGGAGTTGTAGTAGTAGTAGTTGTAGAAGTAGTAGTAGTAGTTGTAGTAGTAATACTTGTAGTAGTAGTAGTTGTAGTAGTAGTAGTAGTAGTAGTAGCAGTAGTAATAGTAGTAGTAGTAGCAGCAGCAGTAGTAGTAGTAGTAGTAGTAGTAGTAGTAATAGTTGTAGTAGTAGTAGTAGTTGTAGTAATAGTAGTTGTTGTAGTTGTAGTAGTAGTAGTTATAGTAGTAATAGTTGTAGTAGTAGTAGTAGTAATAGTTGTAGTAGTAGCAGCTGTAGAAGTAGTAGTAGTTGTAGTAGTAGTAGGAGTAATAGTTGTAGCAGTTGTAGAAGTAGTAGTAGTTGTAGCAGCAGTTGTAGTAGTAGTGGTAGTAGGAGGAGGAGTACATAAGAAAAACACACGAGGTTTCAGAAAAGGTTTCACAGTAGTATTAGTAGTAGTAGTAGTTGCTATAGTGGTAGTAATTGTACTTGTAGCAGTAATACTTGTAATAATAATAATAGTAGTAGTAGTAGTAGTAGTAGTAGTAGTAGTAGTAGTAGTAGGAGGAGGAGGAGGAGGAGGAGGAGGAGGAACACATAAGAAAAACACACGAGGTTTCAGAAAAGGTTTCACAGTAGTATTAGTAGTAGTAGTTGTTGTGGTAGAAGTAGTAGTTGTAGTAGTAGTAATTGTATTTGTGGTAATAATAGTTGTAGTAGTAGTAGTAGTAGTAGTAGTAGTAGTAGTAGTAGTAGTAGCAGTAATAGTAGTAGTCCGCAAGTGCAGTATGTCACATGTCGGACACAGATTTCGTCATCGCCATGGCCTGACACAAAACCGACCTAACCAAAATATTAGTAAGTAAATGAGTTTCACCAACCTCCCAAAAAACTATTAAGTAAATGAGTTTCATCAACCTTCTAAAAACTATAAAGTAAATGAGTCTCATCAACCTTCTAAAAACTATAAAGTAAATGAGTCTCATCAACCTTCTAAAAACTATAAAGTAAATGAGTCTCATCAACACGTGGATAAATCCATCTTCAGTTAACGGTACGCGAAGGCAGTAGCGGCTTTATTTAGAAATAAAAACCAGCAATAAAAGGACGTATCTGATTGGCTGAGACCGGGCAATTAACATGGGGAATCCGTGCCCATCGAACGGCGTTCCCAACACCGCGCGCGCCTCGCGGGATACTTCAATGGCCTAATTAATTATGTTAGGAAAAGTCAGATACAACGTGGGAAAGATTGTGGAATGCTTAGCAACACGTATGTTTCACTCCAAAAACGTATATATAAAGAACGAAGCTTCTGTCTAATATTTCAGTAGGTGATATAGTCGACAAGAATACAGGTCTGTTGCTGGAAAATATAAAAAGATTGAACACGGGTCAGCTACGTCTACGAAACTATACAGTTTTCCAGAGAGTTCCACGGCGTTTGTTTCAGGTAAGGGAGAAACAAAACATTTCTTTATAATACGTTTTTGTTGGTGATGTTACGTTTAAAACGTAACTTAGAAAGATAAGAACAGCTTTCTTCATTAACAACACATAAAATACATCACACACAATGTTTCGACTAAAGTTTTCTTTAAAAATTTAGAGATTTTTAGTATAAGAAAAGTAAATTAAAAAAAAAAAGTAATAATCCAGATCTTACAAAATGAAGGTTAGTGAGAGGTAGTTAGATTTGTTATCTTATATCTTATATCTTATATCCTTCCCGTGCCGTTAAACGTCACATAGGGCTCGTAAAGTAGTTCGCCAATTTTTCCTGTCTTCGGCGAGTCTTTCAACCTCATCAAATGATCTTATGCCTGTTAACTTGGCCTCTCTTAACAATGTCCTCTTCAGAGTTTCACGCGGTCTGCCCCTTTTTCTTCGGCCTGTTGTGTTCCACTTGATAGCTTGTTTTGGGATTCTCTGATCATTAGATTTGTTATAGAAGGTATTTATTTATTTGTTTCATGTTTTGTTTTAAAGCCAGTCAATGGTTGACAGACAATATCTGTACACAGGCAAAAATAAAAGCGAAAACAGCGATGTTAGAGATAGAAAACTTAATTCAGGGGAGAGAAAAGTAGAATTTAAGACACTGTCGAAATTGCCAACCTCTGCAGCAGCGATTCTCAAACAGGAGGCTGGTTGCTCTTGGGGAGGAGTTTGAAATTTAAGAGGAAGAAATTTCTTTCCTTTTCTTTTTTTTTTCCAGGGAAGATGTCGACGTTTTAAAATTTACCAAGTGAAGATGTCGACGTTTTAAAATTTACCAAGGGAAGATGTCGACGTTTTAAAATTTACCAAGGGAAGATGTCGACGTTTTAAAATTTACCAACGTAAAAGAATATATGAATATGTAGATGATGATTTTATATATATACGGGGGGGGGGGTGGGAGGGGGTAGTGGGAACCTGTGTTCAAAAGGGAGGACTGAGAAACTGAATGTTGAGAACCTCTGATCTGTAGCGAATATAACAAGTAGTGGTATATAAAATGAGAACAGGACAGTGGAGGCTGAAAAGATTTGTTGTTGTTATTGTTGTTGGTGTTTCTTTCTTTCTTCTTTCTTTCTTTCTTTCTTCTTCATTCTCTCTAGAATTGCGAGTTGGTGTTCTTTGCAGCCGATGTGGCGAAGATGCTAGGGCACAGCAACTTTTCGGATTGAGAGCGGGGTACGGTAGCTGTTTTTTTTAAAATTTAGCCCCAGAGTAAGCTAAAAAGCAAAGGGGTGAGCAATACTTCTTTAGCAGACTCCACCATCATGGGGACTGCGGCGATCCCTGGCCCCCGTTAGCCAGGCTGGGCCTGTTTCCAAGGGGGTATCAACAGAGAAGTGGGGCTGGGGTCTTGGTCGGCTATGGTTCGCCAACCCTTACTCTTACCACCTCCACCGTCCATTATAGGAGGTTAGATTTCAATAACGACCCAAGCTGAAGTCTAATTTTCAACAAAAGTAAGAAAACGAAAAAAAAAGATACTGACCCCATTGCTTGGAGTTCACAGTTTTGTTGTGAATTGGGTTTCCTAACTACCACACAGTAGCAGCGGATCTTTCCATCACAGGAGACGGGCCTGCAGCGGATGATTAGCTATTTGTGGAAGCTGAGAAGCATCACTGGACGGTGTACAGAAGATATAGCTAGTGTTACGTTTAGCATAGTATGAGAAGCCTCTACTCAGGTCCCGCCGTTCACGACTGTGGTCGGCTAATGAAAATATTTGCAGTCTGTCAAGTGCGGGTTCGAAGCGTACTTTCTGAACCCTGAAATGACCAAAATTGTTGGTTTGGTTGGGGGGGGGGAGACTATAATGGTGGTGTGGTCCAATTTTGGTTGCTTTTAACATTTCATGAGCAAGATTCAAAAATAGAAACGCGTGACATAATACCCATTTATAACTTCTGACTTTTTTCTTGGCCGCTGCTACACAAACACACTGAGGCTTCTGTAGGTTGACTTCTCTCTTCTTTCTTCTCGCCGAAACAAGAAAACAAAACGCGAGGCGGCTGTTTATATGCAAGGCTTCGATATGGACACACAACCTGGACATTAACCAGGAAACAGCGATGAAAACATTAATATGTGTTAAGGATGGGATATGGGACAGAATGTGGGTGATTATGTCCAATGACGCACAGCCGCCTTACCATCGTGTTGTCCATTCTGCGAGTTCCCTGGTGTTTCCACAAGTCTGGGCGCTCTTCTTTCCTGTGCAGCTTCGTTCAGTCCACTCCTTTCTTTCTCTTTGTCCAGACTCTTATTTCTCATTCGGTGACAGCTTTTCAGTGGTTATAAGTTTCTCTAATTTCTGTTTTCTTTTGACTTGTCCATGATTATAAGTTTCTCTAACTTCTGTTTTCTTATCAGTTGTCCATGATTATCAAGATCTCTAATTTCCGCCTTTTCGTGATACGGCCATGATTATCGGGTTCTATATTTTCTGCCTTATCATGATCCGTCCATGATTATATGGTTCCCTAACTTCTGTTTGCTCATGATACGTCCATGATTATCTAGCTTTTGTTTTCTCATGATACGTCCATGATTATCTGATTCTCTAGCTTCTGTTTTCTCATGATACAGCCATGATTATCTGATTCTCTAGCTTCTGTTTTCTCATGATTCGTCCATGATTATTTGATTCTCTATCTTCTGTTTTCTCATGATACAACCATGATTATCTCGTTCTCTAACTTCTGTTTTCTCATGACATGTAAAAAGAAAGTTTTACAAGGAAGAAAAAAAACTCTTTTCTGTTTACTTACATTTTACATCCTTCCCGTGCCGCTAAACGTCACATAGGGCCAGCATGGTACTTTGCCAAGATTTCCTGTCTTCTGCGAGTTTTTAAATCTCATCAAGGCCACTAAACTGACCTCTCTTAACAATGTCATGTTTAGAGTTTCACGTGGTCGACCTCTTTTTCTTCAGCCTGCTGTGTTCCACTTGACAGCTTGTTTGGGGATCCCCTGATTGTTGCTTCTCATCACATGACCGACATATGTCAATCTTCTTTTTCTGATAACCCCGAGACAGGTTGTTGTTTGCTCATCTGTCTTATCTCTGCATTGTTCTTGAATTCGTTCCACTTTATACCGAGAATTTTCCTTAGGCATTTGTTTTCGAAAGAGTCTAATTTGTCGTCTATTTCTTTAGGTGTTTTCCAGCTTTCACAACCATAAATGAGGATGGATATCACATTTGAATTGAATAATCTTAACTTGGTTGTTGTGCTTATAACTTTTGAATGCCATATGTTCTCAAGATTCTTGAAGGTCAATGCTGCTTTTGCACTTCGAATTTCTGTTTACTAGGCATCGCTTTTTGTCTGTAGTCCTTTATCTGTTGGTCTGGCAGCTGTAATAGTTTTAGTAGGATACGAAAGAAATGACCATAAAGTGACAAATACAAAAACACATGTGTGATGAAAACACTTCTTATTAACAAAGCTGCCATATTTTTTGGTTTTTCCTCTTTCTAGATCGATATTCGCTATAACTCTACTAGCATAACGCATGCTTTGCTGTTTTACTATCTCGGCGTGCCTACAGTTACCTTCTCTCAGCGTGCCTATAGTTACCTTCTCTCAGCGTGCCTACAGTTACCTTCTCTCAGCGTGCCTATAGTTACCTTCTCTCAGCGTGCCTACAGTTACCTTCTCTCAGCGTGCCTATAGTTACCTTCTCTCAGCGTGCCTACAGTTACCTTCTCTCAGCGTGCCTATAGTTACCTTCTCAGCGTGCCTATAGTTACCTTCTCTCAGCGTGCCTACAGTTACCTTCTCTCAGCGTGCCTATAGTTACCTTCTCTCAGCGTGCCTATAGTTACCTTCTCTCAGCGTGCCTACAGTTACCTTCTCTCAACGTGCCTTCAGTTACCTTCTCTCAACGTGCCTACAGTTACCTTCTCTCAGCGTGCCTACAGTTACCTTCTCTCAACGTGCCTACAGTTACCTTCTCTCAACGTGCCTACAGTTACCTTCTCTCAGCGTGCCTACAGTTACCTTCTCTCAACGTGCCTACAGTTACCTTCTCTTGTCTGGGGAAGAAAGAGAAGACTAATATCGTTTCATAAATGTGAACGATGCTTGGGTAATCGGATTTGCATGAAGCTTCCAAACGCAGATGAAATACGACTGAGATTCACATTTGAATTGAATAATCTTAACTTGGTTGTTGTGCTTATAACTTTTGAATGCCATATGTTCTCAAGATTCTTGAAGGTCAATGCTGCTTTTGCACTTCGAATTTCTGTTTACTAGGCATCGTTTTTTTGTCTGTAGTCCTTTATCTGTTGGTCTGGCAGCTGTAATAGTTTTAGTAGGATACGAAAGAAATGACCATAAAGTGACAAATACAAAAACACATGTGTGATGAAAACACTTCTTATTAACAAAGCTGCCATATTTTTTGGTTTTTCCTCTTTCTAGATCGATATTCGCTATAACTCTACTAGCATAACGCATGCTTTGCTGTTTTACTATCTCGGCGTGCCTACAGTTACCTTCTCTCAGCGTGCCTATAGTTACCTTCTCTCAGCGTGCCTACAGTTACCTTCTCTCAGCGTGCCTATAGTTACCTTCTCTCAGCGTGCCTACAGTTACCTTCTCTCAGCGTGCCTATAGTTACCTTCTCTCAGCGTGCCTACAGTTACCTTCTCTCAGCGTGCCTATAGTTACCTTCTCAGCGTGCCTATAGTTACCTTCTCTCAGCGTGCCTACAGTTACCTTCTCTCAGCGTGCCTATAGTTACCTTCTCTCAGCGTGCCTATAGTTACCTTCTCTCAGCGTGCCTACAGTTACCTTCTCTCAACGTGCCTTCAGTTACCTTCTCTCAACGTGCCTACAGTTACCTTCTCTCAGCGTGCCTACAGTTACCTTCTCTCAACGTGCCTACAGTTACCTTCTCTCAACGTGCCTACAGTTACCTTCTCTCAGCGTGCCTACAGTTACCTTCTCTCAACGTGCCTACAGTTACCTTCTCTTGTCTGGGGAAGAAAGAGAAGACTAATATCGTTTCATAAATGTGAACGATGCTTGGGTAATCGGATTTGCATGAAGCTTCCAAACGCAGATGAAATACGACTGAGATTCAAATATGCGAGAAAGCTGGGATAGCTGAATCAGTGTGATGTTGTGAAGAAACAAAAAATTAAAATCACGATACTTGAAATATTTAACTGGAAACAACGATGCTAAAGTCATCTATTCTATTTCTATACTATTTTTTAGTAACAATTCTAAAGACAGGATACTTAAACAACGACATTAAAACCACCCTATTAAAGCCACGATACCAAAAAAAAAAAAAAACAACAAAACTAAAGCCACGGTACTTAAAGAAACGGTGTTAAAGCCACGATACTAAAACCACTATAAAGCCACGATACTAGAGGCACAAGCACATTTAGAAGAATCGATACAAGCAAGTTTAAAAAAATAAACACTTTGAGATACGATTACGGTGTAGAGTATAAAAACAAGATCTACTTGAAAAGTAACAGATTGGTCCTCGTATATAGTGACGTGGATTATAATTATTATGACCTTTTTATACTCCCATACTTCTGTGTGGGTGCTATTTGTGTCAGCATGAACGCTGCAGTACAATGTATCCCTGAACTGCATAAGCAAAATGAATTAACTTTGTTAACAATGAAACGGTGAATGACATATGCTAGAAGAAAACCTAACGGGGACTGAGGTAACTACATGAAAACAGGATTAAATTCTGTGAGAGGGAACGTAGATATAATCATCCAATGGGAAGAAAGGATTAAATGGATGGGAGACACGCGCACAAGTGATAAAGTTCAATGATTGGAAATATACGCACCTTTTCCGTCGCAAGGGGAGGTAATAAGTTTGTGTTGAAAACATTGGATATTGCGAAATGCAATACGATATAAAGAATGTTATCAACTATTTAAGACTAAAGTGGGAACGGTTTTATTAGTTAACGAGCACACAGTTGTTAACATTTCGGTTTACACCTTAATCATACAAAAAAAAAACAACATACAAAACAAAGATATAGGGAAAAGAAATGAAAATGTAAATTCACATGAATGATACACATTCTCCGACGCAGCTTCTTGCAAGTCACAACTAAGTGCTCCCCCTCCCTCCCCCTGCTATTTTATTCCACGTGAAACTCTAAAGAGGAGTTTGTTGAGAGAGGCCAGTTCAGTGGGCATAACATCCCTTGATGAGATTGAATAACTCGCCGAAGACAGGAAATCTTGGCGAACAACCATGCTGGCCCAACGTGACGCTTAGCGCACTGGAAGGATAGAATTTGCATTGGAATTTTATTCCATCCTTATTTGCTGTATATCATTCACGTGAATTTATATTTTCTCTTATTTCTCTCCTTCTTTCTCCTGCGTGTTTTTGTTTGTTTGTTTGTATGATTAAGGTACAAAGCGAAACGTTACAACTGTGTGCTCGTTAATTAATAAAGCTGTGTTTCGTTTAAAGTAGTTTAACATTTTGTTATCACAGCTTTACTGTAGTGGCTGTGTGTATTCTTGATAGAAGTATACATTTATAACCAAAAACAATTCCTCTGTTATTAAAACAAGATGTAAGGCTTTACTTCCCTACATATAAACACATTTTGTTCTTGCTTTCTTTGCCCGTGATCTAAATTGGTAGTTCCATGTGCTCCGTGACCTTCCAACTTACTTCCTGGTTCATGTAGCCTCGAGATGATGATTGTGAACATGCCATCTGTCACCTTTCATTCATCCCAACCAATACAAATAATAAAGACCAAAGCATTGTCCTAATTTAAGGTTCGTGAATACATTTATGATAAAATACTTTGCCAAGAGAGGCCAAATTAGTGGGCATAAAATTCCTTGCTGAGGTTGAAAAGCTCACCGAAAACAGGACATCTTGGCGAACTGCCATGCGAGCCATATGTGACGTTTAACGGCACGGGAAGGATGTAAGATGTAAGAAATGCATTTATTTCATAAATCAACACACAAACAGCTTTCCGGTGACAACCTATGGACATAGTGGGGGAGAGCCGAGTGTCTAAACTCATGATGATAATAGCATAACAATGACAATCATGGTTAGTAGTTTGGAATTTCAAGGATTTTCAGTATAAACATAATTATACAGAACTAGCCAGCCCCCCCCCCCCCGAAAATAAGTTAGTTATACCATCTATAAATCATGTACAACTAACATTCTCGAATTACATATAATGAATCAGTGTATGTAGCTATGTATGTATATATAACTGCATCATCGTCATAAATTCACAATCAGTATTTTAAATTTCGTCATAGAACATTTAATCTCAAGTCCAGCGTCTTCAACATAAGTCAGTCACTCAGTCATTTGCATGTCCCTTGCGGAACTTTGCCTCCCTAACAGCACTCCTGTAGACCTCTCGGTTGTGAGCAAGATGGCTTGCTGCTGATGCATCCATCTGTAGATCATCAACGATGTCTTGCAGCCATATTCGCCTTGGACTTCCTCTTTTTCCCATTATGTACCTTTCCAAGACGGTCTTCTCTAAAAAAAATTGTTTATCCATGCCATTACGAATCTTATTTTTGTAGTTCTGTCTGTTCCTCTCCACATATTCTTTAGCTGTTTTACTTTCTGAAGAGAGATAGATGTCTTCCTTTTAATTTCCCTCATTGTATCTCCATTATTAGTTAGTAGTGATCCAAGATATTCAAAACTCTCCACTTCTTCCAATTTTTCCTCATTAATACTTATTGTAGCTGCCTCGTTTGTTTTGTCACGTCTACGCACGTTAATTTTCTTACCTGACAAAACACAGAAAATATTCCGCAGCGATCCGGATGAGCAAAGAACAAATACATTACCCAGGACTTGGAACAGTCTAGCAACTTTAACCAGACCAAGTCGGACAAAACATATATTTTTTTGTTCACATCCGTTCTTTTGCCGCTGCATGTCCGGACTGAGAGTAACAAAGATTGACTTCCATTCATCATCTGACCCGTGGTGTGACCTCATCATTCATTAATGTGAGACTGAGAATACATAAATGTAGTTACTTTCTGTACTGAGCGTGAGTATGAGTGACATGTAAATGATTATATATTAGTTAGTTAGTTGATCGTCTTGGGCCAAAAGCGGCGCATAGGGCGGAGGACAAAGCTCTCCATGTCTTGTGATCCCTTGCTACTTGCTTTAGATCTTCGGTGTTTCTGATGAGCATTGTAGAACACTCCTTGGTGATAACTCTTCTTAGTTTGTCTTTGGGTCTTCCCCGCTTTCTTTTACCCTCTGGTGACCACGTAAATGTTTCGTTATTTCAATGTTAATTATGTTTGTTATTTGCGTAGCATATTTGTACTGTCTGATGCAGAATTTATGGAACAGAGAGAAAGTTGTGCAATTAAGGGCAGAATGTCAGACGGGCTTGCCTGCTCAATTCCTGATTCTTTGCAAATAACGTTCAATCAGTCAGTCAATCAATCATCAAACCTTACAAAGGGTACATAATCAAGAAAAATAATCTTTCTCCTCTGTCCTGTCTTTTCAGCCCTCCCCCATTACATACGATGTTGCTTGTAGCAAGAGATTTCCATTTCTGTCAGTCCTTCGCATATTTCTTGGTTATCTCCGACGGCAGTCCTGTGTTTATCAGCAATTTACATCTCTTTGAGTAGTCCCACGCCTTGTTTTGTTTTTTTTGTTTTTGTTTTGTTGCGCTGTGGACTCCACTTTAAAGCTGTTCATGGTAAAAATTTGTCTGTCATTCTCATAATGTGACCAATCCATCGCCATCTTCTTCTTTCGTTCATTACCCACACAAACCAAGAAAAACAGGATTGTAAGATGCAAGAAAGGAATGAATGACAGATCCATAAACCGCCTACAGAAAGAGGAGGGAAATTTAAGAATATGAAAAATGTATTTGTATGTGAAAAGAACTAAAACAAAGGGATCTGTCGCCGGAAATCTCTCGTCGGAAATTACAAATGCATCAGGGAAAATACCCAAGGAAAGTCACAGAAAGTGAAGACTGTTCAGACTTTAAGCTAGTTCCACCTGGATTTGTCTGATAAATCGATATCCTGTTGTCAAGTCCAGAATTTACTTTGTAGACAGGGTAAACTTAGGAATGAGGAGGTAAAAAGATAAGACAGTTTTTTTGTTTGTTTTTGTTTGATAGAATCCAGTATGTAAGTTCGGAGATTTCTGTTTTTAGAACACAACATATCGGTGTGTGTGTGTGTGTATGTGTGTTATTAGTCATTTTGAATAACTTGAGTCATTTACCATATATAATGACGATGAATGTTCAGAAGAAGTTCAACGATGATTATATCAGAAGAGGTTCAGTGATGATTATATCAGAAGAGGTTCAGTGATGATTATCAGCCTTATCACATAAGACTAGTGTACCTGAAGAACAAGTAGCTGCGTATAAACTACAAATAAAGAATAGCTAAGAAAAGCAAATGTAGGAAGGAGCCTAATTAAATCTACAAGAAAACTATAGGAGCCTAATTAAATCTACTAGAAAACCATAGGAGCCTAATTAAATCTACAAGAAAACTATAGGAGCCTAATTAAGTCTACAAAAAAACCATAGGAGCCTAATTAAGTCTACTAGAAAACCATAGGAGCCTAATTAAATCTACAAGAAAACTATAGGGGCCTAATTAAGTGTACAAGAAAACTATAGGGGCCTAATTAAATCTACAAGAAAATTATAGGGGCCTAATTAAATCTACAAGAAAACTATAGGAGCCTAATTAAATCTACAAGAAAACGATAGTCATCATTCACTGAACATGAAACTGAGACAGGGAGTGCTTGAAAACATTGAAACAGCAGGAAAGATAAATGGGAAAGAGGAGGCAAAAGAAGGCCAAGAGGGAAAAAAAATCATGGGCAGTCTGACGCGATGACACAGTAAAAAAGGGCAGCAACTGAGCTGAGGGAAGATTTCGAGAACTGAGATCTATGGAGATGCATGACTGATAACATCTACCGGCACGACATCTGATGATGATGATGACGATGATGATGATGACAGACTAATCTCAAAGCGCTCAAATCCTGCGCCTGTCCAACAGCAGTTGTGTGGACAGTGGCCATTGGTTCAAGCTATAACTAGAGAAGAAGATAACATCTTATGAGATGAGATGAGATGATATAACGGTGAAGCAGTGTACGGGTCTCCAGGTGTGTCATAGCTGTTCACACCTTACTGTGACATACATTTAGACAAGTGACGATGTCAACGCTGCATGCGTTTGGTGGGACTTTTGGACAGAATACCCGTATGGAAGATGGAGGATGGGTATATAGAAGTATGCGATGTCTTAATCTGTCTACATGAGTATTGAGAAAGTGATTAAACGTGGAGTATATTTTGTGACATCTTGGAGCTGGGCTTATGCTTGGAACTGTACTTCAATGTAGAGATAATTCCAGAGTCGAGGTCAAAGTCGGCTTGAAGTTATCTTTTATTTGGATGTTGTTATACGTTGGGCTGTTATTGCATTGCCCACAGCATGAATTATCACACACAGGCTCATCTATCACTAGATTACGGCGTGCACTTATGATGGGCAAACGTTGTAAAACAGCATATGGCTTGCAGTCAGAGATCGCATACGCAGTGAAAACAAACATGCCTTTGATTGGATAATAGCGAGAATTTGTTCTAATGGAATGAAACTTCGTTGTCCTGTATCTTCTTCTTCTTCGTCGTCTTCTTCTTCTTCTGCTGCGTTCGGGGTTGTTGGCCATTTCAGACCCTGATCCCTGTCGACATGGCAAAGCCCGCAGTCCTCTCCAGATCCTGATAGGAGCCCCAAAGCTATATCGAATCCTCACAGCTGGAGGATACACGCATTGCTCACACCATAGATGGATTCACTCTCCCAACTTTGCTTCTTGCAGCTCTTCCCTTTACTAGGTTTTGTCCTTTTCTTTTCCTGATTTGTATATCCACCGGCCCTTTGTGCCCCCCCCCCCCCCTCTCCCGTGCCCCCTAGTTTTGCATCCCAACATCCCATGATTTTTTTTTTCTAATAACAGGTTTATTCTGTTAAATCAGTGGAGAAGTCTTCAGAAAAATTTTGACAATTTCATTAATAAAATGGAAGTTATCCTTGCCTGGTAATTTTAAGCGACGTGACGGCCTAGACAGAAAAATAATGTAGAGTACTGTTCCTACGAAAGTTAGAGGAGGCGGGCCGAAGAGACGAGAGATCCAGGATATTATAGATACTCTAAACACAAATCTCACTGAAGCAGGTATCTTGACTAGACCCAAAAAAAAAAAAACTGTTTTCAGACTTAATAAGAGAATCATGTGATCGTGGCACGTGTTGATATTTTTCTGTCGAGGGGAAAAAAACCCCCACGGAAAACGAATATATCAGCTTTAAGGAAACAAAATAAATAAATAACTAAACATTGAAAGAAAGAAAGAAAGAAAGAAACAAACAATCAAACAAACAAACAAATAAAGTCAAAATGTTCCAGTGCACACTATATATAACACTTTCCCTGAAGCCATTTTCGGCAACCTGCAAGAAGAAACACCTTCCTCCTGCTTCAGATCCGTCTTCTAAAAGGAAAAAAAATACAATTAGTCTTTCAAGTCATGGAGACAGGAACACACGTTCCACATATTCCAGGATTTGATACAGCTCAAGGTCACCGGATCTGATTCTGTGAGGAGAAACAAGGTCTTACGTACCAGTTCTCTTAAATATGTTTTGTAGACAGTCTGCTACCTGATGTTACAATCCACGGGGTCGGTTAAAGCGAAGTTTGGGGTCATCTGTACGGAAGCCGGATAAGTGAAAGTTTTTTTTTCAAAACTCTGATAAGGAGCAGAGCTGCCGACAAATATTGATGTATTTGATACCAGCATTTAGATATCATGACCCCGATACGGCTTCGTGCAGCTTCGGGAATTCCCACAGAATCTGGAGGTTTAATTTACAGGGGCGGTTCTTAAGCTTTTGTTTTTAAACGATACGGGCCATGTGTGGAAGGGCGCAGTATATCCCTGTAACTTCTATGAATTGTCCAGTATGTCCCCTTACTGCTTTTATCAGAGTGTTGAATCATCATCATCATCATCATTATCATCATGATGTTAAGTACCAGTATGATTTTAAAAAATATCAATAGCTTGGTTGTTCTTTACTTATGGATAGCGAACAGAACAGGGAACAGAACATTCCAGTGTAACAGGTTTTTTAAAAAGTCTTTAAGGATCGAATGCCTTACCCCTTATCATTTAGATTCCACACCCCCAAGAGATACTTATATCCTTGCGAGAGAACCTCTGACATGGAAGGTCATCTTATTGTTCCACCTGCATGAAACTGGTTCTACGAGACCATTCGTTTTGCCCCATAAACGCACGTGCTTAGCACGAGAACCAGAATAGCTCTATTTCTTTGTGGAAGAATTAGAACAACTCTTTCTGGAAGTACCAGAACAACTCTATTTCTTTGTGCAAGAACCAGAACAACTCTATTTCTTTGTGGAAGTCCAGAACAATTCTATTTCTTTGTGGAATAACACAGAAAACTACATTTCCGTGTGGAAGAATCACGATCACTCTATTTCTTCGGAGAAGAACCACGATCATTCTGTTTCTTTGTGGAAGAATCACGATCACTCTGTTTCTTTATGAAAGAATCATGATCACTCTGTTTCTTTGTGGAAGAATCACGATCACTCTGTTTCTTTGTGGAAGAATCACGATCACTCTGTTTCTTTATGAAAGAATCATGATCACTCTGTTTCTTTGTGGAAGAATCACGACCACTCTATTTCTTTGTGGAAGAATCACGACCACTCTATTTCTTTGTGGAAGAAGCACGAACACTGGTTTTTTTTTTGGTGGAAGAACCACGATCACTCTATTTCTTTGTGGAAGAACAAATAACACTCTATTTCTTTGTGGAAGAACAAATAACACTATTTCTTTGTGGAAGAACAAATAACAATCTATTTCTTTATGGAAGAACCATGACCACTCTACTTCTTTGCGCAAAAACCAAAAACACTACTTCTTTATTCAAGAATAGTGAACACCCTATTTCTTTGTGGAAGAACAAAGAACACTCTATTCCTTTTGCAGAAGAACCACGATCACTCTGTTCCTTCTTTGTATGTTAGAACCGCGAGCGCCCTACTCCTTTGATCCTCTATCGAACCCCCCTCCCCCAACCACTTTTTTCATGTGGTTTTATCAAAGAATCCATTTTGTTAAAAGAATTCTTGAACTTGTAGGACTTCAGTTGTTGAAGTGAGAAGACACTGGAGCAAACACAAAGGCCATGTTTGTACACACTGTAGTGTATGTTTGGGTGCAAGTGTTTGTGTGTATTTACATTTGTGTGTATATGAGTAGGTATATGTGTGTATGAGTGTGCTTTTTTTAATTTTCCGGAATTCTTTCTTCACTTAAGAATACACATTTCTTTATTTATTTATTTATTTATTTATTTATTTATTTCTTTCCCTAGAGGCATGATTATCAAACCACACAAAATGTAAACAGAATTTCTACATGAAAGTGAAAAAAAGCCAAGCATGGTAATATACTGAAGGATACTAGTATAGAAAGGTTGCCTTGGTTACATGACATCAAGGACAGACAAGCTAACAGTCCCTCCCAGGCTCTGCAAGAACGGGTGTGGCGTGCACATAACATTGCCCTTTGATGCTTATCTATTGATATTACAGGCAGACCTCGAATTACGAAGGTCTGACTTACGAACGACCCCGTTACGTCTAGTATGTTAAAAACTGGAATTGCTTGGAGTGGCTCTTAAAGCAAATGGACACTATTTTTCGGAGTGGCTCGAAAGATTGCACATCTACAGTGGTTCTCCGGTATCTTTAATGTGTTTTTTTTAATGCATAGGTGCACTATGAAGTATAACGTCCTGGCTGGCCGAGTGGCTGGGCACTCGGTTTACTAACCCGCTTGTACGGAGTTTAAGTCCCAGCACTGGGGATTTTTTTCTTTTCTCGTACCACCACACCAAAATGGCTCCGAGGTCCACCCAGCCTAAAAAATATGGGTACCAGAGACATCTTGGAAGGTGAATGCAGACCCAGGCGTGATACTGACCATATCAGACTTTCATGTGCCGAAGGTCGTGGAAAATACGGGCCTAACACCGTACCGCCCGATATGCTTTAATGATCGTACATAAATAATCAAATTACGTACAAGTTCGACTTAGGAACAGACGTGAGCGGAACTCACGACCGCCTGTCTAATATTATCCTCCAGTAGTATCATCTAATATTAAAATAATCCCCAGTGTGTTTGATCATGCAGTTTCATATTAACTGTACCCATTTTATTCACCGATATTCATCACATTAATTTTCTTTAAAACTTCTTTATCACGTTCAGTCTAATAATGAACAGCAAAACAAACTGAGTAGACGGGAAAAAAACAACAACAACCCTCATTATAACGCGCATAAAACATTGAACGTTTCCAAGGGACACAACCCGGGGGCAGAACAAGTACAAAATATTACTCAGTCATTTGAAGTTAAATGGAAGCAATTTAAGAAAGAAAGCGCGACCGCACGCACGTGGGCGCGCACGCGAACGCTCGTACACACACTTACACAAACACACACTCACACACTAAACATCTAAAATTAACCAATGGCAAGCCGGCACTCCCACAAAACCGTGTAAAAATTCAACAACACATTAGCGAATTACATTTTTTTTTTCTTTAATGAATTGGAAAATTCTTTATATACGGGATTGAGTACAAAAGTAAACTGTAAATCAAAGGGAAAAAATGATAAAACTTTCTGACTCTCCCCGGATTCTTTTTCACATGTTAACTCCCCCAGGTTGTCACACCCTGTGATCGAAACAACTTCCAGAGATGACTATTCTATCATTTATTTACGTTATTTATTTTTATTGCTTTGATATTGAAAACAAATAATTGGAAAATACAAAATAAGGAAAATATCCTAAGAAGAATCATCAGGCCCGTAAAGGATACCGACAGTGGAGAATGGAGAGCTAGAAAAAAAACTGAACTGAACAGCTTATTTAAATCCCAAATAATTATAAATGTCTTGAAACTGAACAGACTACGCTGGCTGGGGCATGTAGAAAGAATGGAAGAGAACAGGCAAACGAAAATGATGTATGCACAAGAGATGAGGAAAACAAGACCTAGGGGTAGACCAAGACAGAGATGGAAAGAACACAGAAGAGGATATAAAAGAAACTGGTGTCACCAACTGGAGACAGAAGATTAGGAATAGAGAGGAATGGAGGCAAACATTATCTGCAGCAGTGAGACTTAATGGCTCGGAAAGCAGAAGAAGAAGAAGAATAAGAAGAAGAAGAAGAAGAAGAAGATAAGAAAACTGAAGAATAAAGAGCGCATGGTAATAGGTGATATAAATATTGAGATAGAACATAAGAGATGTAAGCTGGTTTTGATGACGTACAGCGCATGAAGGGAGCTTGAATAGCAAAGTGGTTAGTGCACTAGTCTCTCACGACAAAGGTTGGCGGTTCAAATCCGATTTGAAGCACCCATGTCACACAGGTGTACAGATGGATGCTTGACACCTCTTGGATCTGAGGAGGTAAATACGACCAGATGTGATGCTGACCACACCACCCTCTACTGTGTTGACAGGTCAAGGACAGTGTGGGCCCTGGGACCATGTCCCTATGTGCCACTAGGACATGACTGGGCCACCTTTACCTTGTCTTGTCTTGTGTCTCCTTTGAAATGCGAGCTTGTGTTTTATGCAGCTGATGCTGTGAAAATGTTGAGGTACGGCATCGTGACCGAATGAGAGCGCCTTATGATGGTTATTTTTTTTTCAGTACCTAAGTGAAGCTAAAAAGCTGCTGCTGTGCAATACTTCTTTAGCAGACTCCACCACCAAGGGAACTATAACGATCCCTGCCCCGCCAGCCGGCCTAGGGGTGTTACATGGGGAAACCAACGGAAAGGCGGGACAGGGTCTTGGTCAGCTAACGTTCTCCGACCCTAATGCTAACCGCCAGTTATGACAGCGCATGCAAAGACGGATCAGCATTGCAAGTAATTAACCGAAATCATTTAGCTAAAAAAAAATAAACAAAGAACTTGAGTGTCTCTGTTTAATGCTGTCTGCTCCAGCGAAGAACTTAGTGTCTCTGTTTAATGCTGTCTGTTCCAGCGAGGAACTTGCGTGTCTCTGTTTAATGCTGTCTGCTCCAGCGAAGAACTTAGTGTCTCTGTTTAATGCCGTTCTATTCCAGCGAGGAACTTAGTGTCTCTGTTTAATGCCGTTCTGTTCCAGCGAGGAACTTAGTGTCTCTGTTTAATGCCGTTCTATTCCAGCGAGGAACTTAGTGTCTCTGTTTAATGCTGTCTGCTCCAGCGAAGAACTTAGTGTCTCTGTTTAATGCCGGTCTATTCCAGCGAGGAACTTAGTGTCTCTGTTTAATGCCGTTCTGTTCCAGCGAGGAACTTAGTGTCTCTGTTTAATGCCGTTCTATTCCAGCGAGGAACTTAGTGTCTCTGTTTAATGCCGTTCTGCTCCAGCGAAGAACTTAGTGTCTCTGTTTAATGCCGTTCTGTTCCAGCGAGGGCTGTGAATGAGTTTAGTTTTTTTTTTTAAATTTTAAATATTATCTCTAATCTCCTTTTTAGTATCACGGATTTCCGATAGTTTGTTGGATTCCGCCCAAACTCAACCTTTTTTTTTTTTTTTGGAAATATAACAAAGTGAGTCATTCATGAATAATAGAGTCGATGCTAAATGACTCAGAACTGTGGCAAGTCGGGCAACCTACGAACTTTAATAAAATATTACTCTAAATTTGAAATGAAATCTGTCTCCCTGCCTGTGGAATACTTCGTCACTTGCAGAGCTTGGGCGAGGCTGGCCGATGTGAGCTGTTTGGATCTGTTAGATATGCGTGGGTTGTAGTGGCAGACACAGCCAGGATATTTAAAAGAGAAAATTGCTTGCGTTTGTTGTCTAGTGTAGATAATTCTTGCCCACTTACAAAAAGATGGAAACGCAGTTACGAATAAAATAATTCAGCCAAGAGTTCTTTTACGTGCGTATATTTATTGTGCGATTTTTTTTTTTTTTCATTTCAAACTTTCTTTAGAAGTTCCTTTGGAAGATTTGGAGATGAGAGATATCTGTGACCTAACGTTGTTTCAGGAAATACGGGTATATTAACTAAATTATCATACAGGAAGGTACCAATATTAAACATGAATAGGCACATACCAGTGACTGGAGTAGATGGCTATGAGGACTAGAAGGTCTACGTGTTTTGTTGAAAAAAAAAACGCAAGCTTTCATCCAAGCTTTTGTCGTTATTTGTTACTTGCTTTTTTTTCATTCGTTAATTTGTTACTTTCTTATAGCGGTTGCTAAGACGCTTAACACGGACTTCGTAAATCCCATGGTAGAGGAATGGGCGATGAGTTGTTTTGCGCTAAGGTTCTTAGAGATTAAGATGACTGACAGCTCAGGACAGCTTTGCTTTTATCGTTGATGGTCATACAATATAGATGTAGGTTATTGTATGTTGTTTTTTTTTAAGTTCAAGAAAACAAACTTTGTACAGACATGTGGCATTCTGACAGTTTGCTTCCATAAATGGCACTTCTGTGGCATTCCCCACTTTGTAAATGTAGTGTAGCGCACGGCAGGCAAAACTGCACAAACTCTGTGAAGATAAATGTGTTAAGATACAATTATTACGAAGATAAAGGAAATAAAATGTGAAGATATAAGAAGAATATACTCAGATATCAAACTTGCGAGGAAAATGTGCAATGTGTACTGCTATGATTTTGGCTAAATGATATACAGGCTAGATTACTCCACAAATACTTCCTGTCTTTGACTGGTTGTTGCTCGCTCATCTGTCTTATCTATGCGTTGTTCTTGAGTTCGTTCCAATTTATATCGTGTATTTTCCTTAGGCATATGTTTTGAAAAGAGTCTAATTTTTTGTCTATTTCTTTAGTTGTTTTCCAGCTTTCGCATGTATAAATTATCACTGTAGTCATCATTTTATGACACAACATAAAAATGAATTGAAAAACTATGTCAGTCCGTAAGAACAGCGAAGAGCAAAACCTCTATCTTAATGCGAAGAAAACTAAATTGATGACAACTGACAAAACAAACCAAACAGCAGAAATATGTATCAATGAGGAAAAATTAGAAGAAGTGGAGAGTTTTGAATATCTTGGATCACTGCTAACTAATAATGGAGATACAATAAAGGAAATTAAAAGGAGGACATCTATCGCTTTTCAGAAAGTAAAACAACTAAATAATCTGTGGAGAGGAACAGACAGAACTACAAAAATAAGATTTTTAAGGGCATGCATCTTTTCCATGGCAACATATGCCTGTGAGATCTAGACACTTAACAAAACAACCGAGAAACACATAAATGCCTTTGAATGTAAATGCTATAGAAGAGTTCTTCAAATATCATGGATAAAAGAAAAAACAAATATATCCATACTATAAGAACTTAATATTGAAGAAGGCTGGCTAGTAAAGAGGATTAAACAAAGAAAACTTAAATATTTTGGACACATTAAACGTCATGATAATCTAGAGAAGACCGTCTTGGAAGGGTACATAATAGGAAAAAAAGAGAGGAAGACCAAAGCGAATATGGCTGCAAGACATCGTGATGATCTGTAAATGGATGCATCAGCAGCAGGCCATCTTGCTCACAACAGAGAGGCCTACAGAAGTGCTGTTTGGGAGGCAAATTTCCGCAAGGGACATGCAAATGAATGAATGAATGAGTCATTATTTCCTGTATTTCTAAGACTATTCTATCATTTAAAAAAAAAGAAAAATTTTCTGACTATTATTTTTGTCGCGAAAATTCCAGCGATCATCAGTTTCTCACAGTCTCTCATCTTCTCATCTTAGAGTCAAACAAGTTCATCCTTTTCTTTAGGACACAAATCAAACTGCGATGTTTGTTTTTAATGCATTTAATTTTTTTTTTTGTTGGTTTCTTTTATTCCTTCGGTAGTCCATCGCTCTGAACGTTATTCCTTTGTTTTCCTTCCTTTAAGAAACCTAGTCTATCGCTCTGAACGTTATTCCTTTGTTTTCCTTCCTTTAAGAAACCTAGTCTATCGCTCTGAACGTTATTCCTTTGTTTTCCTTCCTTTAAGAAACCTAGTCTATCGCTCTGAACGTTATTCCTTTGTTTTCCTTCCTTTAAGAAACCTAGTCTATCGCTCTGAACGTTATTCCTTTGTTTTCTTGTTGTTTATTTTTTTTTGAGAAAGCTAGTCTATTATTCTGAACGTTATTCCTTTGTTTTGTTTTTTTTGGACAAACAGTCCACCACTTTGAAAGTTATTCCTTTATTTTCCTTTTTTTTGGACGAACGTAGTCTATCGCTCTGAACGTTATTCCTTTGTTATCTTTTTTTTTAGAAAGCTGATCTGGCGTTCTGAACGTTATTCCTTTCTTTTCCTTTTTTTTGTTTGTTGAGAAAGCAAATCTGGCGCCCTGAACGTTATTCTTGTGTTTTCCTTTTTTTAGAAAGCTAATCTGGGGCAATGAACGTTATTCCTTTGTTTTCCTTTTTTAATAAAGCTAATCTGGCGCCCTGAACGTTATTCCTTTGTTTTCCTTTTTTGAGAAAGCTAATCTGGCGCCCTGAACGTTATTCCTTTGTTTTCCTTTCTTTCAGAAACCTAGTCCATCGCTCTGAACGTTTTTGTTTTGTTTTCTACAAAACAAATCTGAAAGTTTTTCCTTTCGTTTCCTTTTATTTCTTCTTCTTGTTCTTGTTCTTGTTCTTCTTATAATTGAAATCTGTGATGCTCTTGTCTTCTATTTCCTGCTTGCTACTATTAGCTTTCTCAGTAAATAACACTCTCACGGGCAGTAACTCTGTTTATGTAAAGTCCCCTGAGTAGCTCGCCCTTTTTTACTCCCAAATCTGAAGCGTAGATTTTCTCATATCATCATCATCATCATCATCATCATCTTGTGCCTCCTCCTTCATAAGGTCGGTTGCAGCGTTTCTTTAACTTGCTCTGTATCTAGCCGTCACGGTGCAACTCACCGCCCCCCCCACCCCCAAAAGTTGATTCCTGCTCATATCTTGATTCCCTATACAAACTGTTCACGATGTTGCTCGGTTGTTTCCCTTGTTTCAAAACACTGTTGTAGTATGTCGATATGGCTAAAATATTTCACTTGTTTGTGGTTGTTCTCTATCTATCTATCTATCTATCTATCTATCTATCTATCTATCTATCTATCTATCTATCTATCTATCTATCTATCTATCTATCTATCTATCTATCTATCTATCTATCTATCTATCTATCTATCTATCCGTCCGTCCGTCCATCCGTCCGTCCGTCCGCCCGCCGTCTGTTCTTTTTTTCAAGCCCTGAAAATGCTTCCTTGACATTGTTTAAAACATTGTTTTATTTACCTGCAGAAATAAAACTGCCCAGACTGCGGCTCTGAATCGCCTGCAGCACGTCCACGCACAGCCTCTTCCTGGAGAGAAAGTTGTGTTACAGAAGTTTACCGTTTAATAGAGAAAGAGGACGTCTGCAACTTCTCGTACAGCACCAAGGAGAGACGGCCAAGATCTATCCATTTGCAAGCAGAGGCGCCCTAGGAAACATCCACGAACGGCAACTCTTTATGACCTGAAACATTGGCGTGAGCCTGTAGCATGAAGCATAAATTGACGTCTCCGGTAACTCCAGCCCAGCTGTTGACACCACTTAATATACACCACACCTTTACTTTCCTGTGCATGTTCCTTCTTTCATCAGTCGTACATTCCAGAGCCAGTCTTGGCGCTGAGCCTGACCTCATACATCAACAGGTCGTGGAGGAGTTCAAATCTCGGGTGCTGCAGCACATGGGACGGACGACTCCTCCCAGAGGTTACAATGCCAGCCGGCACAGCCTGGATGGAAAGCTGATCAGGGATTTCTTAAGAAAACGATTTAGTAAGTCGCAGCAGAGCGACAGCATTTATCTCCGTGACAGATATGCGGACAGTAAACAGGACAACCTACAGACCTTCGTCTTTCCTAGTACAGGTAGGAATGTTAACATTGTATTTTTCGATATTTTCATTCCTTTTTTTGTCACTATCTATCTGTCTATCTGTCTGTCTGTCTGTCTGTCTCTGACTATTTTGTTGTTAACTCTAAGACAAAAGGTGAAATCCCCGTTTCCATGTCATTAAGGGATACTGGGCATACCACGTTAGGCCCGTATTTTCCATGACTTTCCGCACGTGAAGGTGGACGTGGTCAGTATCACGCCTGGCCACATTTACCTTCCCAGATTTCTGTGGTACCCATTTTTAGAGGCTGGGTGTATACCTCACCAACAATTCATGGGCAAACTTGAGATGGATTGTGGTGGAGCAGCCGTTCCCATCCCAGCCCTTTTCTTGAGAGGAACATTATACAAGAAGTTGTATGTGATGGTGACATATAGGAAAAGATTTTTGTGTGCGTCAAACTGTTGAAATTCAGTAAAAACGAACTATCTGAGTTCCTGTAATACAACGTATCTTTGCACTTACATCTTATATCCTTCCCGTGCCGTTAAACGTCACATAGGGCTCGCATGGGGCAGTTCGCCAAGTTTTCCTGTTTTCGGCAAGCTTTTCAACCTCATCAAGGGATTTTACGCCTACTAATTTGGCCTCTCTTAAGAACGTCCTCTTTAGAGTTTCAGGTGCTCGACCTCTTTTTCTTCAGACTGTTGTGTTCCACTTGATAGCTTGTTTTGGAATTCTCTGTTTCTTCTCGTTACGTGACCGACATATGTCCATCTCCTTTTTATGATCACCCATGAGACTGGTGAAACAAGGGGTGCGACAAGGATGTGTACTATCTCCAGATCTTTTTTCTCTGTATAGCGAGAATATTCTAAGAACAATCATCACAGAACCAGGCATAAAAATTGGAGGATACAATATTAACAACCTTCGGTATGCTGACGACACAGTACTGATAGCTAAGAACCAACAAGACCTGCAAAATCTCTTGGATAAAGTCGCCAAAGAAAGTGAACAGAAAGGCCTTACTTTGAACATCAAAAAGACAGAGACTGTGGTTATATCTAAGAAACAGAATCCACCAGCATGCAGTATTAAATTAAACGGAACTATTCTAATACAGGTGCAGAAATTCAAATACCTTGGAGCAGTAATAACTTCAGATGGGAAATGCAGAACAGAAATTAGGAACAGAATAGGCCAAGCAAAGATTGCATTTCAGAGAATGAGAAACATATTAGCTAACACATCTTTATCAATGAATGTTAGAAAACGAGTCCTAAAATGCTATATTGAACCTATCTTGTTATATGGAAGTGAATGATGGACAATAGGCAAGTCTGCACAAAAATCTTTGGAAGCAGCAGAAATGTGGTTTATTAGAAGAATGTTGCGAATCCCCTGGACAGCAAAAATAACTAATGAAGAATGTAGGAGAAGAGCTGGAGAGACAAAAAAACCTTGTCAAAAAGATAATAGAGAGACAATGTACTTTCATAGGACATGCAATGAGAAGAGGGGGCATTGAAAATATTATAACAACAGGAAAAATAGAAGGAAGAAGATCAAGAGGAAGACCAAGAGAAATGATACTGGACAGTCTGACGGGATGGTGTGAGAGGAGATCACCAACTGAACTGATGGCCTGCATAAAGGATCGGATACTCTGGAGAAGCATAATAGCCAACGCCAGTCGGCACGGCACATGATGATGATGATGATGAGACTGGTTGTTATTCAATCATCTGTCTTATCTCTGCATTGTTCTTGAATTCGTTCCACTTGATGCCGAGTATTTTCCTTAGGCATTTGTTTTCAAAAGAGTCTAATTTCTTGTCAGTTTCTTTAGTTGTTTTCCAGCTTTCGCATGCATAAATGAGGGTGGATATAACATTTGAATTGAATAATCTTAGCTTGGTTTTTGTGTTTATAACTTTAGAGTGCCATATGTTCTTAAGAATCTTGATGCTGCTTTTGCAGTTCTAACTTCCTTTCTGGTCTCATTGTAGGAATAATAACATTTTAAAATGGCTATTAATTGTCTGTAAATTTATAATGTTGCATTGTATTTTTATTGTCGGTATCTTATCTTTATAGATGCATGAAGACTGACGATTACACGAACTAACACATTCACATATCACATCAATGAAAGGAAAACAAAAAATAATCAATCCTACGTTTTCAAATAATCATAAACTTATATTTTGGTTAATCATCAGTTTACACAGCAAAATCAAAACACAGGATCATCATATATAATGTAGTTATTTATCAGTTTATATTATTATCATAAAAATCACTAAAACAATTTCTTTAAATATAGGTTCGGTTCAGATTGCAACAAACGTAACTAATTGGCAAGAATGTATTCACATGCATATGCATAAAATTCAGTAATATAAAATTAAGTGCACATAATAAGCATCACTTCCATGTTACCACTAAAAATAAAAATATCAAAACTCTACATAGAACAATCATACCTTATCTGAATTATGATTATTCATTACCATTCGTAACACAATCACTAACAGAATATTTACCTAAGTGGATCGAGATTGATCGAGGGAGCCCACAGCATACCTTGCCTACGCAATAAAAAGCACATACTAACCTAAAACATATTGGTTCTCGTTTCGACGAATAAACATTCTCATTCGCGCTTGAACAGTCGCATGACTCACTCGATCCGCTGGCCTCCCACGTGCTCAGCTTACAAATCCCGAACTATTAAAATTCTGTCATGTTTTCTTTATATACTGGCCCCGAGACCGATTTTGTCTGAGAGTTGCGCACCTCTGAAAACTGACCGGTAACTGACCCATTATTTCCCACGATAGGGTTGCAAATCAAATATAGGTAACTAGTGCTATCTATTCCCTTACATCACCATCCTCATCTGTGTAGCTACCGAGGCATGCAAATTGATGTACTTCTTCAATATTATTTTTGTTTTTTTTTCTTGTTAATTCCAAGTCCTGATTTGTTAGTCAGTGAAGACAGGGTATTTGCTGTTTCTCGCATCAAATTCATATTGTCGGTGATAAGAGTTATGTCATCTGAAAATCAAGATCTTTTAGTTTGGTCCTATGTACCCAGTCAATACCTGTGTTACCTTAGCAGCATTTTTTTCATTATGAAGTCTATGGGAATTCTATGAAGTTCAGGATTAATGATTTTTGCTTTTCAGTATGTTCTACAAGTTTTAGTAAATTATTTTTAATTATTATTTTTACATTATTTTAAAATATTTTTTATGTTATTTTAAAATTTTTATTTTATTATTATTTAGTAAATTTCTTAGTAAAGATCTGGTCGAGACAGCTTCTCCCTTTTCGAAATCCTGCTTGTCTTCTCTCATTGCAGTATCCACTATATTTTTAATTCTATTCAGAATGACTTTGCAAAATACTTTTGACACAACTGATAGTAAGGTTACTCCTCTCCAATTGTTACAGTCACTAAGGTTGTCTTTTTATGTATTTTAACAATGATTCCTGTTTTTAATTTAGAAGGGACCTTTTCTTCTTTCTAAACTTTATTAAAATGGAGATCTCTGTAGTTGGTTCATATTGTCACTGTTAATATCTTTTAACATTTCGGCCGCTATTTCATCTTCACCTGCAGCTTTGTTGTTAGCCATTACATTTTTCACTTTCGTTTTAATTTCGTTAAGTGTAATTTCAACTAGAGTGACATTTAGTTGTGGGATTGGTAAATCAGTTTCAAAGTCTATCAATTCTTTTGGGTGTGATCGATTAAGTATTTCTTGGAAGTGTTCAGCCGATCTTTGCTTTTGGTCTTTATATGATGTTAACAGGGTGCCAATTTTGCTAAAGACCGGTCTTTCTTTGAATATAATAGTACCCGTTAGCCTCTTTTGCATGTTGTACAGAGTTTTGCTGTCTCTGTTTTTGCAGCTTTCTCTACTTCTTTGGCCATATTTTTTTTATGTACTCTCTTTTATGTCTTCTAGCTGAACTTTTTTTACTTTATTGTCTAGTTCTTTGTATGTTGCTTTTGCTAAATCTTTTCCAAGATCTGCCTTTACATTCAACATGGCTAATTTGACTGCTCATCTTTCATGTATGTATTTCCATGTGTTATCTGATATCCATGCTTTTCTACTTGTTTATTTTTTTGCAGTCCACCACTTGCTTTTTGGTACCGTGATTATGACTGTGCTGTGAGAGTTCCATAATTCATCTGTCTGTCTCCTCTACTTCACTGAGTGTTGTGAAATGTTTAGCAAGTTCCAGATTGAAATGACTATTAGTATTTTCTTCTTGTAGGTTGTGCCTGTTTATCTTTCTGGGTACTCATTTCTTGTGTTGGCTTTTCGGTTTTAGTCTTATTTTCCCTATACACAGATTGTGTTCACTGTTGATGTCTGCACTTCTACATGCTCTTAACAATGTTAACAAGAGATGTTCTGAATTACTTTCTAATATAAAAATGGCCTGTCTGGTTTCTGGTTCTATCATCTGGAGATATCCATGTTGTTTTATGTATCTCTTGGTGTGGAAATATTGTTCCTCCAATGAGCATGCCCTCCGTTAGACATATTTCAATTAATCTTTTTCCATTCTGATTTATCGCATGAATTCCTTCTTTTTCGACATTAGTGTTATTTTTCCTACCCTGGCGTTGAAGTCTGCCGTGACAATTAGGATGTCGTGTTTAGGGACTTTGTTAATGAGTTGTTGCAGTTGGTGATGGAAATCGTCGTTTATTTCATCATCTGCATTATCTTTGCCACTAATCACAACAAAATTCTATATAGTGTCATTCCTTGAATCAATTTTAAAAAAGATATTGTGAATACACTTTTTAAAAAAAAGAAAAAAATTTTAAAACATATCAGGGGAGTCCGCCCAGTCTCTAAAAATGGAAGGTAAATGCAGCCAAGCGTGATACTGACTACATCACACTTTCATGTCGGCACATATAGTCTTGGAAATACGACCATAACACCCTATCCCAAATATGCTTTAATGGCAAGTAAATATGAAAAAAAACGGCACTGGCATAGGACATCACGAATTTTATGTGTGCAAGTTTAATCCCCTGGACAGCAAAAATAACTAATGAAGAATGTAGGAGAAGAGCTGGAGAGACAAAAAACCTTGTCAAAAAGATAAGAGAGAGACAATGTACTTTCATAGGACATGCAATGAGAAGAGGGGGCATTGAAAATATTATAACAACAGGAAAAATAGAAGGAAGAAGATCAAGAGGAAGACCAAGAGAAATGATACTGGACAGTCTGACGGGATGGTGTGAGAGGAGATCACCAATTGAACTGATGGCCTGCATGAAGGATCGGGTACTCTGGAGAAGCATAATAGCCAACGCCAGTCGGCACGGCACATGATGATGATGATGAAGTTTAATTAATCGTTCAGAAAGAGAGCATATTAATGATTCAAGTTTATTAGCTAAGTTGTTTGGGTGTTCCTTAATTGAAATACATCTTTCTGTTGAAAAATGAATAAATAACGGAGAAGAAAATAAAAACAATATTCATATTAATACTGCTAGCCATTATAAAGAGCTAGAGGCAATACCACCCACATTATTGCCACAAATCAATCAGAAATGGGCGGAAATCATGATTGCATGGATTGGTCCCCCTTTCCGGTAGTAAGAGGTGGAATCTGTGAAATTAACTGTGAAACGAGCCTCGGTTTGGAAGCAGAAGCTGATCTTGAGGACATAATCGCTGGCAGCTGTAATCGATACCTGGTGAGCGATAGCTGTATGTTTGCTCTCTAAGGTATGCCAGTAATCGCCCTGCGAGTACCGGAGTTGCTGTGTTTTGTCACGTGCCGGAGAAAAGTAATGTGTTGGTGACTTTGGTATATGAGCTTTGCAAAGAGTTCTCTGCGAACTGTTGAAGGTTGACATGGGACGCATTGTTAGAGCCTAGACTAGACTGTGTTACATCCTACGCTGACATTAATAATTGAACATTGCCGTATAAAATTGTCTGCATTTGTTTTTCCTTTAAAATAAATGGCATTTTATCTGATAGATTTATGATCCTTCCTTTTATTGTAGCTTTTCTTTCTCAGGTCTGTTCATCCTATTCTTTATCAGATACTCTCTTTTTTTGTTTGTGTCTCATTTTGTGCTCATTTTTTTCATTACATTTCCCTTTCAGTACTTCGCTGATAGAGGATATCTTTTGTTTATCGCAACCTTTGTCCAGGTTCATTCATTCATTCATTTGCATGTCCCTTGCGGAACTTTGCCTCCCAAACAGCACTCATTCTATTTATGGCTGCCTTATTTTCCCAATACTTTGTTTAGCTTTCTTTTCCATTCGTTCATTCAGCTTTCCGAGCCATTACGACTCACTGCTGAAGACACGACTTGTCCCCATTCCTCTCTGCTCTTAGTCTTCTCCTGCCAGTTGTCTCCACTCCTCTCTGCTCTTAGTCTTCTCCTGCCAGTTGTCTCCATTCTTCTCAGCTCTTAGTCTTCTCCTGCCAGTTGTCTCCACTCCTCTCAGCTCTTAGTCTTCTCCTGTCAGTTGTCTCCACTCCTCTCTGCTCTTAGTCTTCTCCTGCCAGTTGTCTCCACTCCTCTTAGTCTTCTCCTGCCAGTTGTCTCCATTCTTCTCTGCTCTTAGTCTTCTCCTGCCAGTTGTCTCCACTCCTCTCAGCTCTTAGTCTTCTCCTGCCAGTTGTCTCCACTCCTCTCTGCTCTTAGTCTTCTCCTGCCAGCTGTCTCCACTCTGATGGCTCCTCTTCTTCCAGGTTGTCACGCTTCCGCTGTCTCTGTCTGTCTCTTTGGTCTGTCTCCGTTTATCACTTCTGTTTAAACCTTTCTTTTGTCTGCCTATTCTCATCCATCCTCTCCAAGTGGCCGATTTATCTCAGTCTGCTGTTTTTCTCACTGGCAGTTATAAGTGGAGACTGGAGTAGCGTTTGTATATCTTTATTTCTAATTTTCCATTAATGTGATATAGGATCTCTAATCGGTCTAAAAACATTCTTCTGAAGATTCTGCTTTCAAAGCTCTGTAGCCGTGCTTCATCTTGTTTTGTAATGCTCCATGTTTCTGATCCATACAAAACAAATGGTCTTGTACACATTTAGTCTGGTGTTGTGGGACAGGATCTTTGATTGCAGCAAGTGTCTAAGGGCAAGATAAGTGTTGTTTCCTGCTTGTATGCTAGCTCTAATTTCATTTCTTACAATATTGGAGCTATTGAATAATGCCATTAGATATTTATATGAAACTGTTTTTTTAATAACTTCTTTTCGGGTTTGATTTTTTGTTTGTCCTTTTTTTAACCTTGCTATTCTCACACATAGACCAGGATGGTGACACTAGAAAGGAAGTTAGGATCAGAATTGCAAAAGCAGCATCAATCTTCAAGAATCTTGAGAACATATGGAATTCAAAAGTTATAAGCACAAAAACCAAGTTAAGACTATTCAATTCAAATGTAATATCCACCCTCATTTATGCATGCGAAAGCTGGAAAACAACTAAAGAAATAGAAAAGAAATTAGACTCTTTTGAAAACAAATGCCTAAGGAAAATACTCGACATCAAGTGGAATGAATTCAAGTACAATGCAGAGATAAGACAGATGACTGAACAACAACCAGTCTCACGGGTGATCAGGAAAAGGAGATGGACATATTTTGGCCACTTGATGAGAAGAAATGAGCAGAGAATCCCAAAACAAGCTATCAAGTGGAACACAACAGGCCGAAGAAAAAGGGGCAGACCGCGTGAAACTCTGAAGAGAACATTATTAAGAGAGGCCAAGTTAACAGGCATAAAATCCTTTGTTGAGGTTGAAAGACTCGCCGAAGACAGGAAAAATTGGCGAACTACTTTGCGAGCCCTATGTGACGTCTAACGGCACGGGAAGGATATAAGATATAAGATAAGATTCTCATGTATTCTTGAGAATATATGGCACTCAAAAGTTCTAAGCACAAAAACCAAGTTAAGACTACTCAATTCAAATGTAATATTCACCCTCATTTATGCATGCGAAAGCTGGAAAACAATTAAAGAAGTAAACAATAAATTAGACTCTTTTGAAAACAAATGCCTAAGGAAAATACTCGGCATCAAGTGGAACGAATTCAAGAACAATGCAGAGATAAGACAGATGACTGAACAACAACTAGTCTCATGGGTGATCAGGAAAAGGAGATGGACATATGTTGGTCACGTGATGAGAATAAACAATCAGAGAATACCAAAATAAGCTATCAAGTGGAACACAACAGGCCGAAGAAAAAGAGGCAGACCACGTGAAACTACCTTGCGAGCCCTATGTGACGTTTAACGGCACGGGAAGGATATAAGATATAAGATAAGATATTCTCATGTATTCACTTTTCTCATATTGTATCTTTAGATCCACGTTTTTCTGCTTATTATTTCAGATATTTGAAGAGTTCTATGCCCTTGCAAAGTTTCTCCTACATTATGTGTGTGTGTGTGTGTGTGTGTGGATGTATGTATCGTCTGCATATCCTTATATTCTTGTTTTGTCATTAACGCTGGATTGCTGCCTTGTTGGCATCCTGGTCGGTGGCTTTGCGGTCTGGTTCTTGGATCTCGGAGCCCATATTATAGCACTAGGTCTTCCACAAGGACCTCCATTGTCACGAATGATTTTGTCTTTATTATTCTTATACCAGATTCAACAGCACTGGAGACAGGGCATCACCTTGCTTCAGACTTGCTCTTATTTGGAACGGTCTTGATTTCCACCATTTATATAACACCATGTTTTCTGTTTCCTCCATGCATTGTTTACTTATGTTAATGTATTTCTTAGGCATTCCAAACTCACTCATTACAATCCAGAGGCTGTTTCTATGGATGCTGTCATATGCCTGTTTGAAATCTAGGAATATGTTATGGATTTTTTTCGATTCTCCCAACCTTTTCTCGACTTTTTATCTCAACAAGAATATATGTTCTATGGTAGACCTGGTCCTTCAGAATCTGGCTTGATATAATCTCCTAAGATTTCCTCCACATAAAGTTTTATTCTGCTCAGTAATACTATTGGTAGTCTTTTATATCTTGATGGCAATAATGATGCACTTCTGTAGTTTTCACATAATCTCTTATCTCCTTTCTTGTAGGTAGGAATTGTCAACGATTCTTTCCATTCATCAGGTAGTTTCTCTTCCATCCATATATGTTGTATGTCAGTCAGTCATTTGCATGTCCTTTCCGAACTTTGCTCTCTAACAGCTCTCCTGTATGCCCCTCGGTTATAAGCAAGATGCCCTGCTGCTGATGCGTCCATTCGCAGATTATCAACGATGTCTTGCAGCCATCTTCGCCTTGGTCTTCCTCTCTTTTTTCCCATTATGTACCCTTCCAAGACTATCGCCTCTAAATTATCATGACACGTAATGTGCCCAAAATATTTAGGCTTTCTTTGTTTAATCCTATTTACTAGCCAACCTTCTTCAATATAAAGTTCTTGTGGTATGGATATATTTGTTCTTTTCTGTGCCCATGACATTTGAAGAACTCTTCTGTAGCATTTACATTCAAAGGCATTTAGGTGTTTCTCAGCTGTTTTGTTAAGTGTCCAGGTCTCACAGGCATATGTTGCGATGGGAAAGATGCATGCCCTTAAAAATCTTATTTTTGTAGTTCTGTCTGTTCCTCTCCACAGCTTCTTTGGTTGTTTTATTTTTTGAAGAGCAATAGATGTCCTATGACATATGATGTATGAGGGAGCCTAATATTCCCTGTAGTGTCTTTTCTACGTCTATATTCAATTCTGCATAAATTCCGTCGGATCCTGCTTCTTTGTTGTCGTTTTTCCCAGCTGTTCTACAGCTATCATTACTTCTTCCATGTCAGGTTCTTCAACATTGGGGTCATATGTCGCTGTTTCCGTATGCTGTAATTCAATTGTAGGGTTCACACAGTTTAACAGTTGTTCAAAATATTCTTTCCACCTCTCACATATTTTCATTTAATTTCTTACCATAGCTCTCTTTTCCTTGCAATAATAATTTCTTTGATTTCTTCTGTCTTTTCGTCGTTTAAGGTCATCTTATCTTTGTACTTTGCAGTTAGTGTGTTCCTTTCTTCTTTAACCATCTCTCATGTAATCATTTGTATACATTTTTTTTAACCGCTCTCTTTCTGTAATCCGCCGAGCCCATCTCTTTTGTAATCATCTGCATTCTTTTTTTCTTGTTACACCTCTTCTCCTGTAATCATTGTTTTGTCTGTCACTGTATTTTCCTTCCTTTTATCAGCATCATGCCTTTATCAGTATTCAGTATTAGGTTCCTGGTATCATCGCGAACGAGATACTTCCGTAACATCTCCACCATCTGTGCCAATGAACAATACACAGAATGTTCATCGATGGTCCTTCGTATCAGTCCTTGTTGATGAGCCAGCCAGAGAGCACGCCATTTTAGGAACTACAACAGTCCACATGCGAAACTAGTCAGCGTCGCTCTCGGCACGAGCTCCGTAGTTAAGGCGAGAAACCAAATCAGGACACACAAAGACCATTACGGTTCATTATTGGCCAGGTAGACATAACTAAGAACTATCAGCTCTGTTTATGCGAAGCTCACAGCTCACATTGGTGCCATGGCACTAAGCTCAGTAGCTCGGCACACAGAATCGACCTCCATCTTGAAAGCAGTGACGATATTGTTCCTCATCTCACACGTTTGTGCGTTTCTGTTGGCACCACGCTCAGTCAACCAAGGAAGAGCCACAGCAGGACGCAAACATTTCCAGCCGGCAGCGCAGAAACAGAGCTCCATATCAAATATAATAAAAAATCTCTTTGTCGCTTGTGAGAGCACGAAATGGTCATATGCGATCTACCGCCATTGATGAACTTGTTATGCCTTTATCAGTCAGCATTATCTTCGTTATGATTATCGTATTTTTCTCTCCCTCCTTCTGAATCAGCTTATTTACTTCCAAGTTTCTGCATCATCATCATCATCATCATCGTCGTCGTCGTCGTCGTTTTCGTCATCATCATCATCATCATCATCATCATCAATTCTTTGTTGACTTCGTCATTCCCTCCCCTTATCACTGTCTTCTGTTTCATGACTGTCTCTGTCCTCGTTCTTCATCTAATTCAAGACTGTTTCTATATATAGCCCATCTCTCTCTCTCTCTCTCAAGGGCAGAATGTAAGACAGGCCTGCGTGCCCAACTCTTTACCTTTTAAAAATAAAGATTATTCATTCATTCATTTATTCATTCATTCTCTCAACCTTAAGTGTCCAAGGCACATGGGGCTTCCGCAAGGGTTTCCCACAAAACGCACGTCCTTTGCTTTTTTTCCGCTATTGCCCAACACCCTCTCATTTGTTCTTCTCCATGCCTCTTTTGGTCTACCCTTACTTCTGTTTCCCTGACGGTGTCCATCTTAGTGCTATTTTTGGTAGTGAGTCGTCAGTCATCCGGAGCACATGTCCCAACCATCGCCAGCGTCTTTCCTCAATAATAATCCCTTGTTTATGTTTTTCTAGCAGTCTGATGAGGTTTTCTTTTTTAACCGGAGAGGTTAAACAAATGATATAGAAATAGTACAGGTGTTTTCTCCTCACCTGTGTTGGTGCAGTCAGAAAAGTTATTCACATTTGCATCACTGCGTAATATCGGTGTCAGTGGAGTTTTATATGTGCAGGCAACGAACGATAACTCATGAAGCTGAACAGAATGTGATACTTAAGAATAGCAAATTAAAATTACCAGGTGGATGTTCCCAGGTGCTGGCGAAGAGGAACCTGTCTCTCCACCAGGTGGATCAAGTAGGTAGAGGATTGCGGAACTGTCTGTGGATACAGAGGTCAGCTGAGATTACCTGAATAAACAGCAGCAGACCAAAACAGGTGCCCTGCTTTCTTGAGGGTCAGTCTCTTTAGACAAACGCTACAGAATATAACCGTACGCAAACCGAGCGGAAGGCAAAGGTATCCCTGTACCATCAGTCCCTTGTCAAATCACTCTTCACAGATCTATGATTAAGAATTTTAAATAAGTCCCTAAAAGTGAGGAAACGAGTATTGCAGTGCTATACAGAGCCAGTCTTGCTATATGGTTGTCAAACTTCGACAGTCAACAAAACAAAAGATGACAAAGAAACTGGAAGTAACAGAGATGTGGTTTTGGTGAAAGATGCAACATATTTTCTGAACAGACAGAAAAAACGAACTAAGAGGTCCTCGAAGAAGTTTCACAACAGCGAAAACTAGTAAAAAATGATAATAAAAAAAGGCAGTCAAAATTTCTTGGACATGTCACGAGAAGACAGAAGCTGCAGAGCCTGGTAATGACTAAAAAAAAATTCAGGGGAAAAAGGAAGAGAGAAAGGCCAAGAGAACAATATCTCAGTGGGCTAACGACCAGGTGGCATGGAAAAAAAGGAAAGCATCTTAACAAATTGAAAAACCAGTGACCGCATAAGATGGAGAAACAAGGTCGCCAACACTATCAGACATGGCACGTAGTAGTACTACTAGTAGTAGTAGTAGTAGTAGTAGTAGTAGTAGTAGTAGTAGTAGTAGTAGTAGTAGTAGTGTTCCTGATGCCTGTTAGAAATTGCATGTTTGTTTTTGTTTGCGTGAGACTGGTCCAATCTCTAGAGACCCTTGCGTTTCTGCTCCACTTTGAAGTGCCACTGTCAAGGGCATACAATATTCAACTGCTTGTTCTGAATATGCTTTGAAAAGTTCCATGGAGCTTACGCCAAATGTGGATTAGCAGCAGATATGGCTCAGATGATAAAATAACTGAAACAGCTGCTTCTTAAAACTGGGAATAGCATCTTGTGTTACCATGACAGTAATCCTAGGCTATGTTTGTCTGCATGTGCGAGTGTGCCAATGCAATTAATTTTTCAAATTGTAAATACCACGGGGTATTTCAGATATATGTAGGGGAGGTCACTGCGATGTGTTAACATTTACGTTTCAGTTGTCTTCCTTTACCGGAAATTACAAAATAATCTGAAAATGGAAATTGTATTTCCAAACTAAACAGATCCAAGTATTCAGATCATAATGGGCGAAATGAGTACAGCTAAGGGTAGCAAGAGTTTTGAGGACTCTCTCTCTCTCTCTCTCTCTCTCTCTCTCTCTCTCTCCTCTCTCTAGCACTCTGAGCCTTTGAAGCTCGTTTTTTTAAAAACAGATATTCTTCTTCATTTCTCTCTGCTCATGGCTCTGCAGTTGTTTACTTCAAGTTCTCTCTTGTCTTCTTTTATCTCCACTTTTTTTTACAAATTTGGTGGATCCAGGCCCGACGTGAGATTTGGGGGGGGGGGGGGAATGGTGATGTTTTCGTTGAGCTTGGCCTGTATATTCGGAGTCTAGGGTGGGCATGCATCGCAACATATGCCTGTGAGACCTGGACACTTAACAAAACAGCTGTGAAACACATAAATGCCTTTGAATGTAAATGCTACAGAAGAGTTCTTCAAATATTGACACAAAAAAGAACAAATATATCCATACTACAAGAACTTAATATTGAAGAAGGCTGGCTAGTAAAGAGGATTAAAGAGAGAAAACTTAAATATTTTGAAAAAATTAAACGTCATGATAATCTAGAGAAGACCGTCTTGGAAGGATACATAATGGGAAAATGAAAGAGAGGAAGACCAAGGCGAAGATGGCTGCAAGACATCGTTGATGATCTGCAAATGGACGCATCAGCAGCAGGCCATCTTGCCCACAACCGAGAGGCCTACAGGAGATCTGTTAGGGATGCAAAGTTCCGTAAGGGACATACAAATGAATGAATATGAGTGGTCAGGGGCCAGAGCAGCCCTGAACTTTGATGTGACTGACATGTTTTCCAGCAGAAAAACAAGAAAATATGTTTTACATTCAACAAAGAACTTTACGTTTTGTAAAGCACTGAAAGAAAACTTACATACGAGTAGGAGTATTAAAAAAAACAACCTTAATTTTGCTCTAAAAAAATCAAACTCATGTAGTTAAAGTACAGATATGATAAGCCACCCTTCTCTAAATGTATGTGTGTGGAAGCGCGTCGGCCATTTTGGAAATATGACTTTAGCAGACCAGACCTAAGACGGCCTCGTCGTTTTGAAGCATGCATGAGAGAAGAACAGCGCCAAGGTGTTCGTTTCTTTGGTAGCGAAGATGAGAAGCATGCAGATACTCATCGCAGAAGGAAGAGGAAATATGAAGACATGTGCGTGTGGGTGTATGCGTGGCTTCAGCATGTATATCAGTGATACAGGAGGTTTAGAAGTGGTGTCCGGGTTCACACTGTCAATTGGACTGACGGTAACGCCTGGAAAGAATGATACGGGGCAACCGGTGGGTATTAGTCGATGAGGTGGGTGGAGAACTGAAGATTTTTCATGGCTCGGAGAGCACCGCGTCATTCAGGAGATGCTGCAGCGCCGAAAAGTCTTCGCTAGGTGGGTGCCAAAACACCTCACTCCGGATATGAAAGAACTTAGTGAGAATGTTTACGCAGTTTTGAAGCTGAAGGTGACTACTTTCTACGACGTTATAGGCAGCAGAGACGATTCCAGATGAAGACAAAGCGAGCCAGCAAGAAGTGCTAACACTCCACCTCGCCGAAACCAAAGATGTTATGTATAACTCCGCCGGCCTAGAAACTGATGCTCGGGCTTTTCTGAAACTATAAAGGCGCAGTCATGGAACATTGACTGACCAGGGGAACCACCATCAGCAGCCAAGCATACTGTGATCTGCTTGGGAAACCACTGGAAATCTGCTTTCGGGTCAAAACGTGACGGTTTCCTCAGTTCTGGTGTGTTGTTCAAACACGACAACGTGCGATCTCGCGCACGTGTGCAGCTGCTCAACAAATTACGAATCTGCGTTTGGAGTGTCTTCCACATCTAGCATGTTCGCTCGACCTCACGCCGTATGATTATCATGTGTTTAGAACCCCTAAAGGAAGCCCTTGGCAGGAAAAATTTGTGTACGGAGGAAAGATTAATGAGGCCGTGCAATACACAGTTGGCTACAGGATCAATTAGATTTCTTTTTCCGCCACGAATCCAGTCATTGGTGAAGCAATGGCAGACTCGAATTGAACGCAATGAAAACTATGTTAAAAGTAATTTAAAATTTTCTTTTTACATTTTATTTCAATAAAGAAAAAATTAAGATTACTCTTGACTTACCCTTGTACATAAAAAAGTAACGCGTAAGCACTATATGATAACACGTGAGGCTTACTTTCTGTGTATGGACAGGGAGGCTGATAGTAAGTGACCCCTGAGGCATGGCCTAGTTCTCCACGACCCTCAGTTGATCCCTTGGTTTTGTCCCTTCCATTTTTCTATATATAAAATTATCTAGGAGTTTAGTCTGATGACTCTCTTCCATTCTTTTTTTACTAGGAGTTTAGTCTGATGACTCTCTTCTGTTTTTTTTACTAGGAGTTTAGTCTGATGACTCTCTTCTGTTTTTTTTACTAGGAGTTTAGTCTGATGACTCTCTTCTATTCTTTTTTACTAGGAGTTTAGTCTGATGACTCTCTTCTATTCTTTTTTTTGTTAGTTTAGTCTGATGACTCTGTTCTATTCTTTTTTACTAGGAGTTTAGTCTGATGACTCTCTTCCATTCTTTTTTTAATTAGTTTAGTCTGATGACTCTCTTCTATTTTTTCATTAGGAGTTTAGTCTGATGACTCTCTTCTATTTTTTTACTAGGAGTTTAGTCTGATGACTCTCTTCTATTTTTTTTTACTAGGAGTTTAGTCTGGTGGCTTTCTTCTATTCTTTTTTACTAGGAGTTTAGTCTGATGACTCTCTTCTATTTTTTTACTAGGAGTTTAGTCTGATGTCTCTCTTCTATTTTTTTACTAGGAGTTTAGTCTGATGACTCTCTTCTGTTTTTTTTTACTAGGAGTTTAGTCTGATGACTCTCTTCTATTATTGTTTACTAGGAGTTTAGTCTGATGACTCTCTTCTTTTTTTTATCAGGAGTTTAGTCTGATGACTCTCATCCTTTTTTTTTACTAGGAGTTTAGTCTGATGGCTCTCTTCCATTCTTTTTTACTAGGAGTTTAGTTTGATGACTCTCTTCTATTCTTTTTTACTAGGAGTTTAGTCTGATGACTCTCTTCTATTCTTTTTTACTAAGAGTTTATTCTGATGACTCTCTTCTATTCTTTTTTACTAGGAGTTTAGTCTGATGACTCTCTTCTATTCTTTTTTACTAGGAGTTTAGTCTGATGGCTCTCTTCTATTATTGTTTACTAGGAGTTTAGTCTGATGACTCTCTTCTATTCTTTTTTACATACCTCTCCCATTAGATTTAAAAATGGCTGTTTTACTGTAACTGAAGTCACTGCACAGTCTCTATTAAACTGACTGACTGCCTCGGAGATACACGTGCTCGGAGCAAGGGATTCCTTGTATGAGACACACTGTATAGCTGTAAACTTTTCTTTTATCTTTCTGTGAAAGTCATCAGGATTGTTCATACTTTGTTTCTGTACTTCTGTCCCCGAACAATTTTTGTGCAGGGGAGATAACTGCGCATTTGAAGAAATTTCTTTCTGTGGTTCATGTTAAGCGTAGGCTTTTGTTCTTTTGTGTTTCAGGACGTATTTGCACGTAAAGTAAGGGGGGGGGGGAGAGAAAGCAGTTTACATTACGTAAACCAGATCTCGCAGATCTGACTGTTTCAGACTCAAGTTATACAGGATGTTTCATAATGATGAGGCAAGTTTTAAAAGCAATTATCCAGGACTGAAGCAAAATACATTTAATACAGAATGCGTGTAGGACATACCCAAGGTACAGACGTTCATAACAATTGTTCAAGGTTTTAATATCGCATCCCCTAGATGTTCGCCAGCTCAAAGAGAACATTCTTTGTTTTTTTTTTATATAATCCCGGTCTTAGCGTGGTGCAGAACACCAGCTGGAATGGCCGCTGTCTCCCCCCGGGTGCTTATTTGAGTTCCAGAGCTGAACAGGGCATCATTATGAAACACCCTTGAAGGAACATTGCTATGAACTCCTGTATCTTTGGTTCATATTGCACGCATTCTATATTAAATATGTTTGTTCAGGCCCTAGATAACTGTGCTTAAAACGTGCCCCATCATTATACTCCCTGTATATCATTCCCCCTCATGCTTCCACAACCGCCCTAGCAATATATAATCAGAATATCTTATCTTATCTTATATCCTTCTCGTACCGTTAAACATCACATAGGGCTCGCAAAGTAGTTCGCCAAATTTTCCTACCTTCGGCGAGTCTTTCAACCTCATCAAGGGATTTTATGCCTATTAATTTGGCCTCTCTTAACAATGTCCTCTTCAGAGTTTCACGCTGTCTGCCTCTTTTTCTTTGGCCTGTTGTGTTATATCAGAGTATGCTGGATTAATAATGACACTTCTCGTATTAGAAGTCGATTCTGGAGCGAGTAGATGTCGGATGTTTGTGGATATTGCCTTACATCTTTTTTTTTTTTAAACAGAACAGTTTCTCTCATAATTAATGAGATTTGTTCATTATTCACGTGACATTTTCATGTAATTCTACTCAGTGCATTTTATTACAAAATTTCCATCTTTAATCCTTTCATACATTTTGTCTGTTGGCTGCATCATTATTGGTTACATTCTTTTCACATTCGTTGTAAAAGATTGCTATCTTATTAGTCAAACAGCAAACGTCCCCTTATCTGCTGCTATCTTGATAACCAATCAGAAAACGTCTCCTTGTTTGTTGCAATCTTGATATTCAATCAGAAAACATCTCCTTGTCTGCTGCGATCTTGATAACCAGTCAGAAAACATCTCCTTGTCTGCTGCAATCTTGATAGCCAATCAGAAAAGGAAACGTCTCCTTGTCTGTTGCAGTCTTGATGGTCAATCAGAAAACGTCTCATTTTCTGCTCTAATCTTTATAGCCATTCAGAAAACATCTCCTTGTCTGCAGCGATCTTGATAACCAATCAGAAAACCTCCCCTTGTTTGGCCAAAACATCTGCTTCAGTGAGTGTGGTGTTTAGAGTCTTAGTGAATTACTGCCCTCACTTCGTGTCTTAACCTCTCTTCCTCTGTGTCTTTTCTCATGAACCATAACCTCCATCTCTTGTTTATTTTCTCCCTAGTTCAAAGTGTCTATCAATGTCATCAAAGTATGCATAGTGTATATATTGCTTGTATGTCGATATATAATAGCATATGAGTTACTAGGTGTGTAGTAGCTCTTCGGACACTACTACAACACATTTAAGCAAGCGACAGCGTGAACGCTGGTCATTTGGTCACATGACTGAGCTGCTTTCGAACTTTGTCACGACAAGGAGTTTTTGGCGGGTCTTTTGGAGGGAGAATAGTTGCGCGGAAGTTAGAGGATGGACGTATGAAAGTATGCGAGGTCTTTATTTCTCTACATGGGTGCTGAGAAAGTGATTAAACATGGAGTATATATGTGATATTTTTTTAGTTGGACTTCTACTTGGACCTGTTCTTCAATGTAATTGTCGTTCCTAAGACGCGGTCGGAGCCAGCTTGATGTGTTCGTTTGTTTGGATAATGTTGAATGTTGAGCTGTAACTACTTACAACATTAGTCATCACATATACACTCATCCACCACTAGATCACGCCGTACACGTATAAGGGACAAACGTGTACAATTCTACGGAAGTATTTTATCTTTGCTCATATGATATTCTCTTATTGCTGTTTTAACTGCTAGTTCCCTGTCAATAACTTAGTGTCTGTTATTAATCAAGGCTTAGTTTGTTCTGTTTCTTTGTCTGTAGGTTGTGTCTTTTATTCAGCCAGTCTGTGCCATGTAGGCAGTTAGTCCCAGAGTGAAGACTCGTGTGTTAGATATTGTCGCGTTTTAGAGGCTCAGAAACGCACAAGTAGCCAAGACGTTAGCTTGCCGTTGCTCAGTAATAAAGGAACAGATATTTGTGTCACAAAGAGGAAGAAATCGATGAGTTCACAAAGGTAATGGAGCCTGCTGCATAAATGGCTATGGGAGATCAGAAAGAGTTGTGGCAAATTCCAGATCTGATCTCGTATCTATGTAACACGATCTTCGAAGGGGAGATTCTGGTGTCAGTTACTCCACGTTAACATCTACATAGGGGTCTTACAACAACATACTTCTGTTCTCATGTGTTACATAATTCCCTCTAATTTCCCGTCAATCTATGTTACTGGTCACTGATATTACTCCGCGACTGTTGTAAGGTTTGAAAACATCCGGACTACTTTACAGATTCATCGCTGTCCGTGACGGAATGCATTTAAAACAACAGAAACAAGTTTATTGAAACGCCTCCGCTTGTTAACACTACAACCCCTGGCCTGTAGCCCTTACAACACGTCGGCAGAACCATTAAACCGTATCTACAGTGCTCTAATCGCCAAGGGACCTGATCTGTGTTTCCTGCCAGTGTTAAACTCGACATGCATCACTTAACTGTTAAGAACTGAATGACAGTGATTACTTTAAAAGCACACGCGCTGTACTGGATGTGATTAGGATGGGCAGGCATTTTAACGTTTATCTTTAAAAAAAGGGTTTTTTTGTTTTAAATCAAGGAGAAGGATAGGGAGTGTTATAATGCTTGATACTTTTTTTTCAGTGAACATGTTTTCTGCATATTCCACATTTTATTGCATTTTACCGGTTCATTTGTATTATCCTATGTTTCATAACTGAGGATACAAATATTTCCGAGCTACTGCCTGGTACGAATTCTAAATATTAAATGGCAAGACAAGACCAGGAACGAAGAAGTCTGGGAAAGGGCAGGATAGGAACCTATGAACCAACCTAAAAAAGCCGTGTGCAGAAAATGAAAGTGGGCTGGCCACATCAGATACCAGCGTGACAAGGTGGCCACTGACACGAAACCCAGAAGGAAAAGAAATCAAAGAAGACAGAGCTGCTGGGAGAAGTGGAACTCTGAGAGTGCTCTGAGACAAGGGATACACATGGGGGGGGGGGGGAAGTAGAGAACAAATCCATAAATAAGGATCACTAGAGAAACATTATTCCTAGCCTATACATCAGTTATTGAGGAAAGACGCTGGCGATGCTTGGGACATGTGCTTCGAATGACTGATAACTCATTACCAAAAATAGCACTAAGATGGACACCACAGGGGAACAGAAGTAAGGGTAGACCAAAAGGAGACATGGAGAAGAACAACAGAAAGGATGTTGAGCAACAGAGGGCTCACCTGGGCAAGAGCAGAAAAACAAAGGCAAAGGACAGGCATTTGTGGAAAACCTTTGCGGAAGTCCCATGTGCCCTGGGCACTTAAGGTTCAGAGAGAGAGAGAGAGAGAGAGAGATACATCAAAGGGAGTGACGGGCAATGATGATGATGAGGAAGTTTCGTAAACGCAGTTTTGTTTGTGTACGTATATTTTATCTACTGTGGTAATTCTTGTATAAATAAAGAAAAAAAATGACAACAAAGAAAGTCTGAATCGAAGTCACTGAAATGAAAATATATGCCTAAAAATAACGGGATAAGAAAAGAAAGTGTAAAGACACTTTTACTTTATTGTCATTTCATCCGAAAAAAACGGCTTATTCGTCGACTTTTTCCATTTTTTAAATGTTGGTCGACTAGATAGAGACGCAGTGGGAATATAACCTGTTGTTTTGAGTGTGTTAAGTCGCGTCGTTGTTCATTCGCCTTATGCAGCCTTCCCTGTACAGAAAGAGGTAAGGTATTTATTTTCCGCGAAGAAATAAGTTAAACGATAGTGAGATTTTATCTTCAAGATTTAGGCACGAAACAGGCGTGCGTTACTTTTTCTGATTTTAAGGACTGAAAAAAAATTTTCACACGAAACGGAGAGTAATGATTTGATGTAAAATACAAAACGGAGAGTAATGATTTGATGTAAAATACAAAACGGAGAGTAATGATTTGATGTAAAATACAAAACGGAGGATAATGATTTGATGTAAAATACAAAACGGAGAGTAATGATTTGATGTAAAACACAAAACTGAAACTAATGATTTGATGTAAAATACAAAACGGAGAGTAATGATTTGATGTAAAACACAAAACTGAAACTAATGATTTGATGTAAAACGCAAAACGATAGTAATGATTTGATGTAAAAATAATGCTTTACAACAGCGGTTCTAAAACTTTTGCAGGTTCTAGACCCTTGAAGCCATGACCTCGCCTCCTACCATCCTTGCATGTACGTACGCACGCACACACATACACACATTCTCACTGCTGCTTAATATAAAACTAGAATCTATCATACATTTCTAAACTCATAGTAAAGCTCCGAGTTTAGAAATCATTGTTTTAAATATCGAAACTGTCGTTAAGACGAATGAAGCATGAATCGCCAAGAACCAGCCAGGCCATCAAGAGCTTTTCTTAGTAAATTGTCTACAGAAGCGAGAGACGACCTAACCAGCCTGGAATTGATGACCAGGGTCTCCCGACGCTGGAGGTTGCTGGGCCAGCTTGTGTCCGAAGCTCACTTCGGGCTCGATGAATGAGAACGCGCTCACTCCAAGCTTCGATATAACGCTAGCGTCTTGTGATCATCACCAGGGCATCTACTGCCGAGAACTACCAGTTCGAGCACGCCAGAAGCTTCATCAACAATTGCAAGATGTCGTGGCTTGCCTCGCTCTTCTCACGCGTCTATAATTACCGCAGCTGCGCTTTTTTTTTTTTGTGTTCTCCTCCATGAGCAGTGATTCTCAAACATACAAGGTTTACACCTTGAAGGCCCCCCCCCCCACACACACACACAAGGCCAGATTCCTAGAACCCACATATATACACACATAGAAGAATACATGCCTATAACACATCTCAGTTCGCAATTGACGCCTCCACCTTCTCCCTTTTCCCTTAAGGACCCCTCCCACGATCTTCTCACCGCATCCAAGAGCTCGGGCACCTTCCGCGCTAGCAACTAGTGGCGGGTAGAATGAGATAAAACATAATCTGTACCCCCAGCCTGCGCTATAATCGGCTCTAGACAGGAAGGTTCATTTGGATCAGACAGAAACAGGCAACATCCGTGGGCGTTTCCGAAATAAATTTGGAATGAGGTTCCTACGAAAACGACAACACTTGAAATGGTTATCTGCGGGGACTCTGTTAGGGGAAAAAATAATTAAATACAATTTTTCATACACAAAAATACAGTATTCACTAACTCGCCACCTCAGTAAATGGACGAATTTGTCGTTTTCAGGCCAAATTAACAGACATAAAATCCTTTGATGAGGTTGAAAGACTCGCCGAACACAGGAAAAACTGGCGAGATACTTTGCGGGCCCTATGTGACATTTAACGGCACGGGAAGGATATAAGATATATAAGATTGTCGTTTTGTAAAACTGAACCATACACCTCTATCTACCGTATAGTTCTAGATGCCATGTTTAACAGCTCCATTGCTGTGAGAAGGAACGAACAAACGATCTGTATTTTCAAAAGACGAAGAGCTGGACACGTGACCCTGTTTAAGTTCTTCCCTTTATTACTCAGTTTTCATTCTAACAAGATCATTTTGGCCTTCGTCATCACGTGCCGTGCTAGGTTGGTGTGGGGGGGGGGGCTGAGGAAGGCCATAGTCGATCGCGGTCACTGACATTTCTGAGTTGCTCTGCTGCTGATTTCTGCCCATGTCATAGGCTCGAACCTTCTAACATGTGCTCCCTCGGTCGTCCTCTGCCTCTCCTGCCATCAGTCTTGCCCATTGTTATGATGTTTTCCAGTTTCTCTCTTCTCAACACATGCCCTAAGAATGATGATTGCCCTTTCTCCTCCCCCCTCCCCCTCCTATCTTTGTTATTATACTACGTTCTTCCTTAGCTTGTCTCAAATGCTGCTCATTATCTTGGCTGTCCATGGGCTCCTCATCAGTCTTCTCAGGAGCCACATCTCTGTTGCCTCCAGTGATTCACTCTTTTTGCCTGCCAGTAGCCCGTGATTCACACTCGTATATGAAAATAGATTCAGTGTAATGCAGGAAACTCAATCTACTGTAGAGAGCGGAACAGCGACACAACTCATTCAGATCATCAGATAAAGTTTATTAATCATTATTAATTCCTGTTTTGCTATGGAATACGGGGATGGGGAGAGGAAGAAAGAGGGGGAAGGGTGGGGAAATAACGAGCCCAAAAAACAGAGAGCTTTACAGTTTGTTCAAACAACCACTGATAAACACCAAAGTGAAGAAAATAACCACCGATAAAGACCAAAGTGAAGCAAATAACCACTGAAAAACACCAAAATGAAGTAAATAACCACTGATAAAGACCAAAGTGAAACAAATAACCACTGATAAACACCAAAGTGAAACAAATAACCACTGTTAAACACCAAAGTGAAACAAATAACCACTGATAAACACCAAAGTGAAACAAATAACCACTGATAAACACCGAAGTGAAACAAATAACCACTGATAAACACCAAAGTGAAACAAATAACCACTGATAAAGACCAAAGTGAAACAAATAACCACTGATAAACACCAAAGTGAAACAAATAACCACTGATAAACACCAAAGTGAAACAAATAACCACTGATAAACACCAGAGTGAAGCAAAGAACATACACTAGCTTAGACGCACGTCAGAGAACAAGCTAAAACCGTGTACGGTCACAACATATGAGGGACAGAACAACGAAGTAGACCATGACTAGAGATGGAGAGGCAACACGAAAGACGATCTACCAGAAATAGCTGTCGAGAGCAGACCAGACAAATAAAAATAATAATAAATGAATTTTAATCTGTAGGAAATAACCAAATTGTTTCACAAAGTTTAGAGAAAAGAAAAAAAGATTTTTGCAGCCTTCCAATTTTTGCAACATGTCTCTGATCTGTCACAGTTGTTAGCTTTTATCTAGTTTATTTTTCAATGAAAAAAAAATGTCCCGCATTCAAACGTTTTATGGTATTTCCTGTTATTCTCGTACATTGTACCTTCTAAATAATTCTGTCCGCGTACTCCTTAGCAGAAAATCTGTTCCCAAAAAAAAGACATTTAAAAAAAGACAGTTTAAAAAGCGCGCAGTTTGACAGTGCTCCTGATCCTGATCCAATCCATCAGATAGAAAAACACCAACAGACCATCCTGTTCCGATTAAGAACAGGCCACCGCACAGACTACTGAGCCACCTGCACCGACTCAAGATCTCTCACACGGATGCATGCCCCCCGCCCCCGTAGGGTGGAGCATAAACCCCCCAGAACATGTGCTCCAAGTCTGTCCAACATTCACTGACCCACGAAGCCAGACCAGGTCACAGAGGATGGACCCGAGGCAGAAGCTGTTAAGCTGCCGCAAGGACCTGGAGAGAACTGCGGGCTTCGTCCTGGCAACCCGGCTTCCAGTATCATGGCCCTGCACTTGAACACAAAAGAAGAATAAGAACAAGAACAAGAAGAACAAGAACACGAAGAACATGAAAAAGAAGAACATGAAGAAGAAGAACACAGACAAGAGGAACACGAAGAAGAAGAACACAGACAAGAAGAACACGAAGAAGAAGAACACAAAGAAGAAGAACAAGAACACGAAGAAGAAGAACATGAACACGAAGAAGAAGAACAAGAACACGAAGAAGAAGAACACGAAGAAGAACAAGAACACGAAGAAGAACAATAACACGAAGAAGAAGAACACGAAGAAGAAGAACACGAAGAAGAAGAACACGAAGAAGAAGAACACGAAGAAGAACAAGAACACGAAGAAGAAGAACACGAAGAAGAAGAACAAGAACACGAAGAAGAAGAACAGGAAGAAGAACAACAAGAACACGAAGAAGAAGAACACAGACAAGAAGAACACGAAGAAGAAAAACACGAAGAAGAAGAACACAGACAAGAAGAACACGAAGACGAAGAACACGAAGAAGAACACGAAGAAGAACACGAAGAAGAACAACAAGAACACGAAGAAGAAGAACACAGACAAGAAGAACACGAAGAAGAAAAACACGAAGAAGAAGAAAACGAAGAAGAAGACACGAAGAAGAACACAGACAAGAAGAACACGAAGAAGAAGAACAAGAACACGAAGAACATGAAAAAGAAGAACACGAAGAAGAAGAACACAAAGAAGAAGAACAAGAACACGAAGAAGAAGAACATGAACACGAAGAAGAAGAACAAGAACACGAAGAAGAAGAACACGAAGAAGAACAAGAACACGAAGAAGAACAATAACACGAAGAAGAAGAACACGAAGAAGAAGAACACGAAGAAGAAGAACACGAAGAAGAAGAACACGAAGAAGAACAAGAACACGAAGAAGAAGAACACGAAGAAGAAGAACAAGAACACGAAGAAGAAGAACAGGAAGAAGAACAACAAGAACACGAAGAAGAAGAACACAGACAAGAAGAACACGAAGAAGAAAAACACGAAGAAGAAGAACACAGACAAGAAGAACACGAAGACGAAGAACACGAAGAAGAAGAAGAAGAACACGAAGAAGAACAACAAGAACACGAAGAAGAAGAACAGGAAGAACAAGAACAAGAACACGAAGAACATGAAAAAGAAGAACACGAAGAAGAAGAACACAGACAAGAAGAACACGAAGAAGAAGAACAAGAACACGAAGAACATGAAAAAGAAGAACACGAAGAAGAAGAACACAGACAAGAAGAACACGAAGAAGAAGAACAAGAACATGAAGAAGAAGAAAACGAAGAAGAAGAACAAGAACACGAAGAAGAAGAACACGAAGAAGAAGAACAAGAACACAAAGAAGAAGAACACGAAGAAGAAGACCATGAAGAAGAAGAACACGAAGAAGAAGATGATGGTAGGAAACTCGAGGTCCACGAAAGCTGTGGGTTGAGGAAATGGCAGAAATCCTAAGTGTCTACGAAGCACACATCTCAGAAGCGACGTCTGTTTGCCCATTCATCAGTGAAAGTCACACGATGTAAGAGACAGAAAACATCAGAAACATGATGATGCGCCTTTGAAAGAGGATACCCTCTGGATATTTCACGTGAACTGTAAAGTATCATTTCTTGAAGTATTTCTACGCCGTGGAAAGTTTCAAAGCTCCAGACATATTAAGACCAGCGAGTTTCCGCCGAGGAAAATATCTAACGATTTCTTTATGTTTTAAGAACAGAATGTGTCACAGAATGACGTCTTTATAAAGAAGGCAGAGGCGTATCTGTCAGAAGGTTGTCGTTTAAAGCAGAGGAAGAGATTCAGTGCCAAGTATGACTGAGGGGACAATAAGCGGACTAGGAAATTTAAGTAGGAAAAAAAACCGACAAGAACATTATAAATCCGCCGAATGAGTTTTTGCCGATCTTTGTTCGAGACAAGTGCATTAACGTTTGGCATACAAATCCTTGAAAACTTTCTTCATCGGGTTTTCCATCTACTGTTGTGTGCTATATTCTTCTCTCTTATTAGCCTGTTTGTCAGTTGAGTTTTCAAGCTCTTTTGTCCAGTGTCTGGTTTCTCCTTTCCCGCCTCCGAGAGCAATAAAGTAACCTGATCTAGTACTGTTTTCTCTCTCCCTCTCTCTCTCTCTCTCTCTTTCTACTTCTGCATTTATCTCTACCCTCTCTTTCTATTTCCCTCCTTCCTTCTGTAGGAATAAAAAATATGCATATTTTCTGTTTTTGTTATTTCTTACCTATTTCTTGTTATATTTGATGATACAGGAGTTTACTGGTTACACAGATTACACATTAATATCTTACCGCAAAGAGTGGAACACGAATAATATCTTGGCCTGTGATCTCTCTTCTCTCTATCTTATCTCACATTCAATCCTACACATCAAAACAATACAGATTATGAAGGAAAACATAAATACGATTCTTCATCAGTTAATCATCAGTTTATATTGTTGTTAATCATCAATTTATATTGTTATCAATAAAATCAAATCAATTTCTTTTAATATTTGGTTCCTCCAAATGTGCCAACAATGTAATAACTGAAATCAGTGTAACATCTTACGTGTCTTGGGTTAGTTTGATTTTTTTAAAACATAAAATCGTTCCTTGCAAAATTCTCTAATCGTCATCATTAAAGATTAAGTCTGAATATAATCAGAGGTACAAATTAGTAATAATTACGTACAATATGTATATATATAACATTCAGAAATACATATTTATGTGCACACATAAACCCTCAAATCATACGTTACTAAAACACTAGAATCTTACATAGATTAATTATGTTACAGTAGAACTTTGATTTTGTATGTGCTATTTTTATTATTTAAATCATTACCTAAGTGGACTGGGATTGGACCGGAGGAATCGACTGCACAGCTCGCATGCATCCACATCACATAGTATAAACCAGTACTAACATGCACATAAATTGGTTCTCCTTCGACGAATAAACATTCTCATTCGCGCTTGAACAATAACTTGACTCCCCCGATTCGCTAGCTTCCTATGTGCTCAGCTTACAAATTCCGACCGATTAAAATTCTCTAACATGTTCTTTATATAGTGGGTCTTGTGAACCGACCTCACTCAGAATTGCGCACTCCTGAGCTGCCCAGCCGCTGACCCATTATTTCTTACGCTAGGGTTGCCAATCAACCTAGGTTTGCTATGTTCTTATCTATTCCCCTACGTTTCTCTCTTTCTGCATCTATCTATATTTCTCTTTCTGTCTCTCTCTCTTTCTCACACACACATACACTCTATCTTTATCTATATATATCGTATCTATATCTCTCTATCTCCCTTCCCCTCTATCTATCTTTATTTTCTGTCTCCCTCCCTCCTTCCTTCCCTCTCTCTCTCTCTATTTATCTCTCTGGCCTGTGTGCCGAATTCTTTAAAAATAAAGATCATTCATTCATTCATTTTATCTCTCTCTCTCTCACTTCCTCTCTCTCTCTCTCTAAGCCTCCGTTGACCACACTGATTAGCCATTCTGTTTTCATCCTCTTCGCTTCCCGTCACCCCACCCCCCCACCCCCGCACCCTTAAAACAAGGGAATATCCCACGCCCACCCCTGAAATATGGAGACCATCAGACCTGGTAGCAATGCATCGGCTGATCTCCATTCAGTCTGCCTGGCCACGTATTATTATATCACTGTAAAAAAAATAGTACCCAGAATTTATGTATCTCTACGCCGACGTGAACAGTGTATAATTCAGATAAGGGATTGAACAAAATGCACAGTTAATGAATAGCAGAACCAGCATGGACTTAATATTTATGATATTTATTTTGATGCGAACATCATCCTTTTTCTAAATGCACTTACAATGTGTTTTTTTAAAATGTATTCTGATGTGCCTTACCTTACATGTGCTTGTTTCGTGTATTACGACTGCTCTTCTTTCTAAATGAAATGTTATCTATATTAAATTTCTACAACTGGCTTGGACAAATCATGGCCCGCTGACTTTACATCACAACCCACTCTGCTTGAGAAGCGATTTCGCTAACAGATGTGTTAAACAATAGCTGACAAACACAGATTTCGAAAATACGTTACTTAAATCAGATAGACGAAACACTAGGCATCATCAAGGCGATGTTTACCAGCACTCACAAAGATTTTCTTTTCGACATCAGATAGCGGTGGAATGATGATCAAAAGAATTTAAGTTTCAAAGCAAAATGTTGATGTTGAAACAGAATATTGGAGGGTATTTCATAAACAACAAAATAAGCTTGCCTATAAAGGGAACGGGAACACATTAACATTCAAGTAAGGACATTGGCAATAAATTATGGCGAAATAAAACTTTGAATGAATTCCCTTCTTGTTTTAGAGTTTACTGTTTAATTAATCCAACTGAAATTTCGTTTCCATCAAAGTATTAAGACGTGATTGTTGATCGGAGGCTATAATGTATAAGACAGACAGACAGACAGACAAGCAGGCAGACAGGCAGGCAGGTAGATAGACAGGCAGGCAGGCAGACAGACAGACAGACAGACAGATAGATGTGACCTTGGCTTAGATTGACGGAGTCTTCCATTTTATGAATGTAGACAGTGAAAATAAAGACAGAGAAATCTGGAAAAAAAGAGAAGAATTTGAAGAGAAGTAATGAGAATCGAACCTCAGACTCCAGTAAAACGTTCAGCTGCCTAGCCATGAGAGGACAGGCCAATAACCGTGAAACATCGACTTAAAATGTTGTGTTCTTTCAAGAAGCAACCGATCTTGTGTGAGGTCCACTGTCCAGGTGAAATCTTTTACAGGTACCTTTGATGAACCAGACTTCTGATTTGGAAAATAGTTTCCTGGTATACTGTACATCAGACCTTCTTCTACAGACATCCTTCACGGTTACTTGATCATTTCTTGCAACAGCATCAAGGCTTTCTTTTGTTTTGAATCATTGTCTTAAAAATTACGGCCAAGTTCATCATTCAGCCCAAACTTTTTCTGTTTAAAAATTTACAACTACACATTAACAATCTTGGACAATCAGTGCACAAATTTATGTACTGCAAACAGAAGATTTTGTAACCAAATTCTAGAAGTAGATTTAGATGCATAAACAGAAACGCCAGCTAACTGTGATTACAATATTGATGGAGAAACAGCCCAAACTCGGACCACTTTGACTACATCTGAGTGGTCCTTGGAGCGGAATTTCCCTGAAAGTTTAATTTGGCTCGGGGGGAATCCCCACGTTGTAGTCGCTTTAGTAGTAATTAGAAGCAGATGAGACCCAGCGGCGATTGCTGGAAAACGACGTTTTTTTTTTTTACTACAAGAATTTTTTTTTTGTTTTAAGTTGCTAAATCTTTCCTCTTCTTTCTATCATCATCCTTGAACAAACAAATATTGCTGAACTTTCTCCAAAACCTGGGATCTCTTTTCTTACTTGGAAGGTACTATCGTTGTATACAGCAGTGTTTTCACATCTATGTGCATTGATGTTATTATGATGCACTTCTTTGTTGTAGTTTTCTTTCTCTGCAGATACTGCCTGTCTGTCTGTCTGTTTTTTTTTTCTTGTAGTTTTTGCAGAGATAGTCAGTGGTATGTGGTGCAACTTTACGAAAGGATGTAAAGCAGTAAAGATGATAAAGAATAGCTAAAGAGGCAATAAGGTGAGCACGTGGAAGTGTATACTGAAAAGTGACAAACCAATATTTCGGCTATATGTCTTTATCAAGGACGAAAAAAAAATAACGAAACTGCATATAGATAAAAAAATAGCACTTATCTAGCAGATATCAGTTTCACTGCAGTCCTCGCCTCTCTGTTTGTAATTATTGCCACTGTTGTAGTTTCTCTTGTAGTTACTGCGACTGTTGTGGTTCTTCTTGTAAACATTGCTTTTGTAGTTATTCTTGTAGTCACTGCTTCTGTTGTAGTTATTTTTGCTCTTGTTGTAGTTCTTCTTGTAATCATTGCTTTTGTTATAGTTAGTCTTTCTAGTCATTGCGTCTGTTGTAGTTATTTTTGTAGTCATTGCTTTTGTAGTTATTTTCCTAGTCATTGCTTCTGTTGTAGTTCTTCTTGTAATCATTGGTTTTGTAGTTATTCTTGTAGTCATTGCTTCTGTTGTAGTTACTCTTGCAATCATTGCTTTTGTTGTAAGTAGTCTTTCTAGCCACTGCTTCTGTTGTAGTTCTTTTTGTAGACATTTGCTTTTGTAATTCTTCTTGTAGTCATTGGTTCTGTTGTAGTTCTTCTTGTAGTCATTGCTTTTGCAGTTTTTCTTGTAGTCCTTGGTTTTGTAGTTACTCTTGTACTGATTGCTTGTGTTGTAGGTATTCTTCTAGTCATTGCTGCTGTTGTAGGTATTCTTCTAGTCATTGCTTCTGTTCTAGTTATTCTTGTAGTCGTTGCTTTTGTAGTTATTCTTGTAGTCATTGCTTCCGTTGTAGTTATTCTTGTAGTCATTGCTTTCGTGGTTATTCTTATAATCACTGCTTTTGTAGTTATTCTTGTAGTCATTGCTTCTGTTGTAGTTCTTCTTATAGTCCCTGCTTTTGTAGTTCTTCTTGTAGTCATTGGTTGTGTTGTAGTTCTTCTTGCAGTCATTCTGTTGTAGTTCTTCTTGTAGTCATTGCATTTGTATTTATTCTTGTAGTAATTGTTTCAATGCTACTAATAATGGAGATACAATGAGGGAAATTAAAAGGAGAACATCCATCGCTCTTCAGAAAGTAAAACAAATAAAGAATCTGTGGAGAGGAGCAGACAGAACCACAAAAATAAGATTTTTAAGGGCATGCATCTTTCCCATCAAGACAGATAACAGGGATGGCGACTGCAGTAAAAGTGGTTTAAATAAAAAAAAGGTAGATAGAAGTGTATGGTGCAGTTTTACAAAGTGAGGGAGGGAGGGAGTGAGTAAGGTGACAAAAAAAAACGAATAGAAAGTATGAGAACGTATAAATGAAAAACATACAACATCCAATATTTCGGCGTGAGCCTTTTTCGAGGATTACATGCACAACGAGACAAAAATAAAAATAAAAAACGAAGAACTTATCTGAATATAGCTTCCTCCAAAAGTAGAAAACAGAAATGTGTGTAGTAGAAGGAACGACCCCGCTGACCACAACAAAGGGTACCAGATAGAGCCAATCGTAAAGAAGAGGTGGAGAGAGAGGAGGATAACAAGTGATAGAAAGGGGTGGGGGGAAAGGCAATAGAAACATGATAGCCGCTAGAGGAGGTGTCGGGGGAGGGAGGGAAATTGGAACGCGGAGAGATAATGAATGAAGAACATAAACACCTGCAGGGAGAAAATGTGAAACTGGTGAATAGGACAAGACCCTATAGACACCAATATGTTGCCAGAGAAGAAAAAAGGGTGGTGGTAGGGAGGGGTAGCATAGAGAAAGAAAGTAGAGTTTTAAAAAAATACAAAGACAGCCAGTCTAGAAAATAAGGCGCCTTATTTTCCAGACTGGCTGTCTCCACATAACTGGAATTAACAATATCTTCAGCTTTCTGTAACTTCTTTAGTTTTCCACTCCCCCTTTTTTAAAACTCTTTTTCCTAGAAGAGTGCTGTTTGGGAGGCAAAGTTCCGCAAGGAACATGCAGATGAATGAATGAATGAAGTCATTGCTTCTGTTGTAGTTATTCTTGTAGTCATTGTTTTTATAGCTATTCTTGTAGTCATTTCTTGTGCTGTAGTTCTTCTTGTAGTCATTGCTTCTGTTGTAATTATTCTTATAGTCATTACTTCTGTTGTGGTTATTCTTGTAGTTGTTGCTTTTTGGTTAGTCATTACGTCTGTTGCAGTTATTCTTGAAGTCACTGTATTTGTTGTAATTCTTCTTGTAGTTATTGCTTTTGTATGTATTTTTGTAGTCATTACTTCTGTAGTTGTTCTTTTAATCATTGCTTTTGTTGAAGTTATTCTTGTAGTCATTGGTTTTATTGTAGTTATTCTTATAGTCAGTTTTTCTATTGTAGTTATTCTTTGTGGTCATTGCTGCTGTTGTAGTTAGTTATTCTAATAATACAAATAAGGCAGCTGAAATATGTATCAATGAGGAAAAATAGGAAAGGAGAGTTTTGAATATCTTGGATCACTACTAACTAGTAATGGAGATACAGTCAGAGAAATTAAACGAAGGATATCTATCGCTTTTCAGAAAGTAAAACAACTAGTGAAGCTGTGGAGAGGAACAGACAGAGCTACAAAAATAAGATTTTTAAGGGTATGCATCTTTCCCATCACAACATATGCCTGTGAGACCTGGACACTTAACAAAACAGCTGAGAAACATATAAAAGCCTTTGAATGTAAATGCTACAGAAGAGTTCTTCAAATATCATGGATACAAAAAAGAACAAATAACCATACTACAAGAACTTAATATTGAAGAAGGCATGTTAGTAAAGAGGATTTAGAAGAGAAAACTTAAATATTTTGGACATATTAAGCGTTACGAGAATTTAGAGAAGTCTTGGAAAGGTACATAATGGGAAAAAGAAAGAGAGGAAGACCAAGGCGAAGAGATGGCTGCAAGACATTGTTGATAATCTGCAAATGGATGCATCAGCAGCAGGGCATCTTGCTTACAACCGAGAGGCCTACAGGAGAACTGTTAGGGAGGCAAAGTTCCTCAAGGGACATGCAAATGACCGACTGACTGACCGATATGTAATGGCTACCTGGACAAATTCTGTGGTAGGATTTTACTCTTATGTCAGTTACAGGTACGTGCTGGTTTTCCAGCGAACAATTGGGGGGGGATACTTTGAAGCTGACGGATTAATGGCCTCTTTATCTAGAGCAGCTGCTATGGTGTGTGAAGGTTGGGGTTTTAATTTTGGCCCTGACATAAACAAAAAACCCTAGGTCCTACCGGGGTTCGAACCCGTGCCTCCTGAATGAGAAATCGGTGTTCAAAGCGCACGGCAAAGCCGCCTTTTCGCCTCACTTAAAAGAAAGGAGTCACTACGTGGTACCTTAACCCTGTTTCGACGACCAACCGCGAACAATTTACAGTAGACTTATTGTCCTCCAAAGTTTCTTCTGCACAGTCAATACCTGGCGGTCCCTTGTTTGTTCAGCTCTCTAACAGCAAGATATATATTTCCCTCGCCTACTTTTCTTGCTTTCATGCACTCACAAATCCTTCCACTGCTCTTTCGTTTGCCTATTTTTTAACGGTTTACTGTAATTACCTTATCATAAGACGTAGACTGATATAGCTGGTCAAGACATTCTTCTAGGCATCCATACTTTGCTTCTGGAGGAAAAATGTTTCACTGCGGTCATTGGCTGAGAGCTGACATGTTCCACCTTGTGGGCGTAACCTGCCGATAAGTCTCAATCTTTGATGCAGTCAGGCTATTAAATAAAGCCATTTAAACAGTAGCTACACTAACAATAACAGCTATTTACTTACTTACTTATTCTACCTTATCTTCCTCGTAAACCGTGAGGTGTCGAGGGGGAAATGCAGGTGGCACTTTTGAAGGAGATAGATTGACCTCAGTGATGTTCATTACGTAATTCGCGAGTATTTTTTAAACACTATCTAGCCATCTTTTTTTCTTGGGGGGGGGGGGGGGTCTTCCTCTTGATCTGTGTCATGCAGTTCCGTTTTATCTGCTTTCTTTAATTTTCAGCAAGAGGGAAAATCTACCGTCGGCTTGCTAGGTCTGTCGCAGCTTCAACAGAGCCTCTTTAGCCAGCCTTTTTCAGGGTGATCCGAATTAGACTTCATGGCTACTGTAGCGACCTCGTGGGGGGGGGGAACCAACACCATACTTTGCCCAGTCCAGCAATCCCCTACTTGACTGTTACCCTCTCCCTCGACGAGGAGGCGGGGTTGGTCCCCTACTTCACTGTTACCCTCTCCCTCGACGAGGACGCGTGGTTGGTCCCCTACTTGACTGTTACCTTCTCCCTCGACGAGGACGCGGGATTGGTCCTCTACTTGACTGTTACCCTCTCCCTCGACGAGGACGCGGGATTGGTCCTCTACTTGACTGTTACCCTCTCCCTCGACGAGGACGCGGGATTGGTCCTCTACTTGACTGTTACCCTCTCCCTCGACGAGGACGCGGGGTTGGTCCCCTACTTGACTGTTACCTCTCCCTCGACGAGGACGCGGGATTGGTCCTCTACTTGACTGTTACCCTCTCCCTCGACGAGGACGCGGGGTTGGTGCTAAACACCTACGGCCGCACCAATAAAAAAAAAATTAAATTATTATCATCAGTGCACGTGGGACAAGTCCATGGGTGCCCCAGTCTTATCCAGAGATGGAAGATCTCAGCACGGTGCACATACTCCGTAGCACGGCAGTGAACTGTGATGAATTAGAGGTGACTGGTAGGATTCGATCCCGTGGGACTAAATCCAAGACTAAGATTAAGAGCGCGTGCTTGTCCTGCCAGTAAATACAATAATAATAATAATAATATAAGCCACAATAATAAATACAACAAAAGCAATAACTACATCAACAGCAATATAATTACAAAAATAAAAACCGCAAGAGCAATAACTATAACTAAAAGAAAAATAATGAGTGCAACATGGACAATAACTACAACAGCAACAATGGCGACAGCAATAACCATGATAACAACAATAATTACTAATCTCTTCTAATGTCGTCTCTACAAAAGAAAAAAAAAGTAACTAACTGAGAAAGTAATTTGACTTGATGAAAATATAGGGTTACTTATAAGTCTGTGAAATATTTTAAAAATTCGCAACAAATGAACTACCTAACACCATTATTATTCTTATGCACAGAGAGAGAGAGAGAGAGAGAGAGAGAGAGAGAGAGAGAGAGAGAGAGAGAAAGGGAGATTTATTGATTGATTGATTGATCTTTATTTCAAAAGGGTTAAGAATTGGGCACGCAGGCCCGTCTGACATTCTGCCCTTTATCATACATCTTTCACTCTGTTCCAGACATTCTACAAATATGCTGTTCATATAACAAACATAATTAACATTGAAGCTGAGAGACATAAAATAAAATATAACATTTACGTTTCGCTCTTAAACATTCACTCAGTACAGAAGGTAGATAGAGGTGTATGGTGCAGTTTTACAAAATGAGGGAGGAAGTGAGCAAGGTGAGAAAAAAACGAATATAAAGTATGAGAATGTATAAATGGAAAACATACAACATCCGATATTTCGGCGTGAGCCTTATTCGAGGATACATGCAAAAACAAAATACAAACATATATAACTTATCTGAAGCGTCTTGCTCTCAGCAAAGCTTAATTGTGTGTGGAAGAAGGAGGAGGAAGAAAAAAAAAAAAAAAAACGTTGCCAACAGACAAAAGATTCCCGATATAACCAATCATAGCGAAGAAGCGGAGAGAGAGGAAGGCAATAGAAACATGATAGCCGCTAGAGGTGTCGGGTGGGGGGGGGGGGGGAAGGGGGAGAGAAAAGAGGACGCGAGAGATAATGAATGAAGAACTTAAACACCTACAGGGAGGAAATGTAAAACTGGTGAATGGGACAAGACCAATATGTTGGCAGAGAAGGAAATAGGATGGTGGTAGGGAGGGGTAGCATAGAGAAAGAAATTAGAGTATAAAAAAGGCCAGTGGAAAAAGAAAGAAGTTACAGAAAGCTGAAGACATTGTTAATTCCAGCTGGGTGGAGACAGCCAGTCTGGAAAATAAGGCGCTGTTCTAAGACCCTCCGAGATCGTACATCTGCGGAACAAGAGCGGATCGCACTAACCGAAATGTCCTGTTTGCCCCTGTGGTTACCAAGGCAAAAATGTTTAGCCACAGGTGTCCAGGCCCTCTTAGAAATATCATTGAGATGCTGGCGAAATCGATCTCCTAACCGTAAGCCAGTTTCCCCTATGTACTTCAAACCGCAACGTTTGCACATGATAACATAAATGACATTTCGTGAAGTGCAGGTGAAGCCCTCCTGTACCGACAACGTGGATTTTGTATTCAATCCTGTCATTTCTTTCACCTCCCATATCTCTGCTACTTCCGCTAACTTTCTTGACATTGCCGTCACTATCGGCCCCTCCGGGCTTACTACTTCTATCTACTATAAACCTACAGACTCTCACAGCTACCTCCTGTACTCTTCCTCCCATCCCAGATCGTGTAAGGACTCTATTCCTTTTTCCCAGCTTCTTAGGTTGCGACGTTTGTGTAAGGAGGATTTGGATTTCCAGGATCAAGGCCACAAATTACTAGATTTCTTCCGTCAACGCGGCTATCCAGACCACGTTCTCTCGTCGTCTTGGATCCGCATTAGCCATATATCGCGGCAACAAGCCCTCACCCCTAAACCGCACTGTTGCTCGGACAGGGTGAAACTAGTACTCACGTACCACCCCCATAGTTTGGCAGTTAAAAACATACTGTTTCGCCATCTCCACCTCCTCCAGACCGAGCCTGAGACACGTGAACTTTTTGGGGAACCCCCATTGGTGGCTTACAGACGTGACAAAAACCTCAGGGACCTTTTAATTCGTAGTCATCTTAAGACAGTTGACACTTTTTATGGTACCAGACGTTGTGGACGCCGTAGATGCAACACTTGTCCGTTTGTTGTCGAGGCCAGCCAGATCTCTTTCCCTAAATCCACGTTGTCGGTACAGGAGGGCTTCACCTGCACTTCACGAAATGTCATTTATGTTATCATGTGCAAACGTTGCGGTTTGAAGTACATAGGGGAAACTGGCTTACGGTTAGGAGATCGATTTCGCCAGCATCTCAATGATATTTCTAAGAGGGCCTGGACACCTGTGGCTAAACATTTTTGCCTTGGTAACCACAGGGGCAAACAGGACATTTCGGTTAGTGCGATCCGCTCTTGTTCCGCAGATGTACGATCTCGGAGGGTCTTAGAACAGCGCCTTATTTTCCAGACTGGCTGTCTCCACCCAGCTGGAATTAACAATGTCTTCAGCTTTCTGTAACTTCTTTCTTTTTCCACTGGCCTTTTTTATACTCTAATTTCTTTCTCTATGCTACCCCTCCCTACCACCATCCTATTTCCTTCTCTGCCAACATATTGGTCTTGTCCCATTCACCAGTTTTACATTTCCTCCCTGTAGGTGTTTAAGTTCTTCATTCATTATCTCTCGCGTCCTCTTTTCTCTCCCCTTCCCCCCCCCCCCCCCCCCCTCACCCGACACCTCTAGCGGCTATCATGTTTCTATTGCCTTCCTCTCTCTCCGCTTCTTCGCTATGATTGGTTATATCGGGAATCTTTTGTCTGTTGGCAACGTTTTTTTTTTTTTTTTCTTCCTCCTCCTTCTTCCACACACAATTAAGCTTTGCTGAGAGCAAGACGCTTCAGATAAGTTATATATGTTTGTATTTTGTTTTTGCATGTATCCTCGAATAAGGCTCACGCCGAAATATCGGATGTTGTATGTTTTCCATTTATACATTCTCATACTTTATATTCGTTTTTTTCTCACCTTGCTCACTTCCTCCCTCATTTTGTAAAACTGCACCATACACCTCTATCTACCTTATTTATATTAACCAGTTTTACTGCAGTCGCCATCCCTTTTACTCAGTACAGAAGTAACTACATACATTATAAATGACTATCTACTAAACAAAATTTTCGGGACTATTCAGAAAACAATTAATTGTATTCCGTGTCTGTAAGAGCAGTTTAAGATAACTTTTTAAGTTTTATAATTCGTGGAGGCATGTAGTCGACATCAAATAGATATTGGGAAAGCTTGTAGTTGTAGGAAGGAGTATAATTTATATTTTTTTATATAGGATGGGAGGGTATTCCAAAGATGAGCAGCAGAATAACTAAAGCTTTTCTTGTAAAGATCAAGTCTAGGTTTTGGAAGATATATGTTGTTCAAGCGTTGGCTGCACTTTGGGCTAAATTTAAACAGGTTCCATAGATAAGGCGGGGCATGCCGTGAAAAAATTTGATGTACTAACTTGGCTTTGTTGAAGAGGAACCTGTTCTTAAGAGGAAGTATTTTGATATGTTTGTGATGGTTAGTTGTTTGTGCTTGATCTTTGTCACTAATAAGCTTTACTGCTCGCTTTTGGAGTGAGCAAAGCCTCTTTGTATTTGACACTGAGCAACCATCCCAAACTGTTGAGCAATAGTCTAAATGTGTTTGTATATGAGATATGTAGTATGTCTTCCTAGTGTCTTGATCGATGAAGTGCTTAATTTTAGCTAATTGGTATACTTTTTGTGCAATGAGTTTTGTTAGACATTGCTCATGAGAGTTCCAGGTCAGATGTTGGTCAATAATAAGACCTAGTGTTTTGTGCTCGCTAACGTTTTCTATCTGTGATGTTTCTGTACAGAGCCGAAGTGTTGTTTTTGTTGCGTTTTGTAGTTTCTGTCTTGTTGTTATGAGCATTGCTTTTGTTTTATCGGTGTTTATAATCATGCCATTATTTTTGCTCCATCTGATTAAATTATATAACTCGACCTGAAGAGTTGATTCTAGATAAACACAATCGTAGTCACTGGTGTAGACTGTGCAATCATCGGCAAAAGGTCACAAAAAGAGTGTTTAAGATGAAGTGGAAGATCATTGATATAAATAGCAAAGACCAACGAGCCTAGAATAGAACCTTGCGGAACACCAGTGTCAACTGTAGCAGAATTTGATAGATAATTGTTGAAGAATACTACCTGTTGTCTGTCTGAAAGAAACGATGCAATTAATTTTATTAGGTTAGGGTGCAATTTATAAGTCTTTATTTTTCTTACAAGAATATCGTGGTCAATCATATCAAATGCCTTTTTAAAGTCGACAAAGATGGCACCACATAGTCTGTCGTCATTTAAGCTGTCTGTGCACAGCTCCTCCGCAGGGAGGTCCAGGACCAAGGGAAGGAACTGTGTTAGAGAATCTTACCAGCTAAACCCCTGCCTTCATCCCAGAATTTCCCATACCACTTCTTGGTGCTGTTGAAAACGGACGCTGCTTTCTGGAATTCTGCTCGAAATCGTCGCTGGACAGTCACAACGGACCAGGTTCTTGCGTATTCCAAAACACAAAATGACTGCTCACGTTTACTGAACGCCATATTTATTACTGCTGCCTCCTAGCGGCAAACCACGGGAGCTGTGCGGGCAGGCTTTACTTAAAAAAAAATTGAAAAGTTTTCCCTCCACTGGCTTAAGAATAGTCATAATCCGTTACGTAGTTTATTTGTGGCGAATTTTAAAAATGTTTCACGCGTTTATGAATAACCTTGTATAATGAAAGTAACATTTACCACTGTTTTTGTCCTTCACCGTGCTACTATCCTAATAACGTTTAGTTAGCTTTCCAAGGGCTGAACGACTTATACCTTGTAGCTTTTTTTCTTCTCACAGCTTTCAAATAAGTTATATCATTCCGATAATAATCTTTTTTTGTATTATTTTTTTCATTTAAAATGCTCTTTCAAATAAATCACAATTCATGAATAGAAGTTTCTTTCATGAGAAAATATCCAGTCACCAGAAAACTCAATGGATAAAGGAAGAACCTGGAACAGAAAATATAGTAACAAGTCTCCATCGTGTTTCAATATGAGACCTTTTAATAACTATGAAGTTTAGGTCTTTCAGTCGTCAGTAAGATGAATATGAATTCCAGATTCATGAATAAAATTAAGCCCAATGAACATACAATATCTTTTTTTCTTTATCTTTCACAGATTCAGAACTCAGGGTGCCAGTTCCAGCTACTGCGCCATCACCGGCGTCGTCGCTAACTACCGTCAAGTTTAGCACCAACTTGCAGCAACCGGAAGTTCCATATCAGGATCTTCTTATCAAATCTGCTATACTGCGCATGCGCATAAGTCGACAAAAGCGGAAGCTACACGACAAGAACAGCTCAGCTTTAAATGTGAACGTGTTCCTACTGAGAAAAGGAAACCAGAAGCACAGAGATAATGTGTCTAAACTTATTCACTCAACGACAGTGGACAATCCAAAGATGAAGGACATTGAAATACACTTAAATTCACAGTTGCTTTCCCACTTATTTGAATCTGATGACAAAACGCTAACAATCGGAGTGCAAGTTGAAATGGTACCCAAAGATAACAATGGCGGCAGATCTGTAGGAAACACAAGGAGGTCAAAGCTGAAGAAGTTGTATGCTCTCAGAAACAGCCAGGACGAAGAGCTTAGGGTCTCAAAGGCCAGACTGCATATGACAACGGCTAAGAAAGACTTGCGTAAGACCAGGATGAAGCGACAGAACCAAGAAGGCCTCACCTGCCCAGACGACCTATGCTGCCGACACAGCATCTACGTAGATTTCGCTGAGATCGGCTGGAGCGATTGGGTGCTGTATCCAGCTGGCTACACTGCCTATTACTGCAAAGGAGGCTGCCCGGATAGATACAGAGTTGCCAGTAGCTTCACCAGCATCAAGAGCATTTTACACGAGATGTTCCCTAGTGAAGTTCCGGATCCTGTGTGCGCCCCGACTGGCTATGACCCTCTTGACTTTATTATTTTTGATGGCGAGATCAAGGAAATGGCCTATCCAGGAATGATTGTGACTGGATGCAGGTGCAACTGATTGAAGATGGTAGGCTGACTGCCAGTTGCTGAAGCTGGTAGTCTGACTGCCACTTGCTGAAGCTGGTAGTCTGACTGCCAGTTGCTGAAGCTGATAGTCTGACTGCCAGTTGCTGCTTATGGCTAGGTGGCAGAAGTAAGACGAATGTACTTGAAAAAATGTTTCTGGTTCATAGAGCTTGGGGGGAAAAGAATTACAAGCCAGAAATATCAATTTTACTTTTGCCTGCATACAGATTTTTAATATTGTAACATTTTATGTAAGGACATGAGCAGTAGATGAGAAATGACAGCATTTTAGGCGGTAGGAATCTACATGAGATCGAGAGCTTGGTCTAGGTTTGTTGATTAATAGTCCTTGTGTCGTTCCTTATAAAAGTTTGCCTGGCAACATCGGCAGTTTCTTGAACTGTAACATTTATATCGAATGTAAAGCGAAATTCGCCACAGTTTTTGAGTTAATACAAGAAGAAAAAGGAGGAGAAGAAGAAGAAGAAGAAGAAGAATGTGTTACGGGCAAAATAACTGAAAAAAAATCATTCCAAATTCTTAAAAGTTACACAAACACATATTACCTACCTCTTTCATTGGCCATGCAGCTCTGCCAGGTTGTGCTTGTGATGCACAATTGCTCCCTAGACATTTCTGTCACAAGATCTCAGTAATGGATTTAGAGATTTAGAAAAGATTAACAAATTCGTCTACTGAGGCGCACAAAAAATATATCGGTTAGAATTTTTGGAACTTAGTTATAATGTGCAGCATGTTTCTTGCCAATTCTAGCGCCCAGAATTTGCTCCGATTTGGAAATATTTATTCCTCTGTGATCAGCGTTAATATCTCATCTTTATTTCGCTTTTGTTATATATGATCCGAAGAGCAAAATTTGTAATATGATCTATAAGATCGTATTTTGGATACTATTCGCACTTGTGAATTGTGATACAAGTTGATACCACATTTTGAATTAATACTGTTATATTTTTTTTTCGTCTGTAAATTTATTGATTTTGATGTCAAGATGAATTATTATAAGATGAAACTTTTTTTTTTGTTGGTTTTATTTTAAATTAGCGTTTGATGTATTTATGATGCTCCAGACATGAAATAGCAAAAACTGTCCCACCTGTAGAAATCTTAAGCAAAACCCGTGCTTGATCTGCACGCGTTTTTATGTCACAAAGTATCTCTACAGGTCAAAGTTTCACCATCGCAGGTATCCTCATTTTAACAGAAAACTTATTTATTACTATCACCTGTGTTATTACACAAAAAAAAAACATAGTTCAGTTTTTATGTTCGAAGATGAAATCTCATCGCCTGCTGTACACTCTTTTTAACTATTTCTTTAAATATTCGCTGGGTTGTCAGCTATAGCAAATGTATCGTCCTATTTTGTACACGCCTTTTAACTGTTTCTATAAATATTGGCTAGGTTGTCACCTATAGCACATGTATCATCCTATTTTGTACACTCCTTTTAACTATTTATATAAATACTCGCTGGGTTGTCAGCTATAGCACTTGTATCGTCCTAACAGCCATTGATAATGTTAGAACCCCAGTATCTGTCTTGAGAAAAGAATGATTTTAGAACAAAGAAAACAAACTAACTAATTTGTCATTTGTTACACGGCCGTTCTTAAAACTGATTTAGTCAAGGCATCACTAAATGAGAAAAAAAAGAGAATAAGAAATACAAAAATACATGAGGTCAAAGAAAAAGATGAACGATGCCTGAAAATTCAAGTTATGAAGCTGAAGAGAGGAAAAAACCTTACAATTTTCAGGCTCTGAACAGGATATTGCACTCTAGAAGATTATCTACATGGACCCACTCTAGAAGACTATCTACATAGACACACGCTAGAAGACTATCTACATAGATCCACTCTAAAATATCTACATAGACCCACACTAGAAGATTATCTACGTAGACTCACTCTAGAAGACTATCTACATAGATCCATTCTAAAAGACTATCTACATAGACCCACACTAGAAGACTATCTACATAGATCCACTATCTACATAGACCCACTCTAAAATATCTACATAGATCCACTCTGGAATGTCTACATAGATTCATACTAGAAGACTATCTATATAGATCCACTCTAGAAGACTATCTGCACAGACCCACTCTAGAAGACTATCTGTATAGACCTACTCTAGAAGACTATTTACATAGATCCAGTCTAGAAGACTATCTATATAGACCCACTCTAGAATATCTACATAGATCCAATCTAGAAGACTTATCTACATAGAGCCACTCTAGAATATCTACATAGACCCACACTAGAAGACTATCTACATAGAGCCACTCGAGAATATCTACATAGACCCACACTAGAAGACTACCATCATGCTCTTGTTAACACATTCTACAGACTTATATTAGAGTGGAGGGGGAGGGAAAGGGGTGACCAGTGTGTCGCTACGAGACCTAGAGGGTTTTCATTGTTATAATGGTGGTCCCTTAGTGGATGGAGACATGTTGTTTTGCGGCTGCTTACACAATATCTCTCGGAGGCCCCCATCTGTAGCCTTTGTATAGACTTCGGAGGAAGAAACTGGCCCTATGAGGAAAGAAAAAAGAATGGACGGAGTACGTGAAAAACTCTTACTGACAATGAGATTCATGGAGGCCACCCATCTATTTGTCTAAATGGTCGAACATATGAACATGTGAAACTCAGCTGCAGAAGAATTAGAAGAAGAAAGAAGAAGAAGAAAGAAAGAAAGAAGAGGAAGGAGGAGGAGGAGGACAGCTAATTCGGTTAGTGAGTAGATAATGTGTAAGGACGTACAAACATTAAATAGTGCACAAATCTTGAGGCCCCCTTGCCAAGAAGACGTCAACAGTCTTCTCCAGGTGTAGGTGGCCCCGCCAAGTCAGATTTAGATGTCCAGGCCTGGAACATTCTTCAAATACTCCCCCCCCCCCTTTTCCCCCTGTAGTTTTATTTTAAGAAAGCGGAAGTGATTTGCAAAATGCGCTTTGTTTAGCTTTAAATATTTCATGAACTGTCTCACTATCTCACGATCTCACTCTGCGCGGAATGAGCAGGTACTACGGTGCTGCATAAACAATGGATAACATATTTATTTTCCTGAGATATTTTAGTAATTTATGTTTATTTAAGTTCTGTAGTATAAACATTCCCTGTACGTTTCTGTGATAGATCGCGATGTGGCATGGTTACCTGTACATTTCAGGTACCGCCAAATCAGTGCACTTGCCCCTGAAAAGCTGAAGCCGTTATTTGTAAGAAAAACGACGGGCGTATGTTATTTTAATTTGGAGTAAATATAAACGTATTTTTCAATCACTGTAAATAGTGAAGGCGAATGATATATTTACAGGAGAAAAAGTATGTGTAACGGTGGTGGAAGGAATGTAAGTAAAATGGAGAAACAATGTGTGAAGCGTGGGAAATATATGTCTGGACCATGTTTATGTGCTCGTATGCATGCCCTGCATCAGTCAATCAGTCATTTGCACGTCCCTTGCCGAACTTTGCCTCTCTAACAGCTCTCCTGTAGGTCTCTCGGTTGTAAGCAAGATGCCCTGCTGCTGTTGCATCCCTTTGCAGATTATCAACGATGTCTTGCAGCCATCTTCGCCTTGGTCTTCCTCTCTTTCTTTTTCCCATTATGTACCCTTCCAAGACGGTCTTCTCTAAATTATCATGACGTTTAATGTGTCCAAAATATCTAAGTTTCCTCTATTTAATCATTTTTTTACTAGCCAACCTTCTTCAGTATTAAGTTCTTGTAATATGGATATATTGGTTCTTTTTTGTGTCCATGATATTTGAAAAATTCTTCTGTAGCATTTACATTCAAAGGCATTTATGTGTTTCTCAGCTGTTTTGTTAAGTGTCCAGGTCTCACAGGCATATGTTGCGATGGGAAAGATGCATGTCCTTAAAAATCCTGCATACGGGAATGTAATCTAAATTCTCGATTATGTAGAGCCTTGTAATTTCTTTCTGTCTTGTAGAATTGATCTAATCTTTATTGAAATACATAGAAACGAATAACGTCATTCAAGGGAGATAATCTTATAAAGATATAAAGCTAAAAAAAAAAGATAATGAATCTTTTTTGTGCCAGTAAAGAGGCTCAAAGAATCGGCCATATTTGGATGCATGAGGGTGGATAGAATATGATTTATATAATAAAGCCTCGGGTATTTAACAGAGTAAATATGGTAATTTTAATTTTCGGCGATCAAAAAGGCTGAATTGACATGAATTCCGTTTTTTTTAATGATCTTTACTTTCAGCAGAGAGTGAAAGATGAATGAGTTTTTGCTCAAGACATTGACAAGTTTCTGCGTAATTGTTCGATAAACTCATTATCTACAAGTTACGAGAAGATGAACGTTTTCAGATCATCTTCATCTCTATGACTGTTTTTAATCTGTGGTGGTACAAAAGGCGCAAGAACGCGATTTGTTTTCGAAATAACAATCAAATACAACCCATTTGTTTCATATAGCTCAGACAAGCTATCTGTAGAGACAAACTATCTGTAGTGACAAAAGATAAAAGGAAACTAATAATGAAACTTTAATTGACTTTTTTTTCATTATTCCACGAATACATTAAATAACAAAAAAGATAACGTCAGAGAGATTAAAAAATGCTAGCGTACACTTTTTATAACACTAGGCAACAAATTTTCCCCAAAAAGCCATGCCGTTTTTTAAGATGAAATTAGTCATTTTTAAATTATATTTTGGGGTACTTAACATGAATATGGCAATCATAATGCAAAAGCAGCAGCATTTCGTATAAACCAACTGTGGAGCCATCAAGGCGGCCACTATCTTCAAGTCACTGTAGACACACGGTCATACTTGGACACTGAAGACAATGCAGCAGCTGTGTACGGCTTTGATCAGTTTCTTTCATGCCCTACTGGAACGGAGATAAGATGGTTACCATTATGCAGCAAGACTGCCTTGAGACTCAAATTGGACGAGTCTGTAAAAATTGGCCGTTCTTGCAAGTCGCGTTTAATAATTGCAATGGCGGTCATCAAAGCCATACATGACGCCAATACGTAGGGTCATATTTATTTTTCCGGAAACAATGCTCAGATTTTTCATGACGAGTCACCCTAACATTTTACTTAAGAGGATTGCGTGGTTGAAACCATGATCCCAGGTATCAAACAACCGGCATTGCCAAGTGGTACCTACGTGAACAGCGCAGATCGAGCGTGTCCTAAATAAGAGTCAGTCGACAAATTTCGTTGTAATTTTTTGTGTCGGCATGTCAAAGTTAACAAAGACTGGCATTTCATGGACAAAGTGTGGTGTTGCCCCAGTGTAATTTATGATGTCAGAGAAATATAACAAAATGCAGGCTGTTATTTCGTATGATTTATGATGTCAGCGAAACTTGTATGTTGTATAATTAATGATGTTAGATAGTCAAAAGTGGAGTTTCGTATTAATTTCATATAATTTCTAGCTTCGAAGATCTACATATGAAAGTTTTTATTTGTTATAATTTGTGATGTCGGGGAGATGACAAATCCTAGCCTGTGTTTCTTAAAATTTAGACGTCAAAGAATTATAAGTGCAGACTTCTACGTCTTATAATTTATGATGTCAGGCGAGAGGGATTTGCAGGCCTGTTTTTCTTATATTTATTATTTCAAAAATATTAAAATATAAATTTACATTTTTCTTATAATTTATGATATCAAAGAGTTAACAATGAAGTTTCTTATTATTAGAATTTATGGTGTCAAAAGGTTTAAACATAAAATCATGTATTTCTTATATTTATTATTGCAGAAAATTTAAAAAATATAAACTTATATTTCTCTCATAATTTATGACATAAGAGAGTTGATAAAACAAGCTTACTTTTCTTATTATTTATGATATCAGAGAGTTAATGTGACACACTTGTTTTCTTATTATTTATGACGTCAAAGAGTTAAACGTACAGATTTATATTTCATATAATTTATGATGTGTGTTTTTATTTCTCTAGTAACAAACAAAAAATTATGGCGGAGCATGAAAATGGCAAGTGCCATTTACTTTAATCGTTACAATCCTTTGTCTCGCCGTCAAGGATCCAACTCGACTTCGCAATTTAAATCATCCATAAGGTTTGTTCTCAATCTGCAGTCCGAGGCCTCATGCAGGCCTGCCTGGTGTTGTGTGCGGGTGATGGTAGCAAGTCTAGATTATACAGAATATTAGAAAAATGCAAGGTTTGTAAATTTATTATCAAATGGTCGAAGAGTGTACGGTTGTGGTCAGCTTCTTTCATGTAGACAGCATGTCCTGCTGGAATGGAGATAAGATGGTTACCATTTTGCGGCAACACTGCCTTGAGACTCAAGTTGGACGAGTCTGTACAAATTTGCCGCTCTTGCAGGTCGTGTTTCATAATTCCAATGGCGCTCATCAAAGCCAATTCTCGAGGTCGTATTCTTTCCGGAAACAGATGCTGCTGAAAGTTAAGCATCCCAAAATCTTCTTTGACCTGAAAAAAAAAAAAGACGTAAACTGCTGGTCTGCAGTGCTGAAAATTGTTTACCGTCTCGGCGCTGTTTCTGCCTTGCTTTTGACGTCACAAGAATTTTTATTATTTAACTTCCGTAACAATAGCCTTTATGTAGTCCAGGTGTCGTACAGATCTTAAATGATAGTTCGTGACTGGCCGTAATATCCATCCATCCATCCATCCATCCATCCATCCATCCATGCAGAAAATAAGTTGTATCTCCTCCATCAAACATTTCTACACCCACGCGATCAGTTATAAATAAAATGAAACACTGTGAAAAATATGTGGTTCTTTTCTTTTGTTTTTTTTTTGTTTTTAATTCCAAAACACTTTTGTAGCCTGACCTTTCGTAGCAGAGCGTTCATTGGACGCAAGGGAAAACAACAGCGCACGTTTGGTATTTTCCAGGCTGTTAAGAGGCGCGCTATTTTTGTTCTGTTTGAAACAGCTACCTTTGTTAAGTTTGACGTATGGCTCTAGACTGATCTCATTTATTAAATGGTTTTGTCAATTTGTTGCTTTCCCCCCTCGACGTTCAGCCGGCCAGATAGGAGTTAAAGTCACGCAACACTGTGGATAAGGAAATGAAGATAATCGTACAACCTTGAGTTGCATCTTTTTTTTTTTTAGTTGTCTTTATATCCTCATTTCACTTCAGCAGTCAACAAATATATGAAAAAGAGACGTATACGTCGGCAATCAATATTCGCGTTCCCCCCCCCCCCCCCAAAGAATGGAGTATAGTGTAACTAGATTGTGCTGGAGGATGGATTCAGCGTGATGTTAGCGGCATAAGTTCATCCAGTGATGTTGTCTGCTACGAGCTGTAGTTGACTGATCGACTGAATGTGAGGGTAAAGAGTTGGCACGTGTAGAAGATAACAAGAAAACGGCAACAGAATATTCCGGAAATGCTGCTCTTGTTTTCTGCTGAAAAAAGAAAAGTGAACTTAATAGACCTTGTAAGGCGCACTGTAGTGTGGGCGTGCACGATATTATGAGCGTGGGTGACATATGTGAGGACGGTTAAGGAGGACAAAAAATGATAGGGCGAAGAGAAAACAAGATAGTGTTAATCGCTCTCTCCCTCTTTCTGTCTCTCTGTCTCTCTCTGTGTCTCTTTCTGTGTCTCTTTCTCTCAAAATTTCTCTCTGTCTCTCTCTTTCTCCCTCTGTTCCTCTCTCTCTGTCTCTCTCTCTTTCTCTCCCTCTGTTTGTCTCTCTCTCTCTCTCTGGAAATTTTCAACCTCAAATTTTTTTTTTAAACAAAAAGAAAAAAAAAACAGTATTGGGACAAGGACAAATGCAAGTTAAATCTCAGCGATCGAGAATGAAAACTGTCTCTAATTCCTTAATTAACGCTGACCGTTAGTAGGTCATCGGGCCCTGCAGATGGATCGTTCACAGTGGGTACTACCTACGTTGTGACCCAACGACAAGCGAAACGTGATAAAGATTCAAATAAAGGTCTCTCACTAACTCAGATGGAGCCAAAGAGGAAGCTTTCCCGTTCCTACACAGATCATTCTTCAAGTGAGGGTCTATTTATAGTCCTGGCGACTGGAAACTTCGTAATTCATCGGGGACTTCCGTAGATTTCAAAACTGTAGCTCGGCATTTCATCGCAGTCTCGCGTCTCTGCTGCTGTTCTAACCGTCGCTACGTTACTAACTCTCACATGTCTCGCTGCTGTTCTAACCGTCGCTACGTTACTAACTCTCACATGTCTCGCTGCTGTTCTAACCGTCGCTACGTTACTAACTCTCACATGTCTCGCTGCTGTTCTAACCGTCGCTAAGTTACTAACTCTCACGTCTCCCGCTGCTGTTCTAACCGTCGCTACGTTACTAACTCTCACGTCTCTGCTGCTGTTCTAACCGTCGCTACGTTACTAACTCTCTCGTCACCCGCTGCTGTTCTAACCGTCGCTACGTTACTAACTCTCACGTCTCTCGCTGCTGTTCTAACCGTCGCTACGTTACTAACTCTCTCGTCACCCGCTGCTGTTCTAACCGTCGCTACGTTACTAACTCTCACGTCTCTCGCTGCTGTTCTAACCATCGCTACGTTACTAACTCTCACGTCTCTCGCTGCTGTTCTAACCGTCACTACGTTACTAACTCTCACGTCTCTCGCTGCTGTTCTAACCATCGCTACGTTACTAACTCTCACATGTCTCGCTGCTGTTCTAACCGTCGCTACGTTACTAACTCTCACATGTCTCGCTGCTGTTCTAACCGTCACTACGTTACTAACTCTCACATGTCTCGCTGCTGTTCTAACCGTCACTAAGTTACTAACTCTCACATGTCTCGCTGCTGTTCTAACCATCGCTACGTTACTAACTCTCACATGTCTCGCTGCTGTTCTAACCGTCACTACGTTACTAACTCTCACATGTCTCGCTGCTGTTCTAACCGTCACTACGTTACTAACTCTCACATGTCTCGCTGCTGTTCTAACCGTCACTACGTTACTAACTCTCACATGTCTCGCTGCTGTTCTAACCGTCGCTACTCTCACGCCAGTCTCCAGGTCCGACGCCAATCCCAGGTGTTTCGTGACGTCGTCAAATTTTGCTCTAGAAAGTGTCATTCCTTCCGTGTCTAAGAGTACCAAGTGGCTGACATTAGCACCCTCACCGAAATCTCTGTTGTAACCGTTTCTTTTCCTAAAGTGAGACAAAACGTGTTTTTCCACACTTCCATTAAGAGCAGAGTTAAACTTTGTGAATCCTAAGCTATCTAAAGCTTACAGGAAGCAGGCACCTTGTAAATATATCTGCCTTTTAATTAATGAATACCAAGGTTTTTCAAGTAAATAGGAAATATTTTCAAACGAATGCGTTTAATGATTACATAATTATCATTCGGAAAGCTTCATCTCTTACGCAGGATAGCACCAGTCCTCTGCTCTCAAACAGAGAACAAGTCGTCAACAAAGGTTCCCCGGCCAGTCGTGTCTTGAGCAAGACAGGATGCCTCGAACCATGTCTTTCCCGCTTCCTTTAGTTCTCCCTGTCTTGTGTGTCACCATGACTCCACTGATCTGCCTCCTCTTTCCTTGAGGTGTCCAAGTCAAGGCGGTATAGGGGAGGGGGGTCTTTGTTTAGTAGCATGTGGCCCAGCCATTTCCATCTTCGCCTTTTGATCTCTTTAGTAATGTTGCGTGAGACCCTAAGCTTGTTTTGTTCATGCCTAAAATCTTACATCTTACAACCTTACGGTGCCGTTAAACGTAACATAGGGCTCGCATGGTAAGTTCGCCACGTTTTCTTGTTTTCGGAGAGCTTTTTTTATGGGAGAAGAGAAACAAAATTAATTTGAAAAAAAAAACAGAAAAAGAAACAATACTATTATAACATCTGGCTGTTGAAAGTATTGGAAGGGATGAAGGGCTATTACGGAGACAAGTTGGGGATAACATCTCTCTCACACTTTCGCCAGAAATATCAAGAGAGAGAGAGAATGAATGAATGAATGAATGAATAATCTTTATTTTTAAAGGGTAAAGAATTGGGCACGCAGGCCCGTCTTACATTCTGCCCTTCATCACTTCATTCTTCCCACACACTCGATTTAATACAAATATACAAATTAAATTTTTTAAAAAAACGTATCAAAAGAGTGTAAGATTTAACTATTACATTCAAAGTAAAAGAGAAGAAGTAATTAACCTAATAAAATAGCTCTCTCGCACACATACAGACATATACATAAACAAAAATACAGATCTTCTAACATATGTTTTTTTTAACAAACATTAAAATAATTTCTAACAATATCTAACAAGTTACTTTTCGAACTATGTCATTTTAGTACTTGATGGTTGGCGAGTCATGTGTTGAGAGAGTGCTGGTTATTCTATGGAGGCATATAATTACAAGCAGGTAAATAATGAAACAGGTTTGAGTTAAAGGATGAAGTATTACCAATGGATTTTAAATGGTAGGGGAGGGTGTTCCAGAGCTGTACTGCAGAGTATGCAAGGCTTTTCTTGTACAAAACAATCATGGGTTTAGGAAGAAGATAGTTTTGTTTTTTAACGCTGGCTATGTTTAGTGTTATACGTAAACAGTGACCACAAGTAAGGCGGAGCATTGTGCGACAGAATTCTGTGAACAAACTTAACTTTGTTAAAAATAATTCTATATTTGAGGGGTAGAATTTTGAGTTGTTGTGTTGATCTAAGTCTGTGCTGGGTCTTTGTCACAAATCAGATTTAATGCTAGCTTGTGAAGTGAGTGGAGCCTTTTTGTGTTTGAGATTGAGCATCCATCCAGATTGTGGAACAGTAATCTAAGTGTGTTTGTATGTGTGATATGTAGTATATCTTTCTTGTGTCTTTGTCGATAAAGTGTTTAATTTTGGCTAATTGGTTAACTTTCTGTGCAATCAAGTTTGTTAGGTTATGTACGTGAGAATTTCAAGTTAAATGCTGATCAATGATGAGTCCTAGAGATTTATGTTCATGAACATTTTCTATTGCCTTGGTCCCAGCACAAAGCTGTAGAGAAGTTTCTGTTGCATTCTGCCTTTTAATTAATGAATACCAAGGTTTTTCAAGTAAATAGGAAATATTTTCAAACGAATGCGTTTAATGATTACATAATTATCATTCGGAAAGCTTCATCTCTTACGCAGGATAGCACCAGTCCTCTGCTCTCAAACAGAGAACAAGTCGTCAACAAAGGTTCCCCGGCCAGTCGTGTCTTGAGCAAGACAGGATGCCTCGAACCATGTCTTTCCCGCTTCCTTTAGTTCTCCCTGTCTTGTGTGTCACCATGACTCCACTGATCTGCCTCCTCTTTCCTTGAGGTGTCCAAGTCAAGGCGGTATAGGGGAGGGGGGTCTTTGTTTAGTAGCATGTGGCCCAGCCATTTCCATCTTCGCCTTTTGATCTCTTTAGTAATGTTGCGTGAGACCCTAAGCTTGTTTTGTTCATGCCTAAAATCTTACATCTTACAACCTTACGGTGCCGTTAAACGTAACATAGGGCTCGCATGGTAAGTTCGCCACGTTTTCTTGTTTTCGGAGAGCTTTTTTTATGGGAGAAGAGAAACAAAATTAATTTGAAAAAAAAAACAGAAAAAGAAACAATACTATTATAACATCTGGCTGTTGAAAGTATTGGAAGGGATGAAGGGCTATTACGGAGACAAGTTGGGGATAACATCTCTCTCACACTTTCGCCAGAAATATCAAGAGAGAGAGAGAATGAATGAATGAATGAATGAATAATCTTTATTTTTAAAGGGTAAAGAATTGGGCACGCAGGCCCGTCTTACATTCTGCCCTTCATCACTTCATTCTTCCCACACACTCGATTTAATACAAATATACAAATTAAATTTTTTAAAAAAACGTATCAAAAGAGTGTAAGATTTAACTATTACATTCAAAGTAAAAGAGAAGAAGTAATTAACCTAATAAAATAGCTCTCTCGCACACATACAGACATATACATAAACAAAAATACAGATCTTCTAACATATGTTTTTTTTAACAAACATTAAAATAATTTCTAACAATATCTAACAAGTTACTTTTCGAACTATGTCATTTTAGTACTTGATGGTTGGCGAGTCATGTGTTGAGAGAGTGCTGGTTATTCTATGGAGGCATATAATTACAAGCAGGTAAATAATGAAACAGGTTTGAGTTAAAGGATGAAGTATTACCAATGGATTTTAAATGGTAGGGGAGGGTGTTCCAGAGCTGTACTGCAGAGTATGCAAGGCTTTTCTTGTACAAAACAATCATGGGTTTAGGAAGAAGATAGTTTTGTTTTTTTAACGCTGGCTATGTTTAGTGTTATACGTAAACAGTGACCACAAGTAAGGCGGAGCATTGTGCGACAGAATTCTGTGAACAAACTTAACTTTGTTAAAAATAATTCTATATTTGAGGGGTAGAATTTTGAGTTGTTTGTGTTGATCTAAGTCTGTGCTGGGTCTTTGTCACAAATCAGATTTAATGCTAGCTTGTGAAGTGAGTGGAGCCTTTTTGTGTTTGAGATTGAGCATCCATCCAGATTGTGGAACAGTAATCTAAGTGTGTTTGTATGTGTGATATGTAGTATATCTTTCTTGTGTCTTTGTCGATAAAGTGTTTAATTTTGGCTAATTGGTTAACTTTCTGTGCAATCAAGTTTGTTAGGTTATGTACGTGAGAATTTCAAGTTAAATGCTGATCAATGATGAGTCCTAGAGATTTATGTTCATGAACATTTTCTATTGCCTTGGTCCCAGCACAAAGCTGTAGAGAAGTTTCTGTTGCATTCTGCAGTTTATGTCTTGTGCTGATGAGCATGGATTTTGTTTTGTTGGTGTTTATCAACATACCATTTTTATTACTCCATTTAATCAAATTGTTTATATCATTTTGGAGCGTTGTCTGTAGTTTATTGATGTCATCGTCGCTATTGTAAACAGTACAGTCATCAGCAAAAAGATCACATGAAGAGTGCTTTAAATGTAGTGGTAAGTCGTTAATATAGGTAGCAAAGAGAAGAGGATCAAGAATGGAGCCTTGAGGAATACCAATATCAACCACAGACGAGCCAGGTATTTTGTTTCTAAAGTAAACTACTTGTTTTCTACCCGAGAGAAAAGATGTAATACATTTTGTTAGGTCAGGCTGTAATCTATAACCTTCCAGCTTTTTTGCAAGAATTTCATGATCAATCACATCGAAGGCTTTCTTGAAATCAACAAAGACAGCACCACACAATTTGTCATCATTTATATTAGACAGCCAGCTTTCTGTCATTTTAGTTAATGCTGTGTGGCAGGAGTAATTTGGTCTAAAACCTGACTGACTGTCTATTAGTAGATTGTTTTCTTGCATGTGGAGCAGTGTTAACTTTTGAATATGCTTTTCAAGAGGTTTAGATAGTGATGACAGAATGGATATGGGTCTATAGTTTGAGAGGTCAATAGTCTGTCCAGATTTAAAAAGAGGAAACACTTTGGCGAGTTTAAAAGCGTCAGAGAAATAATGTTTGTCAATACACAAATTGTATAAGTATGTTAGTGTGTCTGTGATAACTGGTGCAGCGTAGCGTAGTATCTTGTTACTAATGTCATCACATCCTGCTGAGTTAGTATTCTTTAAGGACCGGATGTAGTTATAAACCTCACCGACTGTGAGGAAAGGAATATTAATTTGTTTTAGCTTTACACATTTACTGTCGCTGAAAGTTTTCAACACTCTCAGGTCGCAATTAGGGGGTCGGTAATGAAGATTTTAGAATACTAATTTCTTCCCTAAAATGTTCACTGAAGTTAGTGCAAGTATGTTCACCATTAAGTGTTTGTGGGTCAGATTGCTTCCTTTTATTTACAAGAGAGAGAGAGAGAGAGAGAGAGAGAGAGAGAGAGAGAGAGAGTAACATTATGTTTTTATTTCAAATAGAGGCCTGGAAATACCTTATAATTCCAACTGGAGAAAATAAAACACCCTCGAAAGAGCAAAAATTCCTTCATGTTTTGTTTTGTTGTGTTTTCAGAGAGCCTCGACAGTTTATTATTAATTATAAAATCAACTGATCTCATCATCATAAGTGTAGTGCCAACTTAAACCACAGTTCAAAGTGTAGTGCTAACTTAAACCATAGTTCAAAGTGTAGTGTCAACTTAAACCACAGTTCAAAGTGTAGTGTCAACTTAAACCACAGTTCAAAGTGTAGTGTCAACTTAAACCACAGTTCAAAGTGTAGTGTCAACTTAAACCACAGTTCAAAGTGTAGTGTCAACTTAAACCACAGTTCAAAGTGTAGTGCCAACTTAAACCACAGTTCAAAGTGTAGTGTCAACTTAAACCACAGTTCAAAATGTAGTGTCAACTTAAACCACAGTTCAAAGTGTAGTGCCAACTTAAACCACAGTTCAAAGTGTAGTGTCAACTTAAACCACAGTTCAAAGTGTAGTGCCAACTTAAACCACAGTTCAAAATGTAGTGCCAACTTAAACCACAGTTCAAAGTGTAGTGTCACCTTAAACCACAGTTCAAAGTGTAGTGTCAACTTAAACCACAGTTCAAAGTGTAGTGCCAACTTAAACCACAGTTCAAAGTGTAGTGTCAACTTAAACCACAGTTCAAAGTGTAGTGTCAACTTAAACCACAGTTCAAAGTGTAGTGTCAACTTAAACCACAGTTCAAAGTGTAGTGTCAACTTAAACCACAGTTAAAAGTGTAGTGTCAACTTAAACCACAGTTCAAAGTGTAGTGTCAACTTAAACCACAGTTCAAAGTGTAGTGTCAACTTAAACCACAGTTCAAAGTGTAGTGTCAACTTAAACCACAGTTCAAAGTGTAGTGTCAACTTAAACCACAGTTCAAAGTGTAGTGTCACCTTAAACCACAGTTCAAAGTGTAGTGTCAACTGATCTCATAATTCAAAGTGTAGTATAAAATCAAATCACAGTTCAGTGTATTACATCGACATGTTGACATGGACAGGTAAGAAAACCAACTAGGAAGTCTTAAGAGAGGCTGGAGTTAAAAGGCAAATTACAGCAAAGATCAGAGCCGGACAGGCGAGATGTGTAGGGCATTTTCTGAGAATAGGAAAATCAGAACACATTGTGGCAACTGGAAAAAGTGAGGGAAGAAGAGATAGAGGAAGACAGAGAGAGAGAGAGAGCGAGAGAGAGAGACAGAGAGAGAGAGAGAGAAGTTACTGGATGGTCTGTCAGTGTGGCTAGGAAGAAAGTCACCATCAGATCTCGTAATCAAGTCTAAAGACAGGGAATTGTGGAGAGAAATGATCGCCTACGCCACACGGCACGGCACTTGATTTATTGACATCGACTGATGTAATTACTACAACACTGACTATGTTGTTATTGTTGTTGGTCCATCGTCTTCGATGATGACCACAGATTCATCTTAGTCAATGTAAGGAAAAGTATGTCCGTGCGTGACCAACTAGCCCTATACCAGCTCTAAACGTTTTGCCATACACACGGAACATGTATGTCCAGATTTTGTTGTGGGTGCTTGTGCTGCCTTGGCTTTTCGCATTGGGCGTTTGTGCTGGGCACTTTCAATTCTTGAGAGCTCTGGTCTCTGAGCACCCAGGCTGGTTAAAGGCCTCCATGATGGGTGGACTTGTGCTATGGCCTCCAGAGAGTTTATGTCTGACTATAATATCAACTTAAATCACACAGTTCAGAGTGTAGTATTAACTAATTTCATAATTCAAAGCGTGGTATCAACTTGTATCACAATTCAAAGCGTAGTACGAACTGATCTCATAGTGAGAAGTGTAATGTCAACATTGATCTCATAGTGTGAAGTCTAACGTCAATATTGATCTCATAATTCAAAGTGTTGTAAGATATCCAACAATTTTAACAGGAGCCATAAAATGTCACACCCCCCCCCCCCCCACTTTTTTTTCACTCAAGATCTTCAGTATCAAGATCTTCATCTTCAGAAACCACCGTCTGTTATATTGTATTTCCAAGTGTAGCAACACATGATCTGCAGAGATAAAAGAAATGATGACCGCAGTAGAAGTGGTACTATTAATGAAGCAGACGGAGTTTTATAGTTCAGTTTTACAAGGAGATAGCAATAGTGAGGAAAGTTCACAGAAACAAGAATGGCAGAAAGTAAGATGAGTACGTATAAATGAAGAACATGCAACAATCCAATATTTCGACAAACGTCCTTTTTCAAGGATCATATACACACACAAAAGTACAACAAATAAAAACAAAAAAAAATAGATGTTTGTGTGCTTTCCATTTATAGCTGCTCATCTTCCTCTCTACCATTCTTGTTTCTGCCCCGTTCCTAACTCTTTCTACCTCTTTGTTAAATGGTAACCATTCACCTCCATAAGTAAATGGCCTACTTCTGTGCTGTCATTAACACTTCGGATGCTTTGGAACTTGGTGGTAAATTTCACTATTTTATTTAATTTTGTGAACTGTGTTATCCAAACATTTTATTTTCAGTTATTTTTTTTTTCAGCTTTTTTTCATGTCATGTTTCATTACCTTCCAGTACTGTTTCATATTAAACATTTAAACCTTGTTCCTGTTTCCGATGAATGTTTTCTTATGTGTGTGGTTCATTTCTGAGGAAAATTTAAAGTTTAATTCCGTACAGAAATACAGGAAAGTAAACTGTTCAGATTATAAAGTTTCTACTTGGAAAGCATACCACAAACATAACCAGACAGGCTTTCAACTTGGAATCCTCAGTGAAAGAGGACCAGACAGGCTTTCAACTTGGAATCCTCAGTGAAAGAGGACCAGACAGGCTTTCAACTTGGAATCCTCAGTGAAAGAGGAAACAAGGAAGAACTAGACAGCACCTGGTGAAGGAGTCTTGAACCAAGAGATTTGAAAAAAAAAGATCGATTACATCTGGAGACAGACAGAAGAAACAGCCCAGGATAGAAATAAGTGGAGAGCCTTTGTTGATGGCCTATGCTTCGGAAAGGGGTAGAGAAGAGAGGAAGGAAGGAAGGAAGGAAGGAAGGAAGGAAGGATTCTGCTCAGGTTATTAGTTTGTGTATAATTTTACTATACCAAACAGAAAGGCAGACATAACAAAAACATATAAATGAAACAAAAATTTGTAGATTAAGCTGCAAATAATCTGGATTCTATTGCAGTTTTTTTTTTCTGTTATTTGAGTCCGAAAGGGTTAGTGTTCACATCATAACATTCATTAGTGATACATTTTGTGGATATTTGATTTTTCGTATTTCGTGTTTCTAATCAACTTAGTGAATATTCTTTTCTCAACGTTTTGTCAATATTACATTGTGATTCTATTTTTCTTTGTATAAA
>CM019705.1:23828892-23848892 GCA_009760885.1 Achatina immaculata
TAGCATTTTACAATCCGTAACCTCAGTCTGTGATATTTGTTTTCATGTAAAAATCTTCCTCATTGTGTAGAAGATGTTTTTTTTTTTGGCCATTCCTATTCGTCTGCTAATTTCCATTTCACATTATCCACCTTTGTTATCATGGATAACAATAAGGGAGAATATAAAATGTTGCATCGAGGAATCAGTTACGTTCTTGCGTCGTTCACACGAGCACACTATGGTACATATTTAGTTTAACGTTGTCTAACTCTAAATAGCAATACAAAGGGTAAAATATTTCATATAGATAAATACAGCACTGCAGAAGCAAGTCGGATCTCACTCTCAGAGGCTTTGCCATTTCGGGTAAAGATAATAAGAAACGGAAAATTGATGGAATTGATCATGATCACAAGAGAGCCCAAACTATGCAGACCTGAAGCGTGAGACATGGCCAGAGGACACAAGCTTGGGGCAAAAGCTTTGGGAGCTCCTATCAGGATCTGGAGAGGACTGCGGGCTTTGCCATGTCGACAGCGATCAGGATCTGAAGTGACCAACAACCTCGAACGCAGAAGAAGAAGAAGATCATGAATTTAAAAGTGTGCAGAGAATTGTTTGTTTGTATGCAAAGATAAAGCATCGCAACATGTACTTGTACTTGTACGAACTCCCTGTAACTGCGAGCTGTTGTTCTTTGCAGCCGATGCTGTAGAGATGTTGAGGCACAACATCGTATTGGCATGGGAGCGGCTTATGGCGGCTACGTTTTCAGTCCCGGAGTACAGCTAAAAAGCAGGGGGTGTGCAATGCTTCTTTAGCAGACTCTACCACCATGGGGACTATGGCGATCTTGTTAGCTAGGCCTTGCCTGTTACTGGGGGTACCACGGAGAGGTGGGACAGGGTCTTGATCAGCTATAGGTCGCTGATTACCTTATCGAGCGTCTTCACACTCAAAGCATCGCAACAGACTCCTCAAGATACTTCCTCCTATTGCAGGCCAACTGATTCTCAATGACCAGTTGTATCATGACACACTAAGACACACAGTGAAACTCCAAAAGACTCTTCGTACTATAGCACACCAAGAGATCCTAGTTATTCCTTCGAAAAGCATTCGTACCACGACACGACAAGAAAAATAGTTTGACACTTTAAGACCGTTTGTACCGGTAAACTCTAAGAAACACACAAATGACATTTCGAGACTATTCGTGCTATGAAACGTCAAGAACACACACAATGATACATCAAGACTATTCGTGCTACCAATCATCAGGGAAAGCACACTGATACATCAAGACTATTCGTGCTACCAAACGTCAAGAAACACACAATGATACATCAAAACTATTCGTGCTATCAAACGTCAAGAACACACACAATGATACTTCAAGACTATTCGTGCTATCAAACGTCAAGAACACACACAATGATACATCAAGACTATTCGTGCTATCAAATGTCAAGAACACACACAATGATACTTCAAGACTATTCGTGCTATTAAACGTCAATAACACACACAATGATACATCAAGACTATTCGTGTTACCAATCATCAAGGAACGCACACTGATACATCAAGACTACTCGTGCTACCAAACGTCAAGAAGCACACAATGATACATCAAAACTATTGGTTATACCAAACATCAAGAAACACACAATGATACGTCAAGACTATTCGTGATACCAATCATCAAAACACGCACAATGATACAACAAGACTATTCGTGCTGCCAAATGTCAAGAAACACACAATGATAAATCAAGACTAATCGTTATAGCAAACGTCAAGAAACACAAAATGATACACCAAAACTCTTCGGGCTACCAAACGTCAAGAAACACACTGATGCGTCATGACTATTCAAGTTACCGAATGTCAAGAAATACACAATGATACATCGAGACTATACAATCATTAGAGAAGAGTATATTCATACATGCAAATGAATGAATGAATATTGATACATTCATTGATTCGCATGTCCCTTGCGGAACTTTGCCTCCCTAACAGCACTCTTGTAGGCCTCTCTGTTGTAAGCAAGATGCCCTGCTGCTGACGCATCCATCAACAATGTCTTGCAGAAGATCTTCACCTTGGTCTTCCTCTCTTTCTTTTCCCCATTATGTATCCTTCCAAGACTGTCTTCTCAAAATTATTATGACGTTTAATGTGTCCAAAATATCTAAGTTTTCTCTGTTTAATCTTCGCTATTAACCAACCTTCTTCAGTATTAAATTCTTGTAGTATGAATATATGTGTTCTTTATTGTGTCCATGATATATGAAGGACTCTTCTTGTTCTTGTACTTGTACGAACTCCCTGTAACTGCGAGCTGTTGTTCTTTGCAGCCGATGCTGTAGAGATGTTGAGGCACAGTGGTGGATACTTTTTCAGTCCCGGAGTACAGCTAAAAAGCAGGGGGTGTGCAATGCTTCTTTAGCAGACTCCACCACCATGGGGACTATGGCGATCCCTGTCCCGTTAGCTAGGCTGGACCTGCTACTGGGGGTACCCACGGAGAGGTGGGACAGGGCCTTGGCGAGTTATGGGACGCTAACCCTGACGCTGGCATATCAGTTATGGTTAGCTGATTGCTTCATCGGGCGTATTCACCCCCCTCCCCCACCCCTATTCATTTATCTGCATCTTCTCTGACAATTCTCATTATACAAATATAAGTTTAATCCAGGAGTGTTTAAATATACGGATAAGGAATAGATCATTGTTCATGCCTGGAACTGGGTTCCAGTGTCATATCCCGTGGCCGAGTGGTTAGTGCGCTGATCTCACGTGGCCAGGTGTTTACTAATTTTGTTGTTCATGGTGCTCTGTCCTTTCCTGGGAATGCAAAGTCTCCATATTTGCAATAAACACCATGATGGCGTTGAAACAAAGGGATGGTGCTGGATAAGGGGTGGATTACAGTGGTCTGCTTGATGATTAGGAGAGAATCCAAGTAGCAAGCTTGTCGGCAGACCCATTTAATCACGTGGATCACAGCGGATTAGACAACGATGTGGGTCGCGGCAGATCCAACAGCTGTGCTGGGTCGAGGTAGACCCAAAACCACGTGAAGCACATTGTGGCCTACCCTGCTAACAAGATTGGAGGAGGGCTTTAGCTTGCTTGTTATGGGAAACAGGTACAAGTTGGATATGGTCTTTACCACATCTGGTTCTGTCATCCACCTAACCCTGCCTTCCCGACACTGACATCCGTTCAGTCCAAACCGCGATCACTGTGTCGTCCCAACTTCGACGGCCGTGCAATCTAAACCTTGATGTGTCGTCCCAACTTCGACGGCCGTGCAGCCTCAACCCCGATGTGTCGTCCCAACTTCGACGGCCGTGCAGTCTCAACCCCGATGTGCCGTCCCAACTTCGACGACCGTGCAGTCTCAACCCCGATGTGCCGTCCCAACTTCGACGGTCGTGCAGTCTCAACCCCGATGTGTCGTTCCAGTCCCAACAGCCGTTTTGTCCTGAATTCGAAGACTGCGCCGTCCAAACCGACAAGAACCAACATTTGCGCTGTCTCGACTCAGACAACTACACCGTCCCAACACAGACAATCACACCGTCTCAACTCAGACAACTACACCATCTCAACACCAGACAACCACACCATCCCAACTCAGACAGTCACACCGATCCAACTCAGACAACCACACCTTCCCAACTCAGACAACCACACCGATCCAACCCAGACAACCACACCATCCCAACTCAGATAGCCACACCATCCCAACTCAGACAGTCACACCAATCCAACTCAGACAACCACACCTTCCCAACTCAGACAATCACATCTTCCAAACTCAGACAACCACATCGTTCCAACACAGCCAGTCACACTATCCGAACTTAGAAAACCACATCATCCTTTCTCAGACAACCACACCGTCCCAACTCACACCGCCAGTCTAGCACAATGTAGTTCCTGTTTCATTCGTCCTACTGAAGTACAGGGAACAATTCTAAGGAAATGTGCTATCAAGACTTCTATTTCTCACAGTTCTAAGCAAATCTGTTATCAAGACTTCTATTTTTCACAATTCTAAGCATATCTGTTATCAAGACTTCTATTTCTCACAGTTATAAGCAAATCTGTTATCAAGACTTCTATTTCTCACAGTTCTAAGCAAATCTGTTATCACGACTTCTATTTCTCACAGTTCTAAGCAAATCTGTTATCATGACTTCTATTTCTCACAGTTCTAAGCAACTCTATTATCATGACTTCTATTTCTCTCTAATCTGTATGAAAACTGTTTTCTCTTATCCTTTTACATTTGCTTCTTTTTAAAATCAAGATGCTTCCAGCCATTACTAGAGTCAAATCACATAGTTCAAGACACCAAAGCTTCTTACTAGAGTCAAATCACATAGTTCAAGATACCAAAGCTTCTTACTAGAGTCAAATCACATAGTTCAAGATACCAAAGCTTCTTACTAGAGTCAAATCACATAGTTCAAGATACCAAAGCTTCTTACTAGAGTCAAAACACAGAAAGAGTTCAAGACACCAAAGCTTCTTACTAGAGTCAAATCACATAGTTCAAGACACCAAAGCTTCTTACTAAAGTCAAAACACAGAAAGAGTTCAAGACATCAAACCATCTTACTAGAGTCAAAACACAAAAAGAGTTCAAGACATCAAATCATCTTACTAGAGTCAAATCACAGAAAGAGTGCAAGACATGAATGTATCTTACTAGAGACAAATCACAGAAATAGTTTAAGATATCAAACCATCTTACTAGAGTCAAAACACAAAAAGAGTTCAAGACATCAAATCATCTTACTGGAGTCAAATCACAGAAAGAGTTCAAGACATCAAACCATCTTACTAGAGACAAATCACAGAAAGAGTTCAAGACATCAAACCATCTTACTAGAGACAAATCACAGAAAGAGTTCAAGACATCAAACCATCTTACTAGAGACAAATCACAGAAAGAGTTCAAGACATCAAAGAATCTTACTGGAGTCAAAATACAGAAAGAGTTCAAGACATCAAAGAATCTTACTGGAGTCAAAACACTGGAAGAATCCAAGACAACTAGGGTCAAAACACATAAAGAGTTAAAAACACCAACTTCTTTCTAAAATCAAAACACAGAAAGAGTTAAAAACACCAACTTCTTACTAAATTGAAACACAAAAAGAGTTCAAAACACCAACTTCTTGCTAAAATCAAAACACAGAAAGAGTTAAAAACACCAACTTCTTACTAAAATCAAAACACAGAAAGAATTCAAAACACCAACTTCTTACTAAAATCAAAACACAGAAAGAATTCAAAACACCAACTTCTTACTAAAATCAAAACACAGAAAGAATTCAAAACACCAACTTCTTACTAAAATCAAAACGCAGAAAGAGTTTAAAAAGACTGTAGTGTCCATTATAAGAGTCTTTATCAAGTACAATGACCAACGAAGGGAAATAATCACAGAAGGGAAATAATCTGAAGAAGACTTTTTTTAACAAGAAAGACTAATATTGAAACGATAAAGATTTGTTTTTCTTTTTAACTTAAAAAAAAATCAACTTCAGTATTGATATTCGTATTGATTATTTTTTGGTAGTTCACGAGTTAAGCAATATTGGTCCAAACAGACGAACATACGAACCGTGATTGATAAGTTATCAGCATAAAGTACAACGGATTATTTGTGGACAACTTTTTTTGGGTTATTTCTCAACATAGTCGCCTTGCAAGTTTATGTACTTAGTCCAGCGATCCTGGAGCATACGGATCCCTTCTTTGTAAAAGTTAGCATCTTGTGCCAGTAGTAATTGGTCTACAGCATGAATGATGTCATCATCTGAAGCAAATCTGCGACCACTGAGCTCCTTTTTGAGTTTGGTAACTAGGTAATAGTTAGAAGGGGCCAAATCTGGGGAATAAGGAGGAAGCCACATTCATGAATGGCAGCTATTGCTACCTCCGACTTGTGAACTGGAACATTGTCTTGATGAAAGATGTCTCCTCTCGTCAATTTTCCTCGACGCTTTTCCTTCAATTTGACCTGCAGTTGCTTCACAAGATTAGCGTTATAGGCCCCGGTGACTGTTCTGCCCTTTTGAAGATAGTCTACCAATAGCGCACCTTCTGAATTCCAAAAGATGGAAGGCACCACTTTGCCTGCAGACAGAACCACACTTGCTTTCTTTGGAGCTGGGGATCCATGATGTTTCTGCTGCTTTGACTGGTTGAAAATGATGAACCCAAGTCTCATCTATAGTCACAAATAGATGAAAAAAAATTTTCAGGATTTGCAGAAAAATGGTCAAGATTGTCTCTTGACATGTTAAGAGGCTGTCGTTTGTGACCAGCTCCTAGAAGTTTCTGGACCCATCGAGCAGAGACCTTTGTCATTTGAAGATCATTGTGAATAATGGCATGAACACGTTCCTGGGAGATGCCCAACTCAGTAGCAATGTGCTGCTCAGTTAGTCGTCGATCCTAAATTATCATGTCATGGATTTTGCCGGTGGTTTCATGGTGGTTACCGTTCTTGGTCTTCCTGGGCGGGGATCATCTTCCAGACTCTCCCTTCCGTGTTTGAATTGAGCTGCCCATTTCTTCACTGTGCTGTAAGAAGGGACACTCTCCCCTACGGTCTCTACCATATCCTCATGGATCTCCTTCTATGATAAGCCCTTGATGCAGAGGTAACGAATGACTGCTCGATGAGAAAGTGTATCCATTTTCTCAATTTCTGCCACCCTTTACCACTCCAGTAGCCTCTAAAAAATTGGTTGCGGTTAATTTCTTGAAACTTGTTTTTAATCTTATATTAGCCTGATCTACAAATGCACCTAATGTCAGTTGTGAGTTTCAAGTATTTGTACCTTATGCCGAGAACTTATCAATCGCCCCTCGTATGTAAAAAAAAAAGTTAAAACGTTAAAAATGTGTTATCTGTCAACACACTCTAAAGCAGTTAATAACAGTTCCGATTTCCTTCATGGAAGAAGAATATGAAAACAAGTGCAGGTACTCTGTAGCTGTGGCACAACTCTAAAGGACTGAAGTGTGACCGCTGCAGGGATATATTCCACAACATTCTGTTCAAGAATCAGGTCGCTAGAGATCTGACTACTCTCATTAACATTAATGTATAAAGTTTAGTTTTTTGAACATTATATCAGGATTTAAATGTTTCTGGATAAACAGCGATTACCTTTCAACATCATGTGCCATGCCTGCTGGCAGGGGCGACCACGTCTCTCTGTAGTTTCCGATCTTTCGTGAGTTCTGTTGTTGACTTCCTCTCACGCCATTTTATCAAGTCATCTAAGAGTTTCTCTCTCGGTCTGCCCCTATGTTTCATGCCTCCAATTTTCCCCTTTGTCACTATATTTTCGATTCCTCTTCTTCTCATTATATGGACTATGAAACTTGACTGTCTCCCCCGTAGTGTGTTCACTAACTTTCATTTCTCATCGGCTTTTCTTAGGCATTCTTCATTTATTACTTTGGTTGCTCATGGTATTCTTAACATTCTTCGTAGGAACAACATTTCAGTGCCTCTAATGCTCTTCTTGTTGTTCTGTTAATGACCATTCCACAAGAGCGGAAAAAAAGGCAGGCGTTTGTGGAAAACCCTTGCGAAAGCCCCATGTGCACTGGGCACTTAAGATTCAGAGAGGGGGGGGGGAGAGGGAGAGAGAGAGGGAGATCGAGAGAGAGAGGGAGAGGGAAAGAGAGAACGAGAGAGAGAGGGATAGAGAGAGAGGGGGAGAGAGAGATTCAAACGTTTTGACACCCAACTGGCAGACAGTTTCTGCATTCCCAAATATTCATGTATTACAACCCAACACATTCCTTTGATATCTCTAGTGTCTCAGTAAATGTTCTAGCCGAAATTCCTCCATCTGTCAAAATCAGGTCATGAACATGATCAATAATTTCTGGAGTTGACATTGTTGAAGACCTTAATTTATAAACTAGGGAAAAAAAGTAGGATCAGCTTTATTACTTAACGAAAACACAGTTGTGACGTTTCGGCGTGAATCTTAATCATACAAAAACACACAGGACGAAGGAATAGAGAGAGAAGATAACGTCCTGTGTGTTTTTGTATGATTCAAAACATGTACAAGTTTTCCCACACACTGCACTGTACTGTGCTAGTAAGTGTGTGTGTATGTTTGTTGCAACTAACTGACTTGAAGTAATGAATCTGTGTTCTTCATTCACTGTGTTACATAACGTCACTATTTACTGAGCAAATTTACTTCACTGCTACACAAGTGACACAACGGACGTTACATTGATATACACCATGTAACTTACTATAGCATAGCCTTGTAAGTAATGATTATTGTTGTTAGTATTATTATGAATGAATATGATTATGAAAATATACTGTAAACAAAATAGTAACATCGAATAGCGACAGAGAAAAATGGAGAGGAAAGGAAGAGAAAGTATAGGACTTCCATGACACTAGAACAAGACCCCGACAAAAGTAAACAGTGGAAATAGTGAATAGAAAAAGACGAGACTCAGTGACGCTGAGATATAGGTAATACAAAGGAAGGACGCCAGAAAGTAAGATGGTCCAGTGATAACAAAGCAGTGACTGGACATTGACACGTTTAAACGAAATAGAAAAGACGAATAGAAAAGGCAGACACAATGAAAAGCGAGGACACAATAAAACCTCCGACACGAAGGAGCAAGATAATGACTTAGGTAAAAAAACAATTGTATAGACGGAGTTGACATTTTGACACGCGTTATGACGCGGTTGCACGCGGTTTTTACATAAAGGAGTGACCAACTCGGCCAGCTGACCAATTAAATATTTAGAGGCGTGTCCTATTGGACAACTGACTTACGATATATAAATCACGGGGCAGCTTGAATGACGGACAATCAGAACACTCATGGGAACCAGTGGACATCTGAAGGGTGGAGCCAAAATACTTATTGGTTAATCCATCAAGCTGCACTTGAAGATAAAAAAGGAGAGAGGAGAGACAGGAAGGGGGAACGAGGAAGAAGAAGAGGCAGAGGAGGGAGCCCGAAGACGGAAGAACAGACAATAAGAACAAGGAGGAGGAACCAAGAAGGAAGAAGAAGTAGAGGAGAGAGGAAACAGAGGACGGAGCCCCGAAGACGGAGGAACAAGGACGGTCAGTGAATAGAGACCGGTCCAGACAAGAGAAGAAGAGAAGGACAGAGAATCAGAGAAGAACAGCAGAAAGATAACACACACCAGAGAAGACACGAGAGAGAAAGAAGACGTAGGTAACGACAGGAATAGATGCACAATTAGACCAATAGATACTGAGGAAAAGCAATTTTGCAGAAGTAATTCTAGGACAGACTGAAGATGTGTTTCAAGTGATTCAAGTGATATGAATATTTGTTACTTTGGAACTTCGAGTACAGTGATTTAGTTGAGTAATTGATAGACCACGTGTTGCAAAGCTGATATAATACTGAGTTTGTTCACGTATCAAGTGCAGTATATTGTGAATTTGAATGCTGCATATAGAATATGATAGTTTGATATTGTGAATAAATGATTAAGTGATTCAATTAAAGTGATGTTATCAACTATACATCTTGAACCTCTTTGTCAGAATTAAATGAATTCTGTAGTGAACATTTCATCGGACTTCCCCTGATTATAGAAGTGGCAATGTTTATTGAACCATAATATAAACAACAGAAATCTAGATGTGTGTGAAGATAAAGTCGGTATTAATCAAAAACATATTTTAGTCAGAAATATATGATTCACAATTTGTCAGTATTATACCGGTGCCGCCAATGATAGGTAATTCACACCTTTACAATGTTATATTACAAAAACCCAGGACAAACAACAGCTACAAGTCCATACATGAAACTGACCACTTTACGCTAATTACAACTCATCTCAACACCGCAGTGGGGACACTCAACATAGGTCCAAAATAGCACAGGATTCCAGCAGTTACAAAAGATAAACAAAATTTAATGATGAATCCCCATTTGTAAGTGAATGTTGTAAATGAATGTGGACTGAACTGATGGAAACAATCAACAAATGATAACACACTGAAACTGTCCGGGCGAATACCATCGCCATGGGACAGACACACTCAGACAACATTGAAAAACATTCTAACTTCATCTATACCAAAACTGCAACCTAACCTTTCAGTCTAGCATCTCAGCCATTGTCCAAATAGAGGACAGTCAACTTACAAGTACGACATGACCACGAAGTTCATAACAATCTTTGTCCTAAAAAGGACAAATTGACCACAGCTATTACATGTTAGACATTATGACAACTGAAAATAAAGTTTATATATATATATATACACACATACACATGCAGGAAACTCTCTAAAGTAGAGAGCGGAAAACAACACAACTTCTTCAAATCATCAGAGGAAGTATATTATAACATATATATATATATATATATATATATGAAAGAAAACTAAATTGATGACAACTGACAAAACAAACAAGGCAACTGAAATATGTATCAATGAGGAAAAACTGGAAGAAGTGGAGAGTTTTGAATATCTTGGATCGCTACTAACTAATAATGGAGATACAATGAGGGAAATTAAAAGGAGAACATCTATCGCTCTTCAGAAAGTAAAACAAATAAAGAATCTGTGGAGAGGAGCAGACAGAACCACAAAAATAAGATTTTTAAGGGCATGCATCTTTCCCATCGTAACATATGCCTGTGAGACCTGGACACTTAACAAAACAGCTGAGAAACACATAAATGCCTTTGAATGTAAATGCTACAGAAGAGTTCTCCAAATATCGTGGACACAAAAAAGAACAAATATATCTATACTACAAGAGCTTAATGTTGAAGAAGGCTGGCTAGTGAAGAGGATTAAAGAGAGAAAACTGAAATATTTTGGACACATTAAACGTCATGATAATTTAGAGAAGACCGTATTGGAAGGATACATAATGGGAAAAAGAAAAAGAGGAAGACCAAGACGAAGATGGCTGCAAGACATCGTTGACGATCTGGAAATGGATGCAACAGCAGCAGGCCATCTTGCTCACAACCGAGAGGCCTACAGGAGTGCTGTTTGGGAGGCAAAGTTCTGCAAGGGACATGCAAATGAATGAATGAATTATATATATATAATATATATATATATATATATATATATATATATATATATATATATATATATATATATATATATACATATATATATATATATATATATATATATATATATATATATATATATATATAAAAGCTGGCCACAGGCCGTGAGAGGTGGAGAACAATTGTTGTTGCCTTGCAAGACGCCACAGGGCGTACTGGGCAGTGATTGCTTAGGCGATCGCCGACCAAGACATGGGAGGATGGATGGATGGATACACACAAATAAACTGAAGATATTAGTGTAAGTGCGTGTGTGTGTATGTTTGATCAAACAAACAAAATAAATGTAGGAGATTAATGTTTAAAACAAAATGAAACTGTTTGTAACAAAACAAATTTAAAAATCATTCAACTGTTTGTATTTGTACTTGTCAGACTGAAAATATTTTGTGTACAGAAGAACTGAAACTAATTCCACAAAGAAATTCAGAAAACTACGATGCAGAATCAAACGGGAATCATCCTTATACAAAAAGTTGAAAACACTTGCACAACGACCAGCTGAAAATGATTGTACTCAGGGAAACTCCATTCACAAAGGGAGGCAGCTGTCAGCAAAAGGAAGCAACGAAACAATCATTCTTTCATCGCCTCTTTGATTTATCGAAAATTTTGCTTCTCAAATCCGGCTCTAAAATCAATATCCAGAGGTAGCTTTAATCACTTTTATTGCACTTTATATGTCTAAATAATCCTTTTTAATGAAGAAATTATGACATTCTATTTTGTACTTGATTCAAAGAACTAGAATTCTAAGAATGAAATGTTTGTTGGGCAAAGACACCTAACCGTTGTAATCTTTGTCGCGAAAATAAAGAAATCGATTTCATTGCTAGACGTCATTTCGCCGAAGGGAGCCATCTTTTAAACTTCCACCCTCTTTAACTCATGAATATCAAATCCTGCCGCCTCCATCGACAAGCGTTGTCCAGGACAAAGAGATGCGGGATGTAAACTGTAAAAATTTTACAGCTGTAACTATTTTACGCTCATTTACACCTGAAAGTCATGTATGTTCTGGGTTAATGACGAAACGCAGATCACAGGCGAAGTCAAGTAAGCTAGGGGAGGTAAGGGAAACCTGCATCTGTGGCGAAGTGGCGGATAGAAGAAAAATGTCAAATTGTGGGAAACATCCATAGCGAGTTCTGTATATATGTGTGTGTGTGTGTGTGTGTATTTGAATGGATGCATGTATATATGCAGGTATGTATGTATGTATGTATGTATGTATGTAAATTTGCATTTTTGTAAGCTAGTATGGATGAATTTATGTATGTATGTACCTACGGAAGCGGGAAGCTGCTTTGGAAAGCGAAACAATTACACAGTTCTCCAGATAACCGAACCCTGCGTGGGAGTGGACACTTTATAACTGGGTGATGGGGTGCAGCGTTCTCACATTGATGCAGGAGGGTCGCTCCAGGCAGAACCTGCATAGACATCCTATGTTACAAATCTATAGCCTGAGGTGGTAGAACTTACATGTCCCAGAGGTAACACGACACTAGCATTTCACCCCAACATAAGCAATGCTGGGGCAAATGGGACACCAACATTCTCAAAGAAAAGCCAACTCCTAGCACCGTGGTTGAGTTGATAATCTTGACTAGGCGTTTGCTTGTTCTACAGGAGTCCGTGGTTCTAGTCCTAGTCTTTTTTCTTAACAATGTTCTTCCTCTCATGTCTGAAGTGATTTGTCTACTATCTTTTTTTATTCTTCTCACATCTAAAGTGATTTGTCTACTATCTTTTTTATTCTTCTCACATCTAAAGTGATTTGTCTACTATCTTTTTTTAAAAATTCTTCTCACATCTAAAGTGATTTGTCTACTATCTTTTTTATTCTTCTCACATCTAAAGTGATTTGTCTACTATCTTTTTTATTCTTCTCACATCTAAAGTGATTTGTCTACTATCTTTTTTATTCTCCTCACATCTGAAGTGATTTGTCTACTATCTTTTTTTAAAAATTCTTCTCACATCTAAAGTTATTTGTTTATTTTTTTGTTCTTCTCACATCTAAAGTGATTTGTCTACTATCTTTTTTATTCTTCTCACATCTAAAGTGATTTGTCTACTATCTTTTTTATTCTTCTCACATCTAAAGTGATTTATCTACTATCTTTTTTATTCTTCTCACATCTAAAGTGATTTGTCTACTATCTTTTTTATTCTTCTCACATCTAAAGTGATTTGTCTACTATCTTTTTTATTCTTCTCACATCTAATGTGATTTGTCTACTATCTTTTTTATTCTTCTCACATCTAAAGTAATTTGTCTATTTTTTATTCTTCTCACATCTAAAGTAATTTGTCTATTTTTTATTCTTCTCGCATCTAAAGTAATTTGTCTGTTTTTTATTCTTCTCACATCTAAAGTAATTTGTCTATTTTTTATTCTTCTCACATCTAAAGTAATTTGTCTATTTTTTATTCTTCTCACATTTAAAGTGATTTGTCTACTAATTTTTTATTCTTCTCACATCTAAAGTGATTTGTCTACTATTTTTTTATTCTTCTCACATCTAAAGTGATTTATCAACTATGTTTTTTTTCCTCTCATCTACTATATTTTCTTGCATTCTTCTTACGTCTAAAGTGATTGTCTATTACATTTTCTTTTATTCTTCTCACATCTAAAATAGTTGATTACTATCCTTTTATTCTTCTCACATCAAATGTAATTTGCCTATTTTTGTTTAAAATTATCTCATATCTAAAGTGATTTGTCTACTATAATAATAGAAGCTGTGCTCTGTCAGTCTACAGTGTACAAGCGTCGTTTTATCAATTTGATAAATTTGTTGATAAATTCCTAGACTTCTCTTAGGCCAGAGGGCCTATTCAGTTCTTGTTATATATATATATATATATATATATATATATATATATATATTAGGTGCCGCGTGACGTAGGCGATCATTTCTCTCCATAATTTCCTGTCTTTAGACTTGATTATGAGATCCACTGGTGGCTTTCTTCCTAGCCACACTAACAGCCCATCAAGTAACTTCTTTCTCTGTCTTCCTCTGTCTCTTCTTCGCTTAATTTTTCCAGTTGCCACAGTGTGTTCCAGTTTTCCTCTTCTCAGAAAATCTACAAATCTCGCTTGTCTGCCTCTGATCTTTGCTTATATATATATATATATATATATATATATATATATATATATATATATATATATATATATTACAGATAAGGGGATGAACAATTATTATCATTTTTTGGCCAAAGTATCACATCTTGAAAATGAAAGTTACAGAGTTTGGTATGATAATGATTACTATTTTTACAATTTGAAAGTCATCCACGAGAAATGTCTCCATCAGCCACTAGGACGCAGGAAAGAAAACTGGCGAAAGACAGAGCCACGCGGAGAGCGACTATGGGTAAAGAATGTAGCATCATTTGACAAAGAGGCGCAGTATATTTAGACCAAAAGGCCCAAGAAGACTTGAACCTTCAAAGGCAAGCATTATCTGTTTCGACTAGTGTCAGCTGTTATTTATTTTAAAAAAACAGCCATGAGAGAATCTATTCTTAAAGTGATGCTCAGTAAGTTCCAAATCGGCCCTCCTGCTTTTAATCAATCTTCATATATCAGAATTTGGCATTATTCCGTATAAATAAATATCAGAGTACGCCATATATTTCATTTATCCTGACACTTTTCCTCCATACACTAGATCGCAGGACTTCTGGAAGACGCCATTCACAGGTCACCTAAAAATAGAAGAAGCGGTGAAGCTCACGACGGACCACTTACCATTTCCAATTTCTGAGCTACAATCTTAAATAACCGCAAACAGCCCAGGTCGTCAAACGCCGGCCGAAATCATTGAAATTAAACTCTAGTCAGTGGAATCAGGCCATCAGTCCTTTTCCAATACATAACGGGCACACAATAGATGAAGCGTAGGCGGGGTGAGGCGCGATATCGGGATTAATGTTTCTCATTCATTAAAACATTTCAAAGGCGAAAATGTTCTATTTCTGTTTAATTTCTTCCTGTCTGCCTCCTGTTTCTTTTCTTCTGTTATGTAACGTGGTGGCTTTTTAATGTTGAAGGAGTGGAATTCGATTTCTGTTCATGTGCACTATAATTTTATTCATCGGGCTCTTGTGCTACCACGGAGAAACTGATAGAAACGGTGTCTGATATTTGCATATGACAAATGTGGCTACTTTCGTGAGGGCATCAGAAAACTGTAAGTCTCAATACACTGCCCCTCTCTTTCCCTGGGTTGTTTCAGCCATACCCCCACCTCCCACCAAGGGAGTCGGTTTAATGTCCCGTGTAAGACGGGACGTGAGACTTTATTCTGCAGAGGGAACAAGAGGTCTGGGTTGACCGGTTGTTGAACTTCCATCTATGAAGAAGTTATCTCAGATTCGAGTCCTAAACAGCCCCGCCAGTTTACGAGAGAGTGCTTAAAAGTTATCGGCCCTGACCAATGAAACCCTTTTTGTGTACTACCACGTGTTTCGCCCAAACACTGTACTGAACTGTGCTAATATGTGTGTGCGTGTGTGCAGCTAACTGTCTTGAAGTGCTGTACCGAATATTCTTCATTAACTATGTCACATACGTCAGTAATTATGGTGCAGACATTTGACTTGACTGCTACACCAGTGACACAACAGACGTTACACTGTTATATACCGTGTAACAATAACAAAAACCCAGGACAAACAACCACTACAAATCCGTACACGAACATGACCAGTTACATGTAATCAACTCACTCAACAACACAGTCGATTCTCTACACGAATCCAGTTATCACAGGATTCAACAGTTACAAAAAAAAATCAACAAAAGTTTAATGATGAATTTCCATTTGTTAAATGCGTGTTGTAAATGGATGTGGTGTGTAAACCGATGGAAACAATTGCAATGGGAATAGAAAAACTGTCCGGGCGATTAACAACGCCATGAGACCCTCATACCAACATACATCAAAAACATACCAATTTCATATATACTGAAAAACTCCAAATAAAACCTTCCAACCAAGAATCATATTTTGTCTTTAAAAGGATATATCAACTACCAAAACTACATTCTAATTTAACCACACATTTGTTATAACAAGAAAAACCAACCAAAAACTACATCACGAATTCACAATCCTATCAAACATCCTTCCAGAGGAAAACCCACACATGACCTCTCTCTCTACAGCATCTCGAACAGAACTCCTTTCTCTAAAACATCTAGAACAAAACTGAACTCATTCATACATCCCGTCAGCCTAGATCCCGTGATAATCGGAACACGGAGATAACTCTTTCCGTGCTCTCATAAACAGGTGAGTTGTGGTCTATAACTTTTTGACCACAGCAACAGGGTTTCTCACCAAAACAAAATATGTAACAGAAAACATTCTGTTACGCCAAGAATGACATGTCCTAGAGCCAAGACACTTGCAGGTTATTCTACATTTCAACTCCCTAGAGCTCAAAAACATTTGGCACATCGTTTCTCGCAGCTCTTTCAAAAAAAAAACCAACAACAACAACAAACTAATATCTGGTAACTGTAACTGCTATCATCTCTGAATTATTTGAAAATTTTAACCCAGTTAAACAACTTTTAACTCTGGGAAACAGGAAATGGCCAGATGGAACAAGACCTTGTGAAGAGGGTGGATGATCTATGCACTCAAACCTCAAATTCGTCAAAAAACTCAACATCTTGCGACCATGCGCGTTTTTACAGCTGATATTTCTGAGTCCTGTTGTCATGTCATATCATGGCCGGTGAGATCGGACGACTAACCGCGGCAAAGCAGGGCGCACCAGCAAACTGTGTATATGCCAAGTGAATAGAATATTTATGCGGAAATAACTCTCATTTTCACGGAACTCTGACCAGATCAACATCGAAGGAAGTTTCACAATGGCTCTTTAGAACTCCTCCTGCTGCTTGTTGAAGAGCGGATGACCACGTGGATAACACCCCCCCCCCCTTTTCACCTTCCTACACGCTGTTCATGGTCAAATAATGATTTAAGATGTAAAAAAAAATTTTTTAATTGGAAATGTGAAGACAAAGTATATAATGAAATGGCTGATAGTTCTGAAGAATATGTTCCAGACTGTGATTCTAGTACCACTTCGCTAGAGGAGATCTGAAAGCCTGATGTCCTCAACACGGAGTGTCGGGCGCCAAGCCTGTGGTAACAAGATGGCTCACCTGATGAGGCTTGCTGTGGGGAAACTGCTAGTAATGGCTACATGTAACAGTTCCTTATTGTTGTGTGGTTGCCTAGCAACAGGCGAGGAGATGATGACGCAGAAACCATTAATGTCCCGTGCAGTTTCCCCATCGGTAGGTTGGGTGCAGTGGTCCTCAGGTTGGATGCAGTGGTCCTCAGATTGGGTGTAGTGGTCCTCAGGTCGGGTGTAGTGGTCCTCAGGTTGGGTGTAGTGGTCATCAGGTTGGGTGTAGTGGTCCTCAGGTTGGGTGCAGTGGTCCTCAGGTTGGGTGTAGTGGTCCTCAGGTTGGGTGTAGTGGTCCTCAGGTTGGGTGCAGTGGTCCTCAGGTTGGGTGCAATGGTCCTCAGGTTGGGTGTAGTGGTCCTCAGGTTGGGTGCAGTGGTCCTCAGGTTGGGTGCAGTGGTCCTCAGGTTGGGTGTAGTGGTCCTCAGGTTGGGTGCAGTGGTCCTCAGGTTGGGTGTAGTGGTCCTCAGGTTGGGTGTAGTGGTCATCAGGTTGGGTGTAGTGGTCCTCAGGTTGGGTGTAGTGGTCCTCAGGTTGGGTGTAGTGGTCCTCCTCCTTGCTGTGCCTCTTTCCTAAACCCCGCAACCAGTCAAGTAGAATCCAGTTCTCTCATTATGTTGTCCACTCAGTTATATCCCGGTTGTTGTTCATACATTTATATCTTTGTTGTCCTCTCAGTTATATCCCAGTTGTTGTCCACCCATTTATAATCCGGTTGTTGTTCACTCATTTACATCCCGGTTGTTGTCCAGTCATTTATATTTCTGTTGTTGTCCACTCATTTATATCTTTGTTGCTCACTCAATGATATCTTTGTTGTCCACTAATTTATATTTTTGTTGTCAACTCAGTTATATTCCTGTTGTTGTCGACTCATTTATATCTCTGTCGCTGTCCACTCATATATGGCGTGGCTTTCACTCGTTTATATCTTTGTTGTTGTCAACTCATTTATATCTTTGTTGTTGTCCACACACTTAGTGTTCTAGATGACAAATATCCATGTGACACCTGGATACGTGTGTATACCGATGGATCTGCACATAATGCCATAAAGAATGGAGGGGCAAGAGCATATATTGAATATCCAAACAACACCATTGACAAGATTTCCATACCCACTGGTAAATACTGCAACAACTTTGATGCAGAAGTTAGGGCAATTATTGCTGCAGTTGAAAAACTATCAGACTCCAGAATTGATACATGTCCTGTAGTAATTCTCACAGATGCAAGATCAGTACTGGAAGCTCTTCAGTGCAACAAACTACCAGACCTTAGGGATGCCTTGTCAAAAATTGGCTTACAACATGGAGTCACTTTGCAATGGATTCCCTCCCACTGTGGGATACCAGGCAATGAGAAAGCTGACCATCTGGCCAAAGAGGGCACTGAAATGGAGCAACCAGACATACCAATCACCTATAATCAGAAGAAAAGCATGATAAAAACCCACAGGAAGCCACAAACACCACCACATGATGACTAACACATGCTAAACAGAAAGGAACAAGTCACCATCTTCCGTCTCCGAACAGGACACAGCCGACTCCGAAGTCATATGTATACAAAGTTTAAGGTTGGTACTACTAATCTATGTACATGTGCCCAGGTGCCCCAAACTGTGGAACATATCCTCCAGAACTGCATCAACTACGAGACACTGAGAAATAATTACTGGCCCAGTGAAACCACTAAAGAAGATAAGCTCTACGGTTCCATACATGAGTTACAAAAAACAGTGAAATTTATCCAAGAGACAGGACTGCAGATATAGACAGACAATGCGAACGAAGAAGAAGAAGATCTCCGAATTATTTGAAAATTTTAACCCAGTTAAACAACTTTTAACTTTGGGAAACAGGAAATGGCCAGATGGAACAAGACCTTGTGAAGAGGGTGGATGATCTATGCACTCAAACCTCAAAGTCGTAAAAAAAAAAACTAAACATCTTGCGACCAGGCGTGTTTTTACAGCTGATATTTCTGAGTCCTGTTGTCATGTCATATCATGGCCGGTGAGATCGGACGACTAGCCGCGGCAAACCAAGGCGCACCAGCAAACTGTATATATGCCAAGTGAATAGAATATTTATGCGGAAATAACTCTCATTTTCACGGAACTCTGACCAGATCAACATCGAAGGAAGTTTCACAATGGCTCTTTAGAACTCTTCCTGCTGCTTGTTGAAGAGTGGATGACCACGTGGATAACACCCCCCCCCCCTTTTTTTTTTCACCTTCCTACACGCTGTTCATGGTCAAATAATGATTTAAGATGTAAAAAAAAATATTTTTAAATTGGAAATATGAAGACAAAGTATATAATGAAATGGCTGATAGTTCTGAAGAATATGTCCAGACTGTGATTATAGTACCACTTCGCTAGAGGAGATCTGAAAGCCTGATGTCCTCAACACGGAGTGTCGGGCGCCAAGCTTGTGGTAACAAGATGGGTCACCGGATGAGGCTTGCTGTGGGGAAACTGCTAGTAATGGCTACATGTAACAGTTCCTTATTGTTGTGTGGTTGCCTAGCAACAGGCGAGGAGATGATGACGCAGAAACCATTAATGTCCCGTGCAGTTTCCCCATCGGTAGGTTGGGTGCAG